>JAMXBD010002465.1:0-193178 GCA_024138025.1 Combretum micranthum | reverse complement strand
GTTCTAATTCATGACAAATCTCGTTTTATAAATTCATGAACAAATCTCGTTTTATAATTGTGTTGTATTATTATTATTATTATTATTATTATTATTATTATTATTATTATATTATTATTATTATTATTATTATTATTATTATTATGTTGTTATTATTATTCTAATCTAACTCCTATATGTTAATATATATATATATATATATTTCCTAGAGCATATGAGCTCACTAACATAACATTATTTATTTTTTTATGCATTACAATTTATTTATTAGCTTATTTCATGCTATTAAATTAAGATTAGTCATTCTAGTCTTAAACTTGTCCTTATCAAGTCAAAACGATTTTCTTCTCTTTCTTTTCTTTTCTTTTTTAGGATTTGTCTATAATTTAAGTCCAGGAAGCCTTGATATAAATCTAAGACTCCCATGACTTTCCTTATTTTATTTTCTTGCTTTTCTTTACGGACTAGTCCATTCTTAGTCCGATAAGACTTCCCAATACTTAACCATATTATTATGTTTATTTGCTTATTATATTTATTTCTGTCTTATTATGTATTATTCTTACCCTTTTTCATTGCTACATAATCATATTCATGCATGATTAGAATGTTGTTATCTTAATAAAAATAAAAATGAGTTCTTTCGTTAATAAAGAAAAGTAAACTAAATTTCTTATTGCTTAACAAAGGATTTTTCAACAAAAGACCTAAGTATTGTTTTTAATAAATTGTTTCAAAAGGTTAGACAAGCTAATAATAAATTTTAAAGTATTAGTAATGAAGATTTTTCAAATAATAAAAGGAACTCATTTCTTTTATAAATCGGAACTAAATACTTCATAAAAATATAATTTTTAGCATTAAACTTAAAATTTTAACTCAATCATATCTTTTATAAAACTCAAATAGGTTCATCATAGGTTTTGAAAATCACTAACTAAATAAGCTTCTACAAGACTTAATTTTAATATTGTTATTCCATTTTCAAAGTTAAAATGGAATTTTTGCTAAGTTCTAATGTTGATAATTCTATATTATGAAAGCTTTTCTTATAAACTTATCTAAAAGGATTATGCCACCACTTGATAAATATTAAGAATAAAACAAGTTTTTCAAATTCAGATAAAATCAACTCACTGTTTTAGAAACCAACTTAAAGAAATGAAATTTGCCAAGAAAGTGAAGTTTTAAAAGGGTAACTTATTTTCTAAAGAAGTAGAAGAATATAAAAACGAGAGCAAAACATACATTTAACACAACTCCAAATATTAGACAACACCAACAACTTAAGAAAAATTTGAAAACTTTATTTTTCAATCACTAGAAATAAAATTGGTAGATAACTCTAAGGACTAAATTTGTGAAAATTAATTTACCTTTGAAGAGTTAGGAAATAAAAATATAAAAGGAAAACATTTATTTATAATAACCCGAAATTTGTAATTTCTTTCAAACCACTTAAAGGGAAAATTTTCAAAGTCCAATTTTTCAAAACTATAAGACAAGTCGTTTTACAAAAAATAATTGTTGAAACAATACCAATAGAATCATGCATAAAATATGAGTCTATTTCTATATCAAAAGGATTTTTCCAACCATATACATACCTATATTTTTGTTTAAGGATTTTTGGGTAAAGAAAAGTTTAGAAAATCATATTTTAAGGGCTGAGAATTTCATAACTATTCTGTACCATGATTTTTTAGAACCCGAATGGCTTTTTATGACAAAAGTAAACTCAAAAATGGATAAATCTTTTCAAGTAGATAGAAAATGATATATAATATGCGAAATTCTGAGTTAAAATGAGCAAGTTATGGCCATTTTAAGTTGGAATTTCCTTCTATCCGAATTTTAACATAAATACTAGAATAGAATTAGAAAGTTCAAGTAGAATTTCCATGAAATACTCATTATGGGTATTTCTTTCATTTAGGTAATGAAGCTTGGGAGGATCCGTACTCAGAGGACTATTAGGAGTAAAGAATATATGGCAAGGATGGCCGAGTGAGTTTGTCTCCTACTTTTACGTACTTGTTTGTACTTGCAGTTAGATGTAGTAGAAGTAGGAAAAAGACAAAAATGGAATGTACTGATAATTTGGTTGAAAGTATATTAAGCATATCGAGATATGAATTGTTGTTAACTAAATTGTGTTTTGCTATCATAATGGAGTGTCTGCGAATTCTATGATCGCCTTTAAATTACCATGATCACATATTAGGAGTTATATTAATTGATTCATCTATATCACGTAGTTAGTCTCATTTCATTAGCTATTATTCTCGAGGGACAATAAAATAGTAGTAGGGTTCAGGGGAACCCATAAGTTTGCAAAGATGGGCGAATAGGAATCCGAAAGAACTATATAAGGATGGGTGACTAGGAGCCCGAAAGAACTCTTTCAAGATGGAGCAAGTAGGAGCGTAAAACAAACTACATCATCGGATTTCAAAGATGGGTTTTAAAGAGCTTAAAACTCCTAACCTCGAATGGAGGGGTAAATCCATTCAAACATATGATTTCTGGTAGATCATATGTATTGCTTGCTCACTTGCTTAGTGCATTTCATATACTTGTTTAATAACTTGTTTGAATTTATTAATACGAGTACGTTAATCTAGGAATATTCTCACTAAGCTAGTTGAGCTTACACCCCAATAGACTTTTGTTGACACATGATCGATAGCTCTTTTGCCCAAGGACTTCATATACCCAAGTTGAATTATGTTTTGGGAAGCTTTTAGGGGAAATCATTTTGAAGATCTTAGAATATATTTCCTTTAAAATCTTTTGGTTCTAGTATTGCTTCTATATGTGAAAGACTAACTTGATATTTTGTTCTTTGGAGATTTATCGGGATAATGCCTTAAGATGATGTAAGCATCACATTCTTGTAATATTGAAGTTAGATATTTATCTAGATTTCTTGTACTGTATATTTACTATATCGAACTACACATCCCACCGGAGTCTCCTATTGTTGTGATAAACGCCTTACATATGGTGTTTGTAACGCCCTAAATAAACCATTACAATCCGCCGCGTGTCCTCTCTTGAAATAGAACACGCTGAGGCTCTAATATCCACAAATTTTTCAAACATCACTTGTAAACACAGCAATAGGATATCTCATAGGATATCAAAACAACCTGTATAATCTAGAACACAAGTAACTTCATAACATTTCGGTTTAATCAAGCAAGCATCCTAGTTGGCATATCCACAAGCCAACAATCCAACATAACAACTGAAATTGTCTACAAAAGAAAAACTTTCATTACAACTTAGTCTTTCAACAACAAATGATCTAAACACTGTTCATAAAACATAATAATAAGCCAAATACAGCAAAATCAAGTCTTCAACATAACTAGGAAATTCTTTTCTCCCAACATCTTATAATCAAAAGTCTAACTCTCAGCTGAGTAGTCTGGTCCACTATTGCGATCCCCCTTATCAAAGATCATATCATAACCTGAAGGATCATATACAATGTCTTCATTACCTGTACCTGAAATTTTAAAAAGTGAGCTGTGAAGCCCAGTACGATAACTCCAATCCTTAAAAACAAATGTAAATGCACACGCAATAGATATATATATATATATATATATATCAAATGCACTAAATCTAATGCAAGCAATCATTTTGTTATCTATTTATATTATGTAAATCAACATAGTTTAGAACTATGTATACTCTAGTCCCGAACTTAAAGTAACTCAAACTCCTCTTTAAAAAAAAAAAAACCAACTCTTTGAAAATAATAATATATACATATATGGATGAGTGGGTACTCCCCAAACACCCCGTTTCCCCCTAGTTCTACCGAAATCATATCAAGGCACGAGTCCACTAGGGACAACTTCACACCAAGATCATCAGCGTGCCTCACCAGTATCACTGTTTGCCAGGTCTTTACTGGTTAAAACTAAGCACAACCAAACAGAAAATTATTAAGTCGAATATAATTAGGTTTATTATGAAATTCTGTTCCTCCAACCAGTCAAGTAATACTAAACTTATAAGCAAAAACGACAAGCAGAGATTGATCGTACCTTTCTTAATTTCAGGAACACAACACAAATCCTCAAATTCGATATCAACAACAACAAAGACAACCTGAACTCCTCAAACTCCTATATCAACACCAACAATAATTCCACAAACTCCAAAAATCCTGTTACAACATAGATATATACATCAATAGATAAAAACACATTCAATATATCCTAATAGACATGAATTCTCCAAAAACCCTAACTTGATAAGAAATCTCCGATATCCACACTGTCTACTCCGATCAAACTCTACAAATATCCTCAAGAACAATAAGGAACCGCACAAAACTCCACAAATATTGAATATTTAACCAAAACCCTATATTTGCATAACATAAAGAACGTATAAGGATCATCTAATCATAAATTGATTAAAACCATTATCGAAGAGATACAACTCACCAATTTAGATCATCAAGAACCTAAACTACATCTACTAAATTCGGATCTCACCCAAAGCTAGGGTTTCCTTCATAAAAACAACCACAAAGTCCTTAGAACTTGCATGAAATTCACATAAATCTTGTATGAGAACATTATACTTACTTGTTTAAATCGTAAAACCTACTCCTTATCCAACCGAGAAAGATTAAACCCGAGATCTTAATCCTTCCTACGTTTTTCTTTAAAAACACAACAAAACCCTAAGAAATCATGCATAAATCCGTAGAAAAACATGTTGTAGATGGATTAGGATCACTCACCTTTGATCAAACTCACCTTAGGATGAAGATTTCACAAAGAATTACTAAACTTCTCTCTCTTATGAAGGAAAAAGGATGAAATAATTTTTGTTCAAAAACCCTTGGACGAACGCGTCTATTTATAAAATGTGCACATACGCTGGCAAATTTAATTCCTACGCCAGTGGCGTAGAATCCCCAGGAGGCAGCGTTCGTCATGTAACAAAATCCTTGCGTTGTTCCGAACATCAAACTCCAGCAAAACCTAACTCAACGTCGACGGCGTTCGACTTCGGTGTTAAACAATAACGCTTCTGATCCAACTTCAACGCCGGCAAAAACACACACATACATACTTCGGCATTCACTCCGGCGTTAAAGAATTTGATACTGTACACAACTTATGCTGCCTCTACGCCGATGGCATTCCCTTTCTAGATGCCGACGTTGCATCTATAAAAAATTGCAGAAGTTCCAAATTTTCACAATTCTTTCCCAAAGCAAAATTAACCAAACTTAACTTGTTTTGTGGCTTTGATGTAAGCTTATATATATACCGTAACCTATTTATCTCCATTTTATCTTATTTTTCTATGTGTTACATCTCTCCCCTCCTTAAAAGAACTTTCGTCCTTGAAAGTTTACCTGGATTAAAGGAAAAGCTCGAGGTATCTGGATCTCATGTCTTCCTCCAACTCCCACGTGGCTTCACGCTCGGTTTGATTTGTCTGTTGTACTCTTACATATCTGATCACTTTGCTCCTTAAAGTCTATTCTTTAGTATCCAAAATCTTTACCGGCTTTTTAACCGTTGTAAGATTCGGTTGTACTTCAAGTGGTTCAAGAGCTATTATCTCATATGGATCTTTGACATATTTCTTGAGCATGGATATGTGGAACACATTATGTACTCCCTCCAAATTAGGCGGTAAAGCCAATCTGTAAGCCATGTCGCCTATTCTCTTTAGGATCTCATATGGTCTCACACATATTGAGGATTTAACTTTCCTCTAATCCAAATCTGACAACTCCTTTTGTTGGCGATATCTTTAGCAAAACATGCTCACCCACTTGAAATTCCAAGGGTCTTCTTTGTTTATCTGCATAGCTCTTTTGTTAACTCTGAGCAGCTTGTAGTCTTTGTCTAATCAAACTAACCTTGTCAATTGCACCTTGAACCAATTCTGGTCCCAATAGCTGTCTTTCCCCCACTTCATCCCAATGAATAGGTGATCTACATTTCTTACCATAAAGCGCTTCATAAGGAGGCATGCCAATTGACGCTTGATAACTGTTTTTATAAGAAAATTCCATTAATGGCAAATGCTCATCCTAACTTCCGTTGAAATCTAACACTCATGCCCTCAACATATCCTCTAATGTTTGGATGGTCCTTTCTGTTTGCTTGTCTATTTGTGGATGATAATCAATACTGAAGACAACCTTTGTACCTAAAGCTCGATGTAGACTTTTCCAGAATCTCCCCACAAATCTGGTATCCCTATTTGATACGATAGTTACCGGCAACCCATATAGTCTTACAATCTCCTTAATATACAATTGTGCCAAACGCTCTAACTTATACCCGGCCTTAATAGTATAAAGTGAGCTACTTTTGTAAGATGATCCATAATGACCTAAATTGAATCAAACTTATCTCTTGTCTTGGGTAATGTGAAAACAAAGTCCATCGTAATATGTTCCCACTTCCACTGTGGTATAGGCAATGGTTTTAACTCATCTGCCGGTTTCCTGTGTTCAATATTTATCATCTAACATGTGTGGCACGTGGATACATATTCTGCTATCTCCTTTTTCATATTATTCCACCAATACAACTTCTTTAGGTCCTGGTGCATTTTGTTTCCTCTAGGATGAATGGAATAACTAGAGTAATGTGCTTCCTTTAACAATTCCTTTTTAAGGTCTCCTTGAATTGGCACACATAATCTACCTTTGTATCTAATAATACCGTCATCATCTAAATAAAACTTTGGCACTCGGCCCATATCCATTCTTCTCTTTATATCCAGGATACTCTGATCATCAGTTTGAGCTATCTTGATTATGTCCACAAGAGTAGGCTGAATTCTCATGTTAGCCAAACGTTCACCTACTTGTCTCGTGACTATCTCCAACTCAAACTTCCTCATATCATCAAGCAAACGACGTTCAGTCGTAATCAAGGCCGTAAGATTTTCTACTCTCTTTCTACTCAAAGCATCAGCCACAACATTTGCATTTCCTAGATGATATTAAATATCAATGTCGTAGTCCTTTATCAGCTCTAACCATCTTTGCTATCTCATATTTAACTCTCTTTATGTAAAGATATACTTTAAACTTTTGTGGTCAGTATATACTTTGCACCTTTCCCCGTATAGGCAGTGTCTCCATAGTTTCAATGCATATATAACCGCTGCTAGTTTCAGGTCATGAGTAGGACAATTCCTCTTATAGGACTTTAATTATCTAGAAGCGTATGCAATTACTCTACCCCCTTACATTAGCATACATCCTAATCCCTGAATAGAGGCATGTTGTATATTGCATACTCCTCACCACTCACACGTAAGGCTAGTACTGGAGCTGACACTAACTTGTCTTTCAACAACTAGAAACTGGTTTCAAACTTGTTGCTCCACTCATACTTTACACTCTTTCGTGTCAACCTGGTCAACAGACTGGCAATCTTAGAAAAATCTTCTACAAATTGCCTATAGTACCCTGCCATTCCCAAAAAACTTCTAATCTCTGATACCATCTTGGGTCTTAGCCATTCAACCACTGCTTTGACTTTCTCAAGATCAACTAATATCCCCCTACCATTTACCACATGCCCTAAGAAAGATACTTGTTCCAACCAAAATTCACATTTGGACAATTTAGCATACAGCTTCTCCTCCTTTAATCTGTTTAAAACCAACCTCAAATGTTCTTCATGCTCCTCTTTATTCCTTGATTACACTAACACATCATCAATGAATACCACAACAAACATATCAAGATACTTTCTGAAAACCTGATTCACCAAGTCCATAAACACTGCTGGTGCGTTGGTAAGTCCAAAAGGCATAACTACGAACTCGTAATGTCCATACCTTGTCCTGAAAGCAGTCTTCTAAATATCTTTGGCTTTCACTCTCAACTGATGATATCCAGATCTCAAGTCTATCTTTGAGAACACTGAAGCTCCTGCCAACTGATTAAACAGATCATCAATTCTTGGCAATGGATACTTGTTCTTCACTGTCACCTGATTCAATTCTCTATAGTCAATACATAATCTCATGCTCCCATCTTTCTTCTTAACAAACATAACTGAAGCTCCCCAGGGTGAAACACTGAGTCTAATGAATTTCTTCTTCAATAGTTCGTCTAAGTGCACTTTAAGTTCTGTCAGTTTTGTAGGGGCCATTCTATAAAGCGTCTTTGATATCGATGCAGTACCAGGTAACAAATCAATTCCGAACTCCACTTCTCTCATAGGAGGTATTCTAGGCAAATCTTTTGGAAAAACTTCTTGAAACTCACATACTAAAAGAATATTAGACAAAACTAATTCCTTCTTATCCTCTTTCAACATAGAAGCTAAAACCGATCTCCCCCATAATTCATAGGTAGGTAGAACTGGAGGTCGCTGCACTACCAGCTTATAAGCAAACTAGTCTCCATCAGGTAAACTGAATTCCACAACTAAATTGTGGCAATCAATGACCATATGGTACTTTGCCAAATAATCAACTCCCAAAATCACATCAAAATCTAACATGTCTAATACAATCAAATCCATAAGTAGATGTCTACCCTCTATTTCAATATCCACATCCCTACATACTCTATTCAACACAGATCCACATCCTAAAGGTGTACTAACAGATACATAATTAGACATGTGTTCAATAGATAAACCGCATACATCCACAAACGATTGAGAAACACAAGAAAAGTTAGCACCAGTATCGAACAATATGAATGCACTATGCTAACGTATAGGAAACATACCCGCAATAGTGTCAACATTGGATGTCTCACTATGCTGAAGATCGTATACCTTTGCTAGTGCTCATTGTCCTTGGCCAGAATAAACTCTGCCAAACTGCCCTCCTTTGCAATCTACTGCTTGGTGTCCTCTCTATCCACACTTAAAGCAGAAAACCTGTGGAAGGACTCCATCTGTACAAACACTGCTCTTGTGTCTAAGCTTCCTACAAGAAAAAACAAGCATTTTCCACCCACTTACAATCCTTCAAGTCATGTGGCCCAAGGCATCTAGGGCACCTCTTGTCAAAATTTTGCACTACTAACATAAAAGTCTGAGTAACAGGTCTCTTGCCTTTGTCTTGTGACAAAACATTAGTTACTGGTCTCTTGCCTAAGAAGATTTGATTTCTTTGAGGTTCTTTGCTCTTAATCCTGCTCAGGCCATGTTCCACTTTCTTAGCCTTATTCACAACTGCTAAATAGTTACTCAAATCCATCAAATTGACCTGATACTGGATCTCAGGCTCCAATCCAGTAATGAACCTGCTAACTTTGGCATCCTCACTCTCCTTTAACGCATCAGGTAGAAACCTCATCAGCCTGTGCAGTTCAGCCTCATATTCCTCTGCTGACAATTTCCCATGCTATAGAGTATAATATTCCTGGAGCATTCTCTGTTTGACACTATCTGGAAAGAACTCTCTAAAGAAAGCTTGCTGAAAATCTTGCCATCTCACCCCTCCTGCCATGTGTTTTTCATGCTCAACCACTAGTTATTGGCTCTTCCAGTCAATAAATAAGAGGCATAATCAACCCTCTTATTCTCTAGAATGTCCAGAGCAGAAAAAGTCTTCTTGACTCTCCATCCATAACTGTGCCTCTAAGGGTTTTCCCGGTACTGGCTCAAACTTAGACACCAGATCCATAAACTTGTTCATGCTAAGAACATCTGCATGTCTAGCCCCATTACCTCCATTCCCATTCAGCTTTTGTGTCTCCTGTCTCCTGTCTCCAAGCTTCAGCATTCGGTTGGACCATTTGCATGTCCCCCCTCATATCTTGCTGTTATTGATCAACTACTCCCAACAAAGCATTCACAGCTTGCATAAGCTGTGCAACATCAACTGGAACCTACTGTCCTACAGGTGGCAGTGGTGGTAAATTCTCATTCTGAGTTTACTGCTCCTCTTGCCTATTGTCCACTTCCTCCTCTCCCGCTCTACAGGAACCCACTTCAGCTGTTCTTCCTCTAGGAGGCATTCTACACTAACAAAACACACCAAGATCAGACAAGATATCCAACTTAAGATCAAAACTCAAAATTTATCCGACAACAACAACTTAACTAAACAACAAACTTATTCTACCCCACTAGCTAAAGCTCACTGTCCCAAGGAGTCAATTTCTTAAATCTAAAAGATTCAAACCTAAAGCTCTGATACCAAATAATCTGTAACGCCCTAAAATAAAGCATTACAACCCACCACGTGTGCTCTCTTGAAATAGAACGCTAAGGCTCTAATATCCACAAATTTTTCAAATATCACCTGTAAACACACATATAAGATATCTCATAGAATATTCAAAACAACCTGTATAATCTAGAACACAAGTAACTTCATAACATTTCTGTTTAATCAAGCAAACATCCCAGTTGGCATATCCACAAGCCAACAATCCAACATAACAACTGAAATTGTCTACAAAAGAAAAACTTTCATTTACAACTTAGTCTTTCAACAACAAATGATCTAAACACTGTTCATAAAACATAATAATAAGCCAAATACAGCAAAATCAAGTCTTCAACATAACTAATTCTTTTCTCCCAACATCCTATAATCAAAAGTCTAACTCTCAGCTGTGTAGTCTGGTCTACTATTGCCATCCCCCTGATCAAAGATAATATCATAACCTGAAAGATCATACACAATGTCTTCATCACATGTACCTGAAATTTTAAAAAGTGAGCTGCGAAGCCCAGTACGATAACTCCAATCCTTAAAAGCAAATGTAAATGCACACGCAACAGATATATATCAAATGCACTAAATCTAATGCAAGCAATCATTTTGTTATCTATTTATATTCTGCAAATCAACGCAATTCAGAACTATGTATACTCTAGTCCCGAACTGAAAGTAACTCAGACTCCTCTTAAAAAACAACCAACTCTTTGAAAATAAAATAATTATATACATATATGGATGAGTGGATAATCCCCAAACATCCCGTTTCCCCCTAGTTCGACCAGAATCATATCAAGGCACGAGTCCACTCGGGACAACCTCACACCAAGATCATCAAGGTGCCTCACTAGTATCACCGTCTGCCAGGTCTTTACTGGTCAAAGCTAAGCACAATCAAACAAACAATTATTAAGTCGAATATAATTAGGTTTATTATGAAATTATGTCCTACAACCAGTCAAGCAATACTAAACTTACAAGCAAAAAGAACAAGCTGAGATTGATCGTACCTTTCTCAATTTCAAGAACACAACTCAAATCCTCAAATCCGATACTAACAATAACAACAACAAAGACAACCTGAACTCCACAAACTCCTATATCAACGCCAACAACAATTCCACAAACTCCAAATATCCTGTTACAACATAGATATATACATCAATCGATAAAAACACATTATCAATATATCCTAATAGACATGAATTCTCCAAAAACCCTAACCTGATAAGAAATCTCCGATATCCACACTGTCTACTCCGATCAAACTCTATAAATATCCTCAAGAACAATAAGGAACCGCACAAAACTCCACAAATACTGAATATTTAATTGAAACTCTAGATTTGCATAACATAAAGAACGTATAAGGATCATCTAATCATACATTGATTAAAACCATTATAGAGGACATACAACTCACCGATTTAGATCATCAAGAACCCAAACTACATCTACCAAATTCGGATCTCACCTAAAGCTAAGGTTTCCTTCATGAAAACAATCACAAAGTCCTTAAAACTTGCATGAAATTCGCATAAATCTTGTATGAGAACATTATACTTACTTGTTTAAATCACAAAACTCACTCCTTATCCAACCGAGAAAGATTAAACCCGAGATCTTAATCCTTCCCACGTTTTCCTTTAAAAACACAACAAAACCCTAAGAAATCATGCATAAATCTGTAAAAAACATGTTGTAGATGGATTAGGATCACTCACCTTTGATTAAACTCACCTTAGGATGAAGATTTCACAAAGAATAACCAAACTTCTCTCTCTCTCATGAAGGAAAAAGGACGAAATAATTTTTGTTGGAAAATCCTCGGATGAACGCATCTATTTATAAAATGTGCACATATGCTGACAAATTTAATTCCTACGCCGATGGCGTAGAATCCCCAGGAGGCGGTGTTGGTCGTGCAACAAAATCCTTGCGTCGTTTCGAACATCAAACACTGGTAAAACCTAATTCAACGCCGGTAGTGTTTGACTCCGGCATTAAACAATAACGCTTCTGATCCAACTTCAACGCCGGCAAAAACACACACATACTTCGGCATTCACTCCGGTGTTAAATAATTCGATACTATACACAACCTACGCTGCCTCTACGCGAGCGGCATTTCCTTTCCTGATGCCGGTGTTGCATCTGTCGAAAATTGCAAAAGTTCCAAATTTTCACAATTCTTTCCCAAATCAAAATTAACCAAACTTAGCTTGTTTTGTGGCTTTGATGTAAGCTTATATATATACCGTGACCTATTTATCTCCATTTTATCTTATTTTTCTTTGTGTTACAGTGTTGAAGCTTGCAAATGACTTCAAAAAGTCATTCTTAAATTTTAATACCGTATGTGACGGACTGCCACATATAGGGTACCCTTTGGGGTATGACATTTGCAGACATATAAGTCGTTGTGGGCTACTTGGTCTGGAACATAGCTTGGGCAAACAAACTCTCACTGGTTGATGGTCTCATTCCATGTATCCCCTCGAGCAAATGGGCCACTAGAGGTCCATTTTTCAAAGAGTTTGTTTAGGTTTCCAAGCTGCAAAGATCAGTTGAGAGCAATATCAACAATGTTTATCCATAATGCAATGACATAACTCAAAGATAGACTTAAAGATCAAATGGCTCACTATGTTGCGAAGTTCTCTCTCTCTGGTTGATTTCTTCCATATGGCGGGATGCATTATGTCGAAGATGAGGACACACCGTTGATGTAAGCACAACACCACTTCTAGCCAGTGGTTCTCATCCACATTAACTGGGATTAAAATCTAAGAAAATATAACATGTGTGAGAAGATACAAAAGTAATGGTAATTGCTTTCACTTGTGTGTAATAGTAAAAAAGGTTTCTAACCTACCTCATGGCACTTGTCCATATTAGCCATAAACCTACCACTATAAGCCATCAGACACGATGAGAACCCACCACCTGACTGTGCAATTTGCTACATAAATGAAGTCGATTGAATAAGGGGATAGTCACAAAATGTAATGAACATAGAAGGAAGATTGCATGGATGGTCAATTATGTTCTCACCGATGCAAGCTGGGGCAAGAACCACCTTTGCTAGAAATGATCTAATACATTCACCATACACGTCGGTTTAAATGCAAATACATCGATAACCTAGACATCACAAATAGGTTAGAACCCATCAGTAAAGTAGGTACACAAGTAAAAGGAATGAAAATGGTCACATTGGGTAATACTCACACTCCCATTTATCCAGCCATCCAGCTTAAAGCACCTTAAGTCACACCAAGGTAGTTGCAAGAATTCCATATCCACGAGTGTTTCACTGGCAACAAAAAACATGTGAAACCAGCCATGTGATAACCATAATAGTTTAAAAACAAACATACAATATCACTTGCATGGTATATAATAAATGAAATCGAATGAATAATCCAAAAGAATGGAGCTGGCATCAATCAACCCAAAACATATTAATATACCTGGGTTATTCGACGACTTAGGGCAAGTAAATAAACCTAGACACTTGAATCCACACCTGATACTAATAAAAAAAAATAGAACATATGGCTTCAGTAGAGACCTGGCACTGCCAACACAGAACATATTAATACACCTGGACATTCGATGACCTAGGCAAGTAAATAAACCTAGGACAACTTGAATCCACATCTGGCACTAATAAATAAAATAGAACATATGGCTTTAGTATAGACCTGGCACTAACAACCTAGAACATATTAATATACCTAGGACAATTGACAACCCAGGGCAAGTAAATAAACCTGGGACAAGTTGATTCTACACCTAGCACTAATCAATAAAATAAAACATATGGCTTGAATATAGACTTGGCACTGACAACCTAGAACATATTAATACACTTGGGACGTTCGATGGCCTAGGGCAAGTAAATAAACCAAGGACAACTAGAATCCACACCTGACACTAATCAATAAAATAGAACATATGGCTTGTGTCACGCCCCGAAGGGTATCCTAAACGTGGCAGTCTGCCGTACACAATATTAAAGCCTAGGAATGACCGCCTTAGTCATGTGAAGGCTTCCATACTATGTACAAGTCATCTAACACATAGAGGAGACACATTGGAGAGAGACATTTTATATTGATACAACTTGAGTAACAATGTAAAGGAAATACAATTCACTATACTTCAGATACAAATCACTATACTTCAAATACAAATCACTATACTTCAAATACAATTTCATCAAAAGATTTCACTACATAAAACTATTACAAGGCAAATCATAAAACCTAGCTAATAACTTCAAGCATTCTTATATCTTGCCGGAATCCCGAAGTCATTCTCGCTCCAACTATCTCGGTCCCCACTTAGCATTCTTGAGATAACCTGTTTATTTAAACATCTATTGGGGTATAAGCTACACTAGCTTAATGAGAGTTCTCTTAATTTCGTACCATGACAAGCAAGTTATAATTCATCCATATGCTATACATGAACAAACACATGAGCGAACAAACACATGAGCAAACAATACATAAGACCATCCGGAAATCTTATGTTGAATGGATTTATGCTCTCCATTTGGGGTTAGGTGTTTCAGGCCCATAACGACCATCATTTAAATACTTCTCACTTCTTATTATGGTTGATACAGGTGCCCATCCACCACGTTCAAATTTTTATTGTGGTTTATACAGGTGCCCACCCACGAACATTTTCAATCCCAGCCCATACGCCAACAATTGAGTTTACAGGCCCCTCGTTGCCCAAATTATTATGCCTTCTTCCGACAAAGGTATAATAACTTATGTAATGTGACTCACTACGTGATATGCATGTATAGTTTATTCATATAATCGTGGCATATTAATTATGTAGGTTAAGAGCGATCATAGAGAATTTCAGACAATTCAAGTCTATGCTAACTCATACAATGATTTTACAACAAGTTTCACCTTGATATACTTATCATTCATTCAACCAAGTTTATACCACAACTCATCACAACTTTATCTTTTCCTAATTCTAGTGCAACTAGCTATAAGCACAAGCAAGGTAACAAAATAAGAGGAAAACTCACTCGGCCATTGGATCACCGGTCTCTTAGTAAAAGTAATCCGGTAGTAGGAAATCATCGATTTCCGGATCACCTAAAAAAAGAAATACTCTAATAAGTATTTCAACTCAAACTAATCCAAACGATTTTATACAAACTATCAAATTCGTAATTCTCGTCCAAGCGGGAGTTCCAACTTAAAATGGCCATATCTTGTCATTTTAACTCGGAATTTTGCAAATTATATATCGATTTCTATCTACTTCGAAAGATCTACCCAATTATAATATTATTTTCAAGTTTTGAAAATATTTAGGCCATGAAACAAAGGGATCAGATCTGATCAGAAATAGTTTCCAATTCCGAAAAATAGTTTTGTAAATGTTTGTAACGTTCCTACTATATAGATTAACTATATGCAATATTGATGATTTCATATCATGAATGGCATGTTATGAGCTTGATGTATGCATGCTTTTGACAATATTTACTAAAAGGAATTTTTTTTTGGAAACTTTTTATTTGTAAAACTCCATGGCTATTTACTTTTAAGAAAACTAGTTTCCTAACTTTGATCATTTCCATTTGTTTTGGATTTATTTCTTAAGAAAATAATTATCTTTGTTAAAATTTAGTCTTCATTATAGCTATTACTTATGACCTTCATTTCTATATAAAAATTTCATTTTGCACTTTGTAAACATGTTTTCAAGTAGGGTTGATTCCAAAATCCGAATTTTGTAAAATTAGTTTTGGAGTAATTCCTTTAAGTAAAAATCATTTGATACTTAGAAAATTAAGGCTCAATCATACATAGCCACTAAGGACTTCATTTCTTTGATGAAAATTCTAATTTGAGTTTGAAAAATATGGGTTTTCATGCCATTACTCCATTATTACGAATTTCTTAAAAATGACAACAATTCAATTTTTCCTACTTTGTTTCTACAATGCATCATGCATATATGTATACCTATATGTATACATATAATACCAAGAATTCTTTTTGAAAATTTTATTTGCAAAACTTTGAATTATACTAGACTTAAGAAAAATAGTTTTCTTCTTGTAAAATCATACTTTCTTTTATCAAAACTCAACCTTGATGATCTATATAACCATCACCTTCATTATTTCAATAAAAACTTTCATTTTGGGGTTAGAAAGTAGATGTTTAAATAGGTGGTTTGCCTAAGTAGAATTTTACAAAATTTTGAAGAATGAAAACATTGTTTATCTTATTCTTGGAAACCATTTGTTGTTCTAAGGTTATATTTTGATAAACCTCTCTTATCCTTGTCAAAACTTGGTCTTTGTTACATATATTCCCTAGACTTCCATTTTCCTATAAAAATTATCATTTTGGCATTTGGAAATGAGTGTTTAAATAGTAACTATTTTCAAATCCGAATTTTGAAAAATTCATTTGAGCTTGTTTTCTTTGTAAAACTCATTTAGTCTTTCAAAAACCATTTCCTAATCAAACCTACCCCTTAAGGCTTCCATTTCCTTAATAAAAATCTTGTTTTGAAGTTGAAAAATAGGTTTTTAAAATTGGTCTTTGTTGAGATCCGAATTTACAAAATTTATTTTTGGACATATCTTTTGATAAAATCTATCTAAACTTATGAAAATCCATTCCTTACATATCCTATCTTAAGAGCTTTCCATATCTTGAATAAAAACTTCATTTTTGAGTTGGAAAACATGTTTTTAAAATATGCCTTGGCCAAAATCCGAAAATGAGATTTTTATTTTGAAAATAACTTTTGAAAATCACCTTATTCTTGTAAAAAGAAGTCTTGATGATATACATATATTAAGCCTTCATTATTCAAGTAAAAATTTCATTTTGACATTTGGAAAGTGGTTTTTAAATAGGGGTCTTGCCAAAATACGAATTTCACTATTTTTGTTTGAGTTCAAAACCAAGATCTACACTTAATATGAACATAAACATAAAAGAAATCCATGGTAGTAAATATAAACTCATAGATCTAAACTTTACTCATCAAAATATTCATTTATGTTATCTATACCCTAAGCCCTTCATTTTAAATGAAAATACACATTTTGAAGTTGAAAAATAACTTTTCTAAATATGGTTCCTTTTTCATCCGAATTTTCAAAAATGATTTTTGTTGAAAATAAAATAGATCTTGAGCTTTCTAAAACTTTCCTACTATCATCATGCTACTACAAGTTGTTTATGAACACAAAACAAAAGTCAAATGCATTTATGTATCCAAAACACTAGATCTAGTTTACTATACTAGTTATAAATGCATGAACACTAAGATAGTTATGTGGATGATGAATATATGCATAAATCATTAGCAATAACAAAAATAATAACTCAAATAACAAGATCTAAGGCATAAACGAAAATAAAAGCTACTAAAAGTTAGATCTACAAAATATAACTACTTTAACAAGAAAATAAGAATGATACAAGATAATAATCATAGAGAAGAGGAGTGTTTCATTTTGGCATCATCATCCTTAGCTTTTAAGCTTATAGAATGTCATTTGATGCATGAAACTCTCACTATACTTTACCTATATCACCTATGGAAGCTTTAAAAAGAAAGTTTACTTAAAAATCTTCAAGAAATATGTGTGGGAGCTCCAATAAAGAATAGGGGCAGCAAGGTTCCTTGTAAGAACAAGAGAGAAAGAAGAAAGAAAGAGAGGAAAAAGAGAGGAAAAGAGAGAGTAAATGAGATGGGGTTTCAAAGGAATGAAAGGAAGTAAATGAAATGCATTAAATGGAGAGAGAGGAGTGTATTAATTGAAAGAGTAAAAAATAAAACAAAGGCAGCAATTGGGAGGGTGCTGCACGCTAATTGCAAGGAGAGAGAGGGAGGGAATTTGGTTTGTCTTTGACTTGGAATTGTAATGTAATTAATGATATGTGTAGCTTCATGAAGAAGGATTTGAAAAAGGGTTATTTTAATTTATTTTATGGTATTTCAAGAGACAAAAGGGCAGCAAAAAGGAGTCAAAATCTGTCATGAAGTGATATAATGAAGTGTAAAAAGATTGAAGTGAAAAAAAGTGATATGTGAAAGGTACTTAAAAGTATGGGTTGTAAGAGTACTTTCTTAATAAAATAGAATAAAATAAAAATAGAAAATTTATTACAAATATTTGTAGCATATTTTTCATAATAAAAATAACATAATTAATTAATTTATTTTAGTGAATTATCAAATAAGTTACCGGTATGATCAAAATACGTAAATATGGGCTATAAATGATATTTTTATAACCCAAAAAATTCTAAAAAATTACTTTATGAAAATAAAAATATTTTTCAAATATTTTCAATTATTAAATTAATTTATTTTATTTTTAATATCGAGTCTCAAACAGAATTTGATCCCGTAAAAGCCCGAAACGAATTAATTTTTAGAAAAACAAAATTTTCTTTAATATATATAATATTTATCTAAAGTTATAAAGGTTTATAAGAATAATAAAATCGTGTAATGAAATGGAAGTGAACAGTGCAAAAGACTGATTAATCACCAATAGTAATGAAATACGAATAAAATTGTAAAATCAGATATTTCTAGTTATCAAAAAATTATGAAACTTATATTTTTGAAATCCTTATGAAAACACGAGTCTAACGGTATTAATGGTATATTTTTTATATCTCGAACCCCGGGACACGCTTTTCGAAGTCTGTATCCGAACAGGTTCAAAATAGGTTAAAAATTTACCAATCTGATATTTTTAAGCGATCTTATTTTACTACGAGTTATTCTCCACACTTAAACTACACCTCGACCTCTAGGGTTAAGGGCGCGAGATTGCCGGACTTAAACTACTATATTCCACTTAAGGTTTCCGGGTGATATTCAGGTTTAGATCTTTGCAAATTTGGAAACTGGTATTTTATGTTTATACAACATATTTAATTTGAGAAATTTATTTTAAATTTTATTTTTGTAAGTAGTTAATATCTCTTAACATTTTCAAAATTCTTGGATTGAGTTTTATTTCCGAAGGTTAATCATTATTTACTTTTTAATAATTTGTTTTTGAGCTTTATATTACCCGATTTTATAAGTCGGAGTTGAATATGAAATTTGTCATATGTAGTGGTCTTGGATTTTGAAGTATGTTGAGTTCTTATTTTATTTTTAAGGATTCGTATTTTCCTCAAGATTAAGAAGTTTCTGGATTCGTTTAGGATTTAGGACTTGTCGAAGCTCAGTTTTAATTTGGAGTGATTTTTAGGATTTATTTTCGAAGTTCATCTTGGAATTATTTACTGAAATTTTCCGGGGCTTACAGCTTGAATATAGACCTAGCACTGACAACCTAGAACATATTAATACACCTGGGACATTCGAAGACCTAAGGCAAGTAAATAAACTTGGGACAACTTGAATCTACACCTAGCACTAATCAACCTAGATCATATGACTACACCTGGGACATAATGAATGAGAAAGGACATTACAATAATAATGTTACCTTCTTAAGAGGCTGGTGTACGGTGCATAGTTGACAATGGCTATCTCCTCTAGATTCAACATGGGGAATGGAGGATGAACCTCGCCTTTCAAAAATTTTCCCTGACAAACTATATGAAAACAACATCAATAATCAATAGCATACATGTTAAATCCATTAGTAGAAGACCAAGCGATGATTCACTAAAGAAACATACCCTCAGATACTGAGTTACGAGCCATTTTCTTACTGGCGGTGACTCTAATGAATTGGGGGCTTTCAATGGTTGAGAATTTTTGGTGATGGAGCCTCATTTTTTCCTACGTCCCTTTGTGCATGGGTCTGTAAATAGTGACTTCAGGTAGTAGTAACCTAACACTCGATGGTTTTTCGTGTAAACTTAACTACTAATGGTTTTTGAATAATAGTGATCCTGATTGTTTTGTATCCTATAATGAATGTGATTCAATATTATACTTGGAACATTTGACAATCACAGGAGATGAATATTCAAAGAACATAACCTTGTTGACTGAGGGGGAGGCGAAATTTGACGTGGTTGCTTGGGGAAGGGAGGTAGGTATCGCATAAGCTTCATAAAACTATCATTTTCGTTGGACACCAATGCCCTACGTGGAAGTTGTGGGACACAAAACCTTCTAAGCGCTTCTGCTAAGTAGGTGTGGATATTCTTGTGAAGTGTTTTAGAGAAAATCTTCGAGAACAAAGAGGAGTTGTTGATCAACTCATTGAACTCTGATTGTATGTCAGGAAATTTGTCTTGCGCGTATAAAATGTTAAAATTGCAACAACTAGATTTGATCAAAACCCTTCGAATGAACAAGGTAAGGAAAAAAAAGGAAAAAAAAAACAACATTTTCATGGTATCTCGTTTGTGTATTTTCTTTTTTTTTTTTTTTGTTGGAGTAAGGTCTTACAAGCTACAACTTTGGGTGTAGATTTGCAGTAAAAGGAAGATGAAGAGTGTTCCTCCATTGACGTGACGGAGGCAATTTATATCTAGTGAAAATGGGTTCCATTTAATGGGATGAGACATCTGAAAAAAATAAAATGGGTTTAATGAACCTACCACTTTCACTGAGGAAAAAACAAATGCCTAGAACAAATTATATATACTTAGCACATTCTTACCCCTAGAACAAAAAAACTAGCCTAGGACAAATATATCAACCTAGTACATCTGAAAAAATGAAAAAGGTTTAATGGACCTACCACTTTCACCCAGGACAAAAACAAATGTCTGGAACAAATTATATATACTTAGGACATTCTTATCCTCAGAACAAAAAAAATAAATAAATAACTAGCTTGAGACAAATATATGAACCTATTACATAAAAAAAAAAGGATTAATGAACCTACTACTTTCACTCGAGACAAAAACAAATGCCTAGAACAAATTATATATACCTAGGACATTCTTATCCCTAGAACAAAAAAAAAAAAAAAAGCCTGAGACAAATATATAAACTTAGTACATCCGAAAAAAAAAAGGTTTAATGAACCTACTTATTTCACTCGGCACAAAAAAAAAAAAAAAAAACGCCTAGAACAAATTATATATACCTAGGATATCTTATCCTTAGAACAAAAAAAATAGCCTGGGACAAAAAATGAAAATAAACCAAGTAAATGTCATAACTACACTGACCCAGAACATATTTATGGACCTAAAACAAGACATTTGACCAAGTGAAAATGCCATTATGTAGGGAAAAAAATATATGCACATAGTACGTCTAGTAGGTACGGTATGGTTCGTTCGGCTCATCTACTTATCGAGTAGAAAAATACAGTTTGGTTATTTTTATAAAATCGAACCTATCTATATGATACAGTTTGCCTATTTCTTGAACCATTAAAACAAATCTCGATTATGTATAGTATTCGATTTGAATAGTATACCTAAAAGATAATTTTTTTTTATTTAATTTTCATTTGAATAGAAAAATGCTATTAGCTTCAAATGAGAATAAATAATTTTGTTGGTAAATTACAAATATGGCCTTTATATTTAATTCATGTGTCCTTAATTCTATATACTTGAAATGAAGATTTTAAATTCTAAATCTTTGAAAAAGGTTTTTTTTAGACATAAATGAATATATAATATATTGGTGCAGATTTAACGTGGAGTTCGACCCACTTTCATTTTGTGAATGTATGTTTAACGTATGTTAGAAGCACATGCTCATCTTAAATTTATTAATAAAATTTACAAATAGGTTGGAATAGACTCCCGTGAACAAACTGGTTGGAATAGCATTTTGAGTGGCATTAGCAGATCGTTTATTCATGGTAGGAATGCAACCAGGGGAGGGGGGGGAGGGAGGGAGAGTTTTGGATGGGTCATATATACCGGAACCCGACGGCTCCCTATGAGGTTGCTTAAACCCGATCAAATACTTTATAGGTTTTTATGTACAATACCCAAACCTACTCGTATAAGGTCAGGGTCCCAACTTGCCTCATCTCATTGACCCGATTTTATTTTTTCATGTTGATAATTTTTTTTTTCCTTTTTCATTCTTTTTATTCTTCATGGGTCTAATTGTCTTCATGATATATTCTCCATCTCATTTATTTATTTCAATTTGTTTTCATTTGATGCTAAAGCCACAAAAAAAAATAAATAAATAAAAAAGAAAGAAAGAAAAAAACTCAGTAATCTAGACAATTGATTTTTTATATATGACAATCAATTTGTTACATAATATGATAGAATTTACTTTAATTGAAGACTGACATAGATATCTAAATACGAATATTTGCTCTTGTTAATCATGAAAAAAGTATGACATGCTTAAGTGGACAAAAAAAAATTTATACAATCATAGAGCTCTAAAAATAACAAAAAATGGATATATACAAGTTTTGGTATTATGAAATTATATTTTATTTTTAATAAGCAGGTCGATTCGACCCTATAGGGTCATGACTACGATCCGAACCTGACCCGTGACCCTATAGGGTGGCACAAATTTTTACCAAACCCATAACAGGTTAGGCGGGTCATTATAGGTTCAAATTCTATAAGGTTTTCAATGGGTCGGGTGGGTCGGATACTCTATAATGACTCGCCTAGTTGCACCCTAATTTGTGGTGTGGGCTATCTTTAAAGGCAGGTCTAGCCTCTTATGAACAAACTGGTTGGCAGTTGATGCCACTCTCCTAATGAGGCTAAGGCAGATCGAAAGTAGTTTGAGATAGTCAAATCTCCTAAACATATGTAAGATCATGGCAAAGCTAAGAAGGCGCTACTTATGAGAATGTAAGGCTACAAAAAGACCTGGGAAATCAAGGGAAGATAACGCTGGCTTGCCATCTAGATTAGCAATAAAAGATGATGTGAGGGATGATCAAGCGCCACACAAGAACTCTTTGAGGGATAAAACTCTCGTCCCATGACAATGTATTGGGAAATGCCCAAATGCTTATATGTTTGCGAAGGATTGGAAGCAGACAACCGAAGTTGCTAAGGCTTATCTTAAGAAAGCTTCCAATCGCACGAAGAAGCAAGCAAATGAGAAGCGTAGAGCCAGGGATTCAATGTTGGCGATTAGGTCCTCATCAGGCTTTTTCATATTCAGACCACTAAAGCACAAGGACAATAGACTCATGCACAAGTACATTGATCTAGTCCTTATCATTGCCAAGATTGGAAAAGCTGCCTATAAAGTAGAGCCACCCAAATGGTTGAAATTTCATCATTTATTCCATGTAAGTGTTTTGAAGCCATATTACCCCAACATAGAAGATCCAACACGCAATAAGTCAACAGTCAAATGTGAAGTTCAACTCCAATGTTGGTGAAGCTTTCGAAGATATCCTTGCTAAATGAAGTGGATTAGGTTTATGAGTTTCATCCGAATCTCGACCCGGATACTTGAACTTGTTACCAGGGCATAGATTGCGTGTGTAAACCCTCATTTTCTTAAGTAAACCTGAGTTCGATTTCGGGAAAGATTTAAAACCAGAAACAAAAATCCTAAAGAAATATCTTTGGACCAATCGGGACTAGGAATCCTAAGTCTAGCGATATTAAGGAGGAAACCCCGAAGGAATAAAAATGAGTTAACTCCAAAGTAAGACTCTAAATCAAAAAGTCAACCAGAAACCCTAAGTCAACAAAATCTCAGAAAACCCTAGCAGTTTAGATTCGGTAATCCCGGGTTCTCAAATCAAGGAGTCGAAATATGAGTAGGGAGTGTAGATTGGCTCGTCTTAATATTAGAATGCTAAACAATATCCGATTAGTGAATTTTCGACCTATTTCGAGCTTGATCGGATACAAGTCTCGAAAAGCATGTCCCGGGGCTCGAAACATTAAATATATGATATTAGTACCATTAGATTCGTAATTTCATAATGTTTCTAAATATTTCAGTTATATAATTTTTCGGGTTATAAAAATTACAGTTATAATCTTTCTATCTTAGTTTCATTACTATCGTAAATTAAGTGTCTAATCAACTTTTGTTTTCTTTTATACTATTAATCAAATGCAACCACCCATATTTTATTCTTACATCCTTATAACCTATTCTTATAATTTTACATCATTTCCTTACAAATTTACTTTTCCAATATATTTTGTACACAAACTACTCATTTTGAAAATTATTACACAAAACAAGTCAAAACACTCTCCTCCCTCTCTCGCTCAAAACCAGTGCATGTACCCTAAC
Organism: Combretum micranthum; assembly: GCA_024138025.1. Taxonomy (NCBI): domain Eukaryota; kingdom Viridiplantae; phylum Streptophyta; class Magnoliopsida; order Myrtales; family Combretaceae; genus Combretum; species Combretum micranthum. Next base: position 168,764 of record JAMXBD010002465.1, on the reverse strand, counting down.
ACCGCGCTCCCCCCCCCCCCCAACCACCACCACCACCACCACATCCTTTATTTGATTTTTTCTTCAAATAAATTATTCATACAAACCCTAATTCATTTTCCTATATAATCTATTTTTCACCTTTCACTTTTTCACTTTTCCTCATTTCTTACAAAACCCACTTTTGGAAGTCTTTTTCTCTCCCTCTCCACTCTCCTTGCCATAAGCCCCTTACACACACACACACACACACAAAATTTTTTTTTTCTTCAAGTTTCCTTCTTCATAACATAAAATAGATAATAGATCTTAACCCTACCACTTTAGAAACATGTAATGACAAGTTTATACATGTGTGGATCCACCAAAATCCCCATGAGCTTTATGCTAGGAATGTGAAAAACGCTAAAATATGATATTCTTGTCATCACAATATGTAGATCTTGCTATTAGAGTTGATATACTATCATTTCACTATATCATTTGCTATCTATTATTTTTATGGAAACTTTGAGCTTTTTAAAAGGTTCATTCTTAACTGTTAGGCTAGTTGTCTTATACCTTTGACTTTGGAGCTTGGATAGCCATAACGAAGGAGTCTCAATTCTTGTATTGTCACTTGGTGGGTCCTTCCATGAACCGGCACATTCCAATAAGCACTTGTTGTAAGAGGAGCTTTTGTGTATCACCAAACACCTAGAAGTTTATGACTTGTTGCATTAGATTTTGTGGTGGTGGAGTGTCTCTCATTGTTGTTCATTAGGAAGGTTAGTCAACTGTTGGAGTTTCTTCAGGTAGTCCCCTAGACACAAGACGAAACGGTCACATTAGCCTAATTACATACTCACAAGTTGCTTATGGTTTAGAAAAAGAGTTATACTTTTTATTTTCTTTAACTGTTTATTTAGAAAAACGGTTGAAAGCACGCAATTAATCCTTCCCATAGTGGTCTCCTAGGTCAAAGGGAAATCTACCATTTTTATTATCGGTTTGAATAAAGGTCGGGTAGGGTTACTTATTTTTGTACTTGCAGTGCTAGAATGATTCGATCCCATCAAATATTTTCATCTTCCTTCCTCATGTATCTGTTTCAATGTTCTCCAAAGGACTAGACGGAATTCAAATCCTTAAAAATCGAAAGTCACATCTTAAGGGTCAGGCAGCTAAATCTAGTTTCTTCTTTACTTAAGGGTATCTAACACTATCTATCCATTCCTAAGATCGTATCTTAACATTCTATTCTCTTAAAGTCTTTACCTAATTCCTAAAACCTTGTCGTCTGATACCAACTAAACTGTCACGCCCGAAGGGTACCCTGAACGTGGCAGTTACCGTACAAATATTAGCTTAAGAATGACCACTGTCGCGAAGGCTTCCATACTATGTACAAGGCGTTCTAACACATGGATGAGACTCATCGGGTAATACATTTTCGTTGATATAGCTTGAGTACATGTAAAGGAAATACAAATTTACTATACTTCATATACAAAACGCTATACTTCATAATACAAATCATTAACTTCAATTACACTCATCAAAAGATTGTACTACCTAAAACTATTACAGGCAAATCATAAAAACTAGCTGATAAACTTCAATTCTCATTTTTGGGAATCCCGAAGCCATTCTCGGCTTCAACCATCTCGATTCCACTTTGCATTTGAGATAACCTGTTAATTTAAACAACTTTGGGGTATAAGCAACACTAGCTTAGTGAGAATTCCCTTAATTTTCGTACCATAACAAACAAGTTTTAATCATTCATATGCTATGCATGAACAAACGTGAGCAAGCAATTATGCATGGGTATCCGGAAACACAACGAACGGATTTACGCTCTCCGTATCTTGGGTTAGGAATGGTATTGAGTCTACACGACCGCATCTAGTCCCCAAGCCCTCGGCTCTTAGCACTCAACTCGGCTAGGCTCATCCAAGAATGCATCCACATGCGCCTTAGTACACTGAATGAGCTCTGGCACCGGGTTCGTTATCCAAACGAATCATCATCGGACCATACCGATCGACCTGCGTAGGAGTAGCATGCTACCAAATGCAATATGTCCAATGCGATGCATGACCAATTTAATTTTTGCTTAGGTCACAAATATTTATACATTCCTTAGAGTGACCAACCAATATCACACATATAACAGAAATAATATGAACGGTGCAGTAATTCAATCAAATCGTGGTTTCGATATGCTTTAGTATTATTTGGCATACATTCATCACAGTCTCATCATATCTCCCATCCCCATTCATATCAATTTTTATCTTGTTCCTATAATTCTAATGCAACTAACTAAAAGCACAATCAAGGTAACAAAACAAGGAGAAGACTCACTCGGCCATTGGATCACCGTCTTCTAGTAATAATAATTCGGTGGCAGGAATCGTCGATTGGATCTCCTAAAAAGGAAGAAATACTCTAATAAGTATTTCATCACTTAACTAATCCAAACTATCTCATTCAAACCATCAAATTCAATTCGCGTCCTAAGCGGAAATTCAACTTAAACCGGCCATAACTTGGTCATTTTAACTCGGAATCTCACAAATTATATCGATTCTATCTACTTCGAAAGATCTATCTAATTAATATTATATTTTCAAGTTTTGAAAATCTTGAAGCTTCGAAAAGTTCGGATCAGATTAGGCAACAATTTCAATTTCTGAAAAACAGTTTTGTAAATGCTTGAAATGTTTCTACTTGTCAATTCAATTATACATGTAATATGAATGATTTCTAACATGAATGACATGAGATGAGCTTAATGCATGCATGATCTTAATGATTTTTGCAACAAGGAAACTTTATAACTTTTATTTAGCAAGACCATAATAACAACTATTTATGAAAAGTTAGTTTTCTAACTTTGAGTATTTCCATTTGTTTTGGAGTTATTACTTAAGAAAATATAATTTTTTGTTAAAATTGAGTCTTCATTATATATATTACTTATGACCTTCATTTCTACATAAAAATTTTCCTTTTACACTTTGTAAATATGTTTTCCAATATGATTTACTCAAAAATCCGAATTTGGTAAAAAATTGGTTTTTGAGTGATTCCTTTGGGAAAAACTTGTTTAAAGCATTAAAATTTAAGGCTTTACTATATCAATTATAAGGACTTCATTTAACACATAAAACTTGCAATTTGAGCTCAATTACTAAGTGATTACATATGCATCATCTCAAATTACGAATTTGACAATTTGATCACTAACTCAAATTTTTTCCATTTTAATTCCATTTCTTGTTTTATACATTACGCATGCTTAAACTCATTTTAACTTGTAAAAATCATTGCTTAATGATATCTACTACCTATATACTTCATTTTTCACATAAAACATGAGTTTTGGAGTTGATACATGGGTTCTAAAAATTGGTCTTGGTTGGGATCCGAATTTACAAAATTCATTTTTGTTATATCTTTCGATAAAATCTATCTAAGCTCATGAAAATCCATTCCTTACATATCATATCTTATGAGCCTTTCATTTCTTAAATAAAACTTCATTTTTGAGTTAGAAAACATGTTTTTTTAAAATAGGCCTTGGCCAAAATCGAAAATAGAATTTTTATTTGAAAATAACTTTTGGAAATCACTTTTGATTCTTGTAAAAAGAAGCCTTGATGATATACATATATTAAGCCTTCATTTTTCTTAAGTGAAAATTACATTTTGACACTTGAAAGTGGTTTTTAAATGGGGTCTTGCCAAAATACTAATTTCACAATTTTGTTTGAGTTCATAACTAAGATCTATACTTAATATGAACATAAACATAAAACAAATGCATGGTAATAAGCTATAAACATCATGGATCTAAACTTCACTTATCAAATCCTTCATTTATGGTATCTATACCCTAAGCCCTTCATTTTAAATGAAAAATACACATTTTGGAAGTTGAAAAACCACTTTTCTAACTATGGTTCCATTTTCATCCGAATTTTCAAAGTTGATTTTGTTGAAAACAAAATAGATCTTGGGTTTCCTACAACTTTCCTACCATCATCAAGCTATAGCAAGTTGTTCATGAACATAAACAAAGATCTAATGCATCTATGAACTCAAAACTTTAGATCTAGTTTTCTAAATAGTTTTACATGCATGAATCACTAAGATAGACATGTGGATGCTAGATCTATGCATAAGTCATTAGGAATAACAAAAATAACAACTTAAATACAAGATCTATGGCATGAACAAAAATCAAAACTATAGAAAGTTAGATCTACAATATATATCAACTTTAAACAAGAAATTATAATACAAGATAATAAAAGTGGAGAAGAGAGTGATTCATTTTTTGGCATCATCATCCTAAGCTTTTAAGCTTATGGAAGGTCATTTGATGCATGAAACCTTTATTACACTTTACCTATATCACCTATGGAGGCTTTGAGATGAAGATTTGCTTAAAAATCTTCAAGGAATATGCATGGAGGCTCAAGAATGGAATGGGGGCAGCTTGGTTATGGTAAGAAACAAGAACAAAATGAAGAGGAAAAGAGAGGAAAAAGAGAGAGAAAAAGCTAAGGAATAAAAGAGGGAAGAAGGAGTAAATGAAGGAGAGAGAGAAATGAGTGTTTTAATTAATGAATGAGAGAAAAAAAAATAAAACAAGGGCAGCCACTTCTTGGAACATGCTGCACGTGATTTTTGAAGAGAGGAGAGAGAGGGTTTTGTTGAAATTTGACTCAAAATTAATTTGTGTAATAAATGTGTATGTGTAGCTTCTTTAAGAAGGAGTAGAATTTATTTATTTTAGTCAAAATAGGAGTAATTAAAGGACAATGGCAGCCAAAAATCTGCCATGAAGTGATTTAATAAAGTGCAAAAAGATTGAAGTGAAAAAAAAGTGATGTGTGAAAGGTATACTTGAAAAGATTGGTTGTAAGAGTACTTTTTTAATAAAATAAAACAAAATAAAATAAAATTAGAAAAATTATCCCAAATAATTGTAGCAGATTTTTCATGATTAAAATTAAATAATTATTTAAATTATTTTAGCATTTTAACAAATATGTTACTGGTATGATCAAAATACGCGAATATGGGCTATAAATAATATTTTTATAACCCGAAAAATTCTAAAAAATTATTTTATGAAAATAAAAATATTTTTCAAATATTTTTCAATTATTAAATTATTTTATTTTATTTTTAGTATCGGGTCTTAAACAGAATCTGATCCCGTAAAGACCCGAAACGAACTAAATTTTAGAAAAACAAAATTTTCTATGACATATAAAATATTTATCTAAAAATATAAGACTTATAAGAATAATAAAAGTTTGTAATAAAATAAAAATGAATAGCGCAAAAGACTAATCAATTATCGATAATAATGGAAATACGATAAAAAGGTTATAACTGTAACTTTATAACCCGAAAAATTATATAGATATATATAGAAATCTTATGAAATTACTAGTCTAACGGTAATTGGTATATTTTTGATATCTCGAGCCTGGGACACGCTTTTCGAAGTCTGTATCCGAACGGGTTCGAAATAGGTCAAAAATTTACCAATCTGATATTTTTAAACAAACTCATATTACTATGAGCTATTCTACATATTTAAACTACATCTCGGCCTCTAGGGTTAAGGGTGCTAGATTGCCAGACTTACGCTATTGTGTTCCGGTTAGGGTTTCCGGGTGATTTTCCGGTTTAGACCTTTGCCAATTTGGAAACTGATATTTATGTTTATACAACATATTTAATTTGAGAAATTTATTTTAAATTTTAATTTTGTAAGTATTTAATATCTCTTAATGTTTTCGGAATACTTGAATTGAGTTATATTTTCGAAAGTCAATCGTTATTCGCTTTTTAATAATTTGTTTTTGAGCTTTCTACTACCCGTTTTTATAAGTCGGAGTTAAATATGGAATTTTTCGTACGTCGTGGTTTTGAATTTGAAGACCACTGAGTTCTTATTTTATTGTTTAAAGATTTTCATTTTCTCAAAATTAAGAAGTTTCTGAATTCGTTCGTGAATTAGGACTCATCGAAATTCGGTTTTAATTTGGAGTGATTTTTAGGGTTTATTTTCGAAGTTCATCTTGAAATTATTTATTGAAATTTTTCAGGGCTTACAGTGATCCCTATTTAAACACCTAAATGTTAAAATGAGTATTTTAATAGAAAAATAGAAGTCTTAGGGAATAGATATAATAAAGACTTGATTTTTATAAGAATAAATATGTTTTATCAAGGTAGAAACTTAAAATAAAGGAAAGGTTTCCTAACTAAGATCAATCAATAATCTTATTTCCAAATATTATGGAAAATTCGTCCAAAGGCAATTTTTCAACCTTTAAATGAAGAAATTTGTTGAGATAATGAAGGCATTGGGTATGTAGGTCACCAAGACTTTATCTTAGTAACAATATGTATGATTTTTAAAGGTATAACGTTAGTTTTCTCGACAAGCATTCATAAATTTTATTTCAAAGTAAAAGTTTTTCCAAGAATTCTTTTCAACCAAAAATCATTAAGGAAATACACATAAATATCTCATATCATATAATGCATGATAATGACATGTAGATAGTACATGCACATATGATTTACTTGATAGAAATAATGCGAATTTCATAAAACAATTTCGGAATCACAACTTTTAGCTACTGATCAGATCTGATCCGAACTTTTTGAAACCTAAACATTTTCAAAATTTAGTAATAACATCATAAATAGATAGATCTCTCGAAGTAGATAGAAATCGATAGCTTATTTGTGAAATTCCGAGTTAAAATGACCAAGTTATGGCCGTTTTAAGTTGGAATTTCCAATTACTACGGAAATTGCGATTTCAAAGAGTTTTAATTGAAAAGTTTGGAATTAGTTATGATATGAAATACTCATGGGGGTATTTCTTTCGTTTAGGTGATTTTTGGATTTAGAGGAAAATTCTTATTTCTGGATCGCTACAATTAAAGACCGGAGACCATGGTCGAGTGAGTTAACTATCTTAAAGTTTTATACTTGTGCTTGTGCTTGTGCTTATAATATTAGTGGCATTAGAATTAGAGCAAGATAAAATTGATTGTATGAATATGATTTCTATATGAGTGAATGAAAAATAAGAATATCGGAATGAGCTTGTTGTAATTATTTGAATGATTTAGTATAGAATTGAATTGTTTGAAATATCTATGATCACTCTTAAACTGTTAAATTATTATGCCATGATCTTATATTTAAATTGACATGCTTACCATATGTGGAGTCACATTGCATAGGTTATTATACCTTTATAGGAAGAAGGCATAATAGCTGGGCAACAAGGAGCACGTAAACTCGAATGTTGGCGTAATGGCCGGAAATTAAATGTTGGCGTGTGGGCCGGAATTGAAAATATGTGTGGGTAGGTACCTGTATCAACCATAGTATAAATTAAAAATGTGTGTGGGTAGGCACCTGTCACGCCCTGGAGTGTTCCCTAAACATGGCAATCCACCGCATATAATATTAAAGCTAATGAATGACAACCTTAGCCATGCAGGAGCTTCGATATCACATGCAAAGCGTACTTCCAAGATAGTAGAAGACTCACAGGAGTATTACATTTAAGTAGATACTAAAAGCATGCAAGAACTTATATAAATAAACATGGAATATTCATTTGGATAATAATCTCTTACAACTTCTTGAGGGCATTCCCCCGTCTCAAATAGTTTTGTTTAACTAAACCATTAACAAGGTATACATAATTATAACATAAGCCTACTATAGAGATTTTCCTAGAAATCTATGCTCAAAATTAAGTACATATAACTTCTTCCAAAAACTCCTAGTAGCTTTAACTCATACCTGGCAAACAGGGCTCCTCGGTGCCAACTATAGGTAATCATACTGTAATAAAAAGCTATAGAGATATAAGAAAAACTAGCTTAGTGAGATAACTCCTATCTAGAAAACATTTCTATATATCAAACAAGTATTTAAACAATCATATGAGAATGCACCAATCACATGAGCAAACAAAATACACAAGATTAACCGGAAATCATGTGTAGCATGGATTTTACGCCCTCCATATCGGGGGTTGGGAGGTTACAGGACCATACCACCAGCAATATTTGCAGATTTGCTGGCTCCTACTCACCTTGTAGACTTTCCGGCTCCTACTGGCCCATGTAGACTTTCTGGATCCTACTAGCCACCACTACAACTCCTCCTTTCTCCACACGAAAAATAGTAGTGAAATAAATGTGACTCACAAATATGATATGTATGAATTATTTTTAATATAAGATTAACCAAATAATGTTAAGTTCAATTTAAAGGCGATCAAAACAATATTCATCATATCAATGCAAGAATCACGATTTATTTATCAATTCCTCTTTCGATATTCTTAACTTATATTCAACCAATTATAAATCAAATCACACAATATTTGTTCATTTATCTTTTCCTTATTTTCTAGTGCTACTACTTACAAGCACAAACAAGGAAATGTAACTAGTAAAGGATTAACTCACTTCATGTCGATCGCTCCTAATCGAAGTAGTCTTCCGGGAAAGTGATCTCGGTTCCTTCTTCACCTAAACAAGATGAAATACCCAAAATGAGTCTTTCATAGAATTTCTATTTTTGAAAATTCCAAATCTATCTTAAAATCGCGGTAAAATCAGATTGGAGGATATTCCAACTTAAAATGGCCATAACTTGCTCATTTTAACTTGGAAATTTTGCATATTATATACCGTTTTCTTCCTACTCGAAAAAATCTATCTATTTCTAAAACTATTTTCATCAAACTAAGCCATTTGAGTTCCGAAATAGTGGTGATCAGATTCACTACGAAGTTTCACAAAGCTTGAATTCCTTCCTTTAACAAAACTCATATAAAAGAGATAGGTATTATAATAGTTTGTAAAAACTTTGAAATGTATTTACATATATTTATTGACTCATATCAAATGTATGAAATTAATGAAGTTTTCTCAAACCATGAATTTTTATAAAAGTAAAGTTTTCTAAAGAAAAGTGAAACTTTTGAAAAATCCTCTTATTTTGCTAGAGAATATTTCAAGTTATCTTAAATGAGTAAATTTCATTTCCTTAGTCCTTTAAATTTTCAAAGAATGATTTTATTTTCTTAGTTTCTAATACTTTTTGAAAATAATAACAATTCTATATTCATAAAAATAATTTCCTTGTTTCTTAAGATTATTCTATTTTCATGAAAAGAATTTCTTTTTGTCAAACTAGTACTTGATGAAAAAGTGAAGTTTTAGTAAAACTTTTGTTTACTCAAGAAGTTCTTTCTATGTTATGTATGTTTGTAAAAATTCTTATGAACTCCTCTAGATTTCTTAGAAAAGTTTGTTAAGATAAATCCGTAGTTTTATGAAAAATTACTTCTACTTTTATTTCTATAAAAGAATTTCTATTTTAAGAAAACCTTGCATCATTTATCTTGTTGAGACAAAATCAATATATTCATGCATGATTATGAATATGAATCATAAAATTACCAAAACACAAGAAAGACATAATAAATAGAGAAATAAAGCTAGCAAATAACATATCATGTATTGGAACCTTAACTTCTTCAAGGTATCTCAGGACTAAGAATAGACTAGTCCATAAAGAAAAAGAAAATATTTTGACTTGATGAGAACAAGTCGAAGACTAGAAAGACTAGTCTTAAAAACAATATGAAATCAAATAAATTGCAAAACAAAGGAGCTTATATGCTCTAAAAGATATATACAGCTACATAGATATATTTAGTTAAATATATAGGAAAGCAACATAAAAGAAATTCGATTCATGAACAAAAACAAAGTATGAACTTATTGTTGCTTTCTTTAACCTTCATGGTTTAGAAAACACACACTAAGCTCATACTAAGTAAATGAACATAAAGAAAACTTGAAGAAATATTACCTAAGAGAACTAAACTTGAGAGTGCTTTGGGAGAGAATTCTTGTAGAGAATTTGAGAGAGTATTTTTAGTGTATGGAAAGTGTGAAAGAAGTGGAAGGAAGATGGGGTATTTATAGGAAAATATGGAAGGAAATTTGTGTTAATTAAATAATTGAAAAACAAAACAAATGGAGGAGAGGGAGAGGAGTGGCCGGCGCAAAAAGAGAGTGTGTGAGGGAGAGAAATTTATTTTTTTGTATTTTTGTAAATGAAAAGTAAGATATGAAAGATGTAAAGTTGTATTGGAAATGAAAATTGTAAGAAATAGAGATATGGTTTGTAAGAGTAGGTTGTAAGAAAAAGTAGAGATAGATAAATAGTGTAGAATAGTAGAAAATAGTGTAATAGTAGACATGACAATTTTTGTATCGGTAGTAAGAAAATACGCGTATAATTGCGATATCTGATTTTTTAGTTACTGAAAAATTATGAAATTGATATTTTTGAAAACCTTATATTTTTACAAGTCTAACGACATATTCAGAATATTTTTACTAATCTGAGTCCCAAGACACGCTTTTCGAAAACTGTGTCCGATTATGCTTAAAACGAATCACGGTTTAACTAATATGATATTTTTAAGCTTTCTCAAGTTATTACGAACTATTCTACCTACTAAACTCTTATTTACTTTCTTAGGGTTGCTTAAATGGGAATGCCGGACTTGAACGGTTACAATAGACTAGGGTTTTGTTGACTTTGGGGTTTCGGTTGACTTTCTAATTAGGGTTTAAGCTTTAATTGATCTCAAAACTTTAGGGGTTTACAGCACCTATATCAACCATAATAAAAAGTGAGAAATTTAAACGTTGGTCGTATGGGCCTGAAACACCTAACCCCAAATGGAGGGCGTAAATCCATTCAACATAAGACTTCCGATTCGTATTGTATGCTCACGTGTTTTTGCATTCATATGATTGCTAATAACTTGTTTGATATATACTACTGTTGAGCATTTAAATTTTGGAAGTGGAACTCATTAAGCTAGTGTAGCTTACACCCCTACAGTTTCTTTCTAATGTAGTTGCCGTACTTATGGCTGCGTCTCCGAACTTGACCAAATCAGGTAATGAGAGACTAGGAGTTATCTCCCTAGAAGTTCACAATTGGTTTGTATAGTTTTCAGTAGTGAACCTAGAAGGATCAATGATTACCAAAAAGGATATTACTTAATCTTACGTGTAGCAGGGGAATGCCCTTTAATGCTTTGTAACTGATCCTGAGATATCTGTGGTTTATATTTTTATGCTTATCCTATCAAATTGAACTATCTGTCTCTAATTGTTTATGTATTCTATTGTTGTGAGGGAATGTCTTGCATACTAACACAAGACTTCTAAATGACTGTGGTAGTGATTCTTAAGTCTTGATTAGCGTGTGGTGGACTGTTACATCTAGGGTACCCTTTAGGACGTGATAGCATGCCCTGTCTCATCTCAGATATCAATGGTTATACAAACTAGTTTTCACTTACTCTCCTTTAAACCTATCCATGGGTATACAATCACCGATTCAACAATTGTTGACCATTAAAAAAACCGACTGAACCATGAACCGAAGTGAACCAAACTGAAATTTCAGTGCAGAGCAAACGATCGGTGGTTCTGTTGGGGACCCTAAACCAAAAAGTATAGTTTGAACCGAATCAATCCGTTTTCTAAGGTCAAACCCTATAAGGTGTTCAGCGGGTCGGGACACACCCAATTGCATCTCCTAGTATTATGTGCTAACACAATGCTAAGTTTAAAACCTAGGTCAATTATAAATGTTCTAAGCCCATGCATAAGTCCTAGTTCACTTTTAGTGTTCTAGGTCTTTTCATTTGTCCTAGGTTCCTTCAAGGTATCCTAGGCAATTCGTTCTTGGTTCTAAAACTTTCCTAAGTTTATGTCCTAGGTCGCTTATAAATGTTCTAGGTCATTGAACATGTGCTAGGTTCTATCACTTTCATTAGTTTTTGTCCCAAGGCACTTATAAATGTTCTAGGCTCATGCACAAGTCCTACATCACTTTTAGTGTTCTGGTCTTTTCATTTATCCTAAGCCCCTTCAAATTGTCCTAGGCAATTCATTCTTGATGCTAAAACTTTCCTAAGTTTATGTCCCAGGTCACTTATAAATGTTTTAGGTCATTGCATATACGCTATGTTCTATCACTTTCCTTAATTTTTGTCTCAGGCCACTTATAAATGTTCTAGGTCAATGCACATGTCCTAGGTCACTTTATGTGTTATGGGTCGTTCCATTTGTCCTAGGTCATTGTACATGTCCTATGTTCTAAAACTTTCCTAAGTTTATGTCTCAGGTCACTTATAAATGTTATAGGCCCATGCACAAGTCCTAGTTCACTTTTAGTGTTCTAAGTATTTTCATTTGTCCTAGGTCCCTCCAAAGTGTCCTAAGTAATTCGTTCTTGGTGCTAGAACTTTACTAAGTTTTCAGGTTGCTTATAAATGTTTTAGTCATTGCGCATGCGCTATGTTCTATCACTTTCCTTAGTTTTTATCCTAAGCCACTTATAAATGTTCTAGGTCAATGCACATGTCCTAGGTCACTTTCCATGTTTTGGGTCATTCCATTTGTCCTAGGTCATTGCACATGCGCTACGTTCTAAAACTTTCCTAAGTTTATGTCCTGAGTCACTTATAAATATTCTAGGCCCATGCACAAGTCTTAAGTCACTTTTAGTGTTCTGGGTCTTTTCATTTGTTCTAGGTCTCTTCAAAGTGTCCTAGGTAATTTGTTCTTGGTGCTAAAACTTTTCTAAGTTTATGTCCCAGGTCCCTTATAAATGTTCTAGGTCATTGCACATGAGCTATGTTCTATCACTTTCCTTAGTTTTTGTCCCAAGCTACTTATAAATGTTCTAGGTCAATGCACATGTCCTAGGTCACTTTCCGTGTTCCAGGTTGTACCATTTGTCCTAGGTCATTACACATGTGATATGTTCTAAAACTTTCCTAAGTTTATGTCCTACGTCACTTATAAATGTTCTAGGCCCATGCATAAGTCCTAGGTCACTTTTAGTGTTCTGGGTCTTTTCATTTGCCCTGGGTCTCTTCAAAGTGTCCTAGGCAATTCGTTCTTGGTGCTAAAACTTTCCTAAGTTTATGTTTTAGGTCGCTTATAAATGTTCCAGGTCATTGCATATGGCTACGTTCTATCACTTTCCTTAGTTTTTGTCCCGAGCCACTTATAAATGTTCTAAGTCAATGCACACATGTCCTAGGACACTTTCCGCATTCTAGGTCGTTCCATTTGCCCTAGGTCATTGCACATGTGCTATGTTCTAAACTTTCCTAAGTTTATGTCTTAGGTCACTTATAAATGTTCTAGACCCATGCACAAGTCTTAGGTCACTTTTAGTGTTTTAGGTCATTTTCTACTAGGTTCTTCCTAAGTGTTGTAGATCATTTTTCCTAAGCAATTTATTTTATGTGCCAACATATTCCTAAGTTTTTGTCCTAGGTCAATTATAAATGCACTAGCTCTTGTTGGCATAACCAATATTGGAATTGGGTACAAAAAATCATGTATTACAGCATAACCAATATACCATCAGTTTTTACAAATTTCAATACAATACAGACAATAAGAAGAATATAGTCATTTCGTTCTATCTAAAATTACACTCAACGAGGGGTCTAGCTTATATGTCTACAAGTGATCAGTTGATCATGATATAATATCTCTCACTTCATTTTCCGTCCAATCAACAAGAGGAGCTAGAATTTCAAACCTTTCATAGCAGGTCAAATGCTGCATGGAGGGGAAAATTTCATACAAACTAAACCTATAGTATAAAAACAATTGAAATAAAGTGTGACAATGTCTTACAATTTTTGGCACCTCCAGCTCCAACTTTATACATTACATAAATAATAGCACGAGCACTGCAAAGGCTTCTACCTTGTAAATGACCAATAAGAGCAAAGTGAGTGATCATGTGGTATACCACCACAACAACGGCAGCATCGAGGCTTACCCATCCTCCTTTACATCGGGCTTCGGTAGTAGAGGATGGAAAACAAGCAGGCATGAATCCACACCTAACCAACTAAATTCGAAGCCATCATCATGAAATGTAGGATGAGCGAGCACTCGCACCAAGCATTTCATCTGTGGTTTAGGATTTTTAATACTATGATTGTTAGGGGGGAGTTTATGGACAACACTAGGAACAAAAAGTTGAATAACGTACCACTTCATTAATTTCCCTCTCTTTGTGCCACAATACTTATATTTTCTCTAGATTGAGGAAAAGCAACCTGTTTTCACGTACTCTAGCAACGCAAAAGCAAGGAAACTTCTCTAGAGGGAAAATAGGAATATAAATTTGAAGATAAAGGGATGATGGCAATCATTTAGAATGGCAAGAAAAAGGTTAATGATTGGTATATAATGGATGCCTACCTAATCCAAATTACGTATTTGACCTATAAATTTTCGCTTGTGATGTAAGCCCATGACAACTTCACCAAACTTGAAACGACCATTTAGAACTTTAACCTACAAGAAAATATGCAAACTAATGTTAGAAGGATGCTTGTGGTAGGATAACATATAGTTCTAGCATCCATATGATGTGTATGAAAATTTTACTGAAAGTTCAACTAGGAGGAAGCACCGACGGTTGTCACTCTCTCTCCTTCTAGCCTTCATGGACAGTTTGTGTGCAACCATATCCACAACCTGCACCAATACCATTAGAGAAGACCTAAAACTAAATTACATAGTAGGGGCATCAAAATAGTTGAAAACCTAATGCTCCACAAAATGCCTATAGTTTAGCGACATTGCATTTGCTCGTCGTAGCTCCTGGTGAAGAGTACAAACTAGCACCTCACTTCAACAAACAATAGCACATAAGCCATGCAATGTATGTGTAGGAACAGTATCATGTTGGATTATATCAAAGTTCTCAGTAAGTGTGTACTCACGAAGCATTTAAATTGAAAGCAAAAGTGTAATTGCATATGGCGATGTGCTCGATAAACAGTGGGCAGCACTCAACATTCTTCACCGTTTGGGGAATGAGACCGCATGCATACTGAAGTACACATAAAGTGTTGTCGGATACGTAAGACTATAACGCACATCTAAAACACCATCTAGGGAAAAGGATTACCACTACAATTTTAGGAAGTTTAGGCCTCTCTAACCTTTTATCCTTCTTCTTCGAAGGTATCTTATATCCTCCTGGTGAGATCTCCACCTTTGCCCGAGCACGTGTGACCGGTTTATTACTTATATTAGAGGATTTCGGAAGTATATCTTTCACCGTAGGGTCAAGTGCTTGCAAAAAGTGAAAATTTAATATATCAAGTCATGTAAAGCATTCACAAGAATTGTGTCGAAGGTAGTCTTCATGTAAGTAAGCGGCTTTAGCCTTTTCTTCACCACCTTTGATTTGATTTGATTAGCTATTTTGCATTTCTTCCACACATACCTTGCACACAGTCTGATCGACCATTTTTTTAAGATCCACCATAATCCTAACGGTAACATCGGACAATGTCTCTTTGAAGTGTTCTTTAAACCGGCTGATATTCTCTCTAACGTTGTTATACTTGACCATGTAATCATGAAGTGAATGTCGGAAAAAAAAAAAAAAAAGAACCAACGTTACATATTCCATCCATGCTAGGTCCATTTTATGAGTGGTCATCCATAATAGGTATGTCTATCTATTATAAGTCATTGTAAATATTCTAGGTCTTTCTACAAGCCTCAGGTCATGTGTTCCTATGTATGTCGAAATGTGATACCTTTCTCAATTGATCGAAATCCTTTGCTTTTGGTCTATCAGCTTTTCCTTTTCCTCAATCATCTTCAGCCTTTCCTCGATAAGTTTGTCCCTTTCTTGTGTAGAAAAGACACCATAAAACCACAATAGAAACGTTCAAAATGAAAAAGCAAAGAACAACTAAACAATTGTGCACCTATGTATGTCCAAATTTGATATCTTTCTCGATTCATCGACATCCTTCTACTTTTGCTCTAGCACCTTTCCTTTTCCTTGATCATCTTAAGCTTTTCCTCAATATCTTTGTCCCTTTCCTGTGTTAAAAATACACCATAAAACTATAATAGAAACATTCAAAATGAAAAAGTAAAGAACAACTGAACAAGGGCAGAAACCTATTCCTCTATGGGTGCCCACAACGAAGCAACCTCTGCCCTTACAGTACTGATTTTTGATCCATTGTTCTGCATTTGGGAATGTATGTCAAAGGTGAATTACATTGGTAATAAAGAACAAGAAAATATATGAAACCTCTTTGCTTGTCTCCGATGCCAGTAATAGTCCTATTGGTTCTGGTTGTGCAATGCAAAATCCAGTTGGAACTTATGGATTGTGGACTGCACCAATTCAGTAGGTGAAAACACTATTAGAGAACAACGATCAGATTGAATAGAGTACATATGTTTCCATGCATACCAATCATGCTCCGATGTGAACACCTCCTATCTTTAATGCTTTCTTCCTGGTCTTCACATCCCAATATCTACAACTACGAATTGGCAGGGGATCGCCAGTCAATAGACTATCATAATATGCCAACTACACAGAAAATATCATAAGTAAGCATATTTTTTGTTGGGTTGGTACTAGGTGAAGTGCCTGCACATGGAATATAATAACCAAGAACATCCTTGACTTAGAACAATATACAGTACCAAATACTAATACGTTTTACTTAGAACTTATGACTTAGCATAGTTAAGATGACCTAGAAAAAACTAATGACCTTTAAGGCTAGAACTTATAAAAGAACCAGGAACAGATGACCTAGGATAAGTACATTATAACTGGAACTGATGACTTAGAACATATAAGAGGACCTAGAATAAACTGATGACATAGCACAAATATACTGATGACCTAACCTGGAATGAACCGATGACTAAGGACCAATACATTGTACTCGGAACATATGACCTAACACTTATAAGAGGACCTAAAACATATGACCTAGTACTAACACAACACACCTGGTACTAATGAACTACTAGCACAAACAAAAGGACCTAGAAGAGATGACCTATGATAAAATATACACTATCTAGCACAAAAAGTAGGTGGTATATTTTTTCCTAGGTCATATGCTTCAAGTCCTTTTGTTAGTGCTAGAAGTTCATCAGTACCAGGTACGTTGTGTTAGTCCTTCGTCATATGTTCCGGGTCCTCTTATAAGCGTTGGGTCATATGTTCCAGGCACAGTGTATTTGTCCTAGGTCATCAGTTCGTTCCAGGTCAGGTCATCAGTGTATTTGTGCTAGGTCATCAATTTGGTCTAGGTCTTCTTATACGTTCTAGGTCATCAGTTTTGTCCAGGTCTTCTTATATGTTATAGGTCATCTGTTCCAGGTTCTCTTATTAGATCTAGATCATTAGTTTGTTCCAAGTAAGGCCATAAGTTCCATATGCAATGTATATGTCCTAGGTCATCTGTTCCAGGTTCTCTTATGAGTTCTATGTCATTAGTTTGTTCCAAGCCAGTTGTTTCAAGTACAATATATGTCCTAGGTCATCTGTTTCAGGTTCTCTTATGAGTTCTAGGTCATTAGTTTATTCCACGTCCTCTTATATGTTCTAGGTTATAAGTTACAATTACAATATATTTGTGTTGGGTAATGTATTTTTGTCCTAGGTCATATGTTCCAAGTTCTCTAATGAGTTTTTCATCAGCATTTTGTTCTAGGTAAGGTCATAAGTTCCAGGAAAAATGTATTTGTCTTATGTCATATGATGGAGGTTCTCTTATGAGTTACAAGTTAACAATTTGGTCCATGTCCTCTTATACGTTCTAAGTCATCTGTTCCAGGTTCTCTTATTATATCTAGGTCATCAATTTGTTCCAGGTAATGTAATAAGTTCTAGATACAATGTATATGTCTTAGGTCATCTGTTATAGGTTCTGTTATGAGTTTTAAGACATTAGTTTGATCCAAGTTCTCTTATAGTTTCTAGGTCATAAGTTCCAGTTATAATATATTTGTAATAGGTAGTGTATTTTATCCTAGGCCATATGTTCCAAGTTCTCTAATTCTTCGTCGGCGATTTGTTCCAAGTAAGGTCATAAGTTCCAGGAAAAATGTATTTGTCTTATGCCATATGATCTAAGTTCTCTTATTAGTTACAAGTCAACAGTTTGGTCCAGGTCCTCTTATATATTCTAGGTCATCTGTTCCAGGTTCTCTTATTAGATTTAGGTCATCAGTTTGTTCTAGGTAAGGTCATAAGTTCCAGATACAATGTATTTGTCTTATGTCATGTGATCCAATTTCTCTTACATGTTATAGGTCAACATTTTGTTCCAGGTCCTCTTACATGTGCTAGGACATAAGTTCTAGGTACAATATAGATGTCCTAGGTCATCTGTTCCAGGTTCTCTTATTAGATCTAGGACACAGTTTGTTCTAGGTAAGGTCATAAGTTCCACGTACAATGTATATGTCCTAAGTCATCTGTTTTATGTTTTCTTATGAGTTCTACGTCATCAGTTTGTTCTAGGTCATAACACAATTTCCAGGTAAAATGTATATATCCTAGGTCATGTGTTCTAGGTTCTCTCATTAGATATAGGTCATCAATTTGTTCCAGGTCCTATAATATGTACTAAGTCATATATTGCAGGTACGGTGTATTTGTCCTATGTCATATGATCTACGTTCTCTTATGAGTTATAAGTCAACAGTTTGTTCCAGGTCTTCTTACATGTGCTAGGACATAAGTTATAGGTACAATATATTTGTCATAGGTCATCTGTTCCAGGTTCTCTTATTAGATTTAGGTCACAGTTTGTTCCAAGTAAGGTCATAAGTTCAAAGTACAATGTGTATGTCCTAGGTCATCTTTTTTAGCTTCTCTTATGAGTTTTACGTCATTAGTTTGTTCAAGGTCAGTTTTTCTAGGTACAATATATAAGTCATAGGTCGTCTGTTCCAGTTCCTCTCATATGTTCTAGGTCATAAGTTCCAGGTTCTCTTACGAGTTCTAGGTAATCTATTAGTACCAGGTACAATGTATTAGTACTAGGTAGTGTATTTTGTGCTAGGTCACATGTTCTAGGTACAATATATTTGCCTTATGTCATATGTTCCAAGTACAATGTATTTATGCCACGTCATATGTTCCAAGTTCTCTTATGTGTTCTAGGTCATCAGCACCAGATGCAACTTGATCACTTCTAATGCAGTCGATAGGTCTTTCATCAGAATAAGAGGCACAATAAACCAAAGCAAAGAAAATGACAGAGCCTTCAATTAGCACAATTGAGTCGATATTTACTAATTAAATAAATTAACTTGAATAACCATACCTCTAACAACATGACGCATTCGTTGACATATAGTTGCTCGCCTTTTCTCCAGCGATTGATTCCTTCACACAGTCGATTTAGAAGATGTTTCGCCCAATTCATCTTAGGACTATTATCTACATCCTAGCCACACTGAGGTAGTTTCTTGGTACTTCACGGTCCAAAGTTAGAGAATTGAATATGCTCACAAGATAGAGCATTATGACAGCTTTGAGTAGGCTGGGTGATTCCACATGCTGCTTTTGTATCAACTCCCATATACGTGCTACTTTGAACCCTCTATCATTTAAAGAAATCTTCAAATGATCCTTAATTTCTTTGCTAATTTCTTTGCACTCCACATCCACCCTAGTGGAGTTGAGCCCAAAAATGTCCTTTACATTTATAGGATTTATTATCACCTCACGTTCCCATGTACATCGTACTAATGTCTTCATCGAAATAAATAAGCAGTTCTTTCAATAGCTTCCTATTGATAAAAGTGAGATTCAAACTCAATAGATCACCAAAGTCAATTTCAATCACTTATTAGAAACATAATCAATCCTATTCTATCCCTTAGAAACACCTCAAATGTAAGATAGCATAACACCTTATCACCACCTTGCGAGCATTGTCGTCGGTGTTGGGATCTACCAAGTTCTTCCATTTAGCCGTTTTTGTAGCTGATGTTTCGCCTTTTAGCAAGGGAATCTTCTTCTTTGAGGTCTTAGGAGATGATGCTTCGAATCTTCCGACCATCTTCTTCAAAAATCAAATTCGCCGTAGGTGGGTGGTTTCTCGAAGTAACTGAGCTTAGGGAAGAGAGGAAGGTGGGTTGGGGTTTTTTGATTTGCAAGCGTTTATTTTTTTCTTTTTACTCTTTCTATACCAAATCAAATAACTAATATAACGGTCCTTGATTTTTCCATCTAATCCAATGGCTGCAGCTGGCACTTATACATAAAGTCGATTTTAAGCAACTTGACCTAAGTGCTTCCTTAATTTTGCATCCATACCTAGTGTAAGCCCCTAATTTTTAATGTAATATCAAGTTTAAACCCTAAACCGGAAAGTCAACCGGAAACCCTAAGTCAATAAATCCCTAGGAAACCCTACCAGTTTAGATCCGGCAATTCTGTGTTCCTAAACTAAGAAGTCGAAATACGAGTGAAGATTTTAGTTTGGTTTGTAATAATATTAAGGTGCTTAAAAAGATCATATTAGCGAATTTTTGATCTATTTCGAACTCGATCGGATACAGACTTTCAAAAGC
The DNA here is from genome assembly GCA_024138025.1 of Combretum micranthum. Classification (NCBI taxonomy): domain Eukaryota; kingdom Viridiplantae; phylum Streptophyta; class Magnoliopsida; order Myrtales; family Combretaceae; genus Combretum; species Combretum micranthum. Next base: position 148,236 of record JAMXBD010002465.1, on the reverse strand, counting down.
ATGTCCTGGGGCTCGAGATATTTAATATATGATATTAATACCGTTAGACTCGTAATTTCAAAATATTTTTAAATATATCAGTCATATAATTTTTCGGGTTATAAAAGTTACAGTTATAACCTTTTATCATATTTTCATTACTACCGGTACTTTAAGTGTCTAATCTACTTTTGCTTTCTTTCATACTATTCACAAGTACAACTACCCATAACCTATTTGTTACATCCTTACAACCTATTCCTACTATTTCATCATTTTTCTTACAATTTACTTTTCCAATACAACTTTTACTACTTAAATTACTTATTTAATTTTAAAAACTTACACAACACAACACCTTTCTCTCTCCCTCTCTAAGGAGCCGACACCACTCCCCTCCCTCTATCCTCTCTCTATTTGATTTATTTACTCATTTTATTTAACAACAAACCCTAATCCACTTGTCTCTCTCTCTCTATATATATATATATCCCTTTATGCCAACTTCATTTCATTTTCTCTTTTTCTTCCTTTTCACTTTAGAAAAATTTTTGCAGAACTCCCTCTCCTTCTCTTCTTGAAACCGTGAGCTCCCCTTCCTTAATACACACACACTTTTGTTTTTGTTTCAAGTTTCTTACTCTACACATCCAATAGGTAATAGATCTATACTTTACAACCTTAAAAGCATGTAATGGCAATATTATTCATATGTGATTTCACTCAAAAATCCCCATGAGCTTTAAGCTAGGGATGTGGAACACTTGAACATGAGATTCTTACCATCACAATGTTATAAATCTTGTTACTTATAATTATTTTGCTATTACTTGTTTTATTGTTAAAATATGTTGTTGTTATTAATGCTTCATGCATGTATTCATCATCTAGCTACATCCACATAATAGTCATAGTATTCATGCATTTATAACTAGTATAATAAACTAGATCTAGTTGTTTTGAGTTCATAAATGCATTAGGATTTTGTTTTATGTTCATAAATAACTTGTAATAGCTTGATGATAGTAGGAAAATATTAGAAAGCTCAAGATCTACTTTAGTTTCAACAAAAATAATTTTTGAAAATTCGGATAAAAAAGGAACTATATTTAGAAAATCTATTTCTCAACTTCAAAATGTGTATTTTACATTAAAAATAAAGGACTTAAGGAATAGATATCATAAATGAGTGATCTTGATGAGAAAAACTTAGATCTACTAAGAAATATTTTCAAAACAAGGGCAAGTTTACAAAAGTTATATTTCAATCCCAATAACAAGTTTTAAATTCGTAATAAAGGAAGCTTAAAGTGTCAACACCCATTTTTCAACTCCAAAACAAGATTTTTATTAAAGAAATGAAATCCTTAAGGAGTAGGTTTGATTAGGAAATGGTTTTTGAAAGACTACATGAGTTTTATAAAGAAAACAACCTCAAATGAAACTTTCAAAATTCGGATTTGAAAATGGCCATTGTTTAAACACCTATTTCCAAATGCCAAAATGATGATTTTTATGGAAAAATGGAAGTCCTAGGGGATACATGTAATAAAGACCAAATTTTGATAAGGATAAAAGAGGTTTATCAAAGTATAATCTAGAATAAGAAATAGTTTCCAAGAATAGACTAAACAATGTTTTCATTCTCTAAAATTTTGTAAAAATTCGTAATTAGGTAAACCACCTATTTAAACATCTATTTTCTAACCACGAAATGAATGTTTTTATCGAAATAATAAAGGTGATGGCTAGGTAGGTCATCAAGGTTGAGTTTTGATAAAAGTAAGTATGATTTTATAAGAAGAAAGACTATTTTCTTAAGTCTAGTAAATTTCAAAAGTTTTGCAAAGAAAAAGTTTTTCAAAAAGAATTTTTGGTGCTATATCATTAAGAATATACATATAGATTGTTCATCTTATAACATTCATGACAATAGCTTGTAGGTGTTGCACATATACATGATGCATTAAGTAGCAACAAAGTTAGGGAAATAATGTCCTATACATCCTATTTGACATTATCAAAGTACATGAGGAATTAAAATTACCAACACTCATGAATCATGCATGATATTGAGTTATATATGTATATAATAGAGTCTTACAAGATATAATGATAGCTAAGCATCTATCAAAGCTTTAGTATGATGCTCGGTTTGAAATTAAGAGTTGAATTGTGGAATGGAGAATTCGTATAGTATTCTGTACCCTACTATTCATGGACCAAATGACCTTGTTTTTTGGAAATAACTCTATAAATAGATAGCTCTCATCGAATAGGTAGAAATCGGTATATAATATGCGAAATTCTGAGTTAAAATGACCAAGTTATGACTGTTTTAAGTTGGAATTTCCACTTAGACGAATTTTGACGAACTTGTTAGAATAGAATTTATAAGTTCATTCAAACTTCATAGGAATACTTATTAGAGTTATTTCTTTTGATTAGGAGACTTAAGAGACGGATTAGACCTTCTCAAGGACTATTATGATTAAGTCAATTTTCGTACCATGGCAAAGTGAGTTCACTATCTTTAAATTATATGCTTATGCTTGTAATGTTAGTGCATTAGAATTAGGACAAGATAAAATTGACTGTGTGTATATGATTTCTACATGGGTGAATTGATGATAAGAACATCGAAATGAGCTTGTTGTAACAATTTGTATGACTTAGTATAAAATTGATTTGTCTGCAATATATATGATCACCCATAAATTATTAAACTAATATGTCATGATCTTATAATCAAATTAACCATGCATACCATATGTGAGTCACATTGCATAAGTTATTATACCTTTGTGGGAAGAAGGTATAATAACTAGGCAACGAGGGACCTGTACTCGAATGTTGGCGTAATGGCTGGAAATTGAAATGTTGGTGTAATGGATGGAAATTGAAATGTTGGCGTAAGGGCCAGAATTAAAATGTGTGTGGGTGGGCACCTGTATCAACCACAATAAAAATGAGGAAAATTGAAATCTTTTGTCATATGGGCCTGAAACACCTAATCCCGAATGGAGGGTGTAAATCCATTCGACATAAGACTTTCAGATGGTCTTATGTATTGTATGCTTATATGTTTGTGCATTCATATGATTGTTAATATAACTTGTCTGTTATATATTACTTGTTGAGCATTTAATTTTGGATGTGGAACTCACTAAGCTCATAAGCTTATACCCCAATAGTTTTCTATTACAGTATGAATATTTATGGCTATCTTTGAGAGGCCACTTTCCTCAGGTACAACTTTTGGAACTTAAGGAGCTTTTTGAAGAAGTCAGGACCTAGATATAGGCATAAACTTCTAGTTGAATCTCCTCAATCGATATATATGATGGTTGTTGTAAGAGACTTTTGAGAACTTAAGAACTCTTAATATTTTGACGGGAGTATGCCCCTCAGATCATGTAATAGATTAAATTTAGATATAACTGTTATGATTTATATTCTTATTGCTATGTATGTCTCTTTAAGCTATTTCGATTCAAAGTATGGTTCTCTATATGTTGAAGTGAGACTTGCACCCGCTGTTTAAACTTATGGAGTGACTAAAGTTGTCATACTTGAGTTTAGACATCGAGTGTGGCGGACTGTCGCGTTTAGGATACCCTTTGGGGCGTAACGCCTAGTGTTTCTTAATAGAAAAAGGGTTTCCTTTTTTACAGGTTTACAAAGGCTCAAAAATCTGCTTATAACCTCAACATGCATTTAAAAACTCAAAAACTCATTAAGATAGTTTCATCAATATTTATAATTTAAAAATAAACTTTAGAATAAATAAGGGTTGTTCATTGAACCAAAACAAACCGAACCATAAAATACAATTTTTTTTATATTTCTGTTCAATTTGTGATTCAGTTCAAGAAGAGTCTAAACGGTTATGGTTCGGTCTGAAAGATCGAACATAACCAAACTATTTGGGCCCTAACCGTATCCCTTCATATTAAAAGAAATGAAAAATAAGATTCATTCTATCTATTTATAACTCTTAAATATTAGATATTAGGGTTACATGTTATATTTCACTCTAATATCACATATGTATATAGTATGTCAAAATATACTTGAAATGGAATCCTAATTTTGAATTTTATTACTACTCTTACATTTATATACATCTTTGAAAGTGAATTGGCTAAGGTTTCAATTTGTAGAATTATTAGGAGATAATTTAGAACTTTAAACTAATTAGTATAGTGGAAATTTAAATACGTTATAAGGGAAGAATAATTTAAATAAACATAGATGTTACGTGACCTAATTCTGCTAGTAAAGTAAAGATCCTATAAACATAACACAAGCAGTTAAAGGTGCACTAAGGGATTGCCCGGTACAGCCACTCTAATGACTAAGTTAGTCAGTGGGATCTTCTTCCTTTAGAGAACAACAATAAATGTAGAAAAGCTTATGAAATTTCTTCTTCCCCTTTTCCCAAATGAGAAATGGAGTATTTATAGTATTTGGGATCATACCAGGATGGGCCTACTAAGGCCTACTAGGTTAGGGTAAATCACAACCTGGAACCCGAAGTGAACGGGCACACAAGCTGGAAAGTGGCTATGGCAAGGAGCTTGGGTGGCTAGTAGTGCCTAAGGTAGGCATGGCAAATGGGCCACGGCATGCATAGGCCAACATGTGAGCCATGGACTTGGCATGACATTCGAAGAAAAAAGACAAAAGCACGAGCACGCGTTGGCTAACACACGACAAGCGAGGAACACGACATGTAAGGCACATGAAATAAGAAGGTTGGCATGGTACAACATGTACACGAACCAGCACACGAGTCTTTTTTTAAAATTTTAATATAAAAATAGTGATTTATTTTTTTAATTTACTTAAAATTGTATTTAAATAAATTATTATTATTTTAATTAAATGTATTTGTCTTTTTAAAAATATATAATATATCTAGTATATATTGATTTGTTTAAAATGATTTCAATTGTATTACTATTAACATATTAACTTCAATATTGTTTAGGAAATAAAAGAAAATGAAGTTATAAAATAATATTTTAATAGTAATTGATTTATATGCCTTTTTAAAAAAAATAATATAAAAATAGTGCTTTATTTTTTAATTTACCTTAAATTGTATTTAAATAAATTATTTTTATTATTTTAACTAAATATATTTGTCTTTCTAAAAAAATATAATATATTTATTTGTTTGAAATGATTTCAATTGTATTACTATGAACATATTAACTTTAATATTTTTAGGAAATAAAAGAAAATGAGATTATCAAATAATATTGTAATAGTAATTAATTTATATGCCTTTTTTAAAATGAAAATATAAAAATAGTGATTTATTTTTTAAATTTACTTTAAATTGTATTTAAATTAATTATTTTTATTATTTTAATTTAATATATTTATCTTCTTAAAAAAATTATATATTTAGTATATTTTATTTTTTAAAATGATTTCATTTATATTACTATTAACATATTAAATATTAACTTCATATTTATGTAGAAAATAACAAAAATTAAATTATCAAATAATATTGCAATAATAATTAATTTATATTAAATGTTAAACTTGCTTAATTAATTTATTTAAAATAATTATAAATCGTTAAATAAATGCATTGAGATCAATGGAAAAATATATTTTATTAGTAACATTTTGTAACTATAAAAGAATACAAGAATATTGAAAAAAAGAAAGTTATCAACCATATACCCTTTCTCCTAAGAACCTTTTCCAGCCTTACCTCACTGTTCTGTCTGTATCTACTACTACAAATCTGGTAGTGACAATGACTCCCTCAATCCCGAGTCGTTGTCATTGGGCTACCAAAAGTATGGGTCCATTTGTTTTTTGCTAATAGATCAGTCCAATCTTTTACGTACACACATGCTTTATCAGTAGTAGCTTTTAGCCTATGGCAGTGCGGTTTGAGGACCAGTCTACCTAAATTGAAAGCTAACTTTGATGAAACAGTTGAAGCTGGAGAAGCTAAAACATCCCGTGTCAAGATGAAAAGTACTAACATAATGTGTGTCCTCTTCTTCCACCAATTGAGGACATTGAAATCATCCCCTTCATTTCCCCCTCCTTATTGCGATTACGGTTACGGTTGCAGTTCTTCCTCATCAAGTTGCTAGACCCTTGTACACCAGTATGTCACTAAGATTTCTTGGGAAGCTGCACGGCTGCTCCTAACATCTTAGGCGATTTGTTTACTTTTCTTTGAAAAAAACTCAAGATGAGTGACTGTTGGATCGTTGTGGTTAGGGTGGCGGTACATTCTTTTATCACAACATCGATACAAGTATTTAAGCAATTTTGTTGTTGCAGTATGAAGACTTGTGGCCTCTGATTCAGGATCAACTACACTAATATTCCTATAGAATTCTTTGAGGAGTGCTTCAGTCGCACATAACTTATACAATGGATCTAGCAAAATTGCAACATGGAAGAGAGGGGGGGAGAGAAGACGAACAAAATAATCTTGGAGCTTATTGGCCATTGTAGACACAATGGCGGGTGGATCAGGATAGGAACTATAGTTACTCAACACGTTCGATATATCAACTAGGTAGGGAAGTAACCAGTTGCTAGTGGGGTAGTAGCAACCAAATAAATGTTATGTTAGAAAAAAATATGCTTTTAAAACTTCTTTAAGTGTATGCGTTATTTGCTAATCCTCACTCTCCATCAGACCAATGGTAGGATCAAAGAGATTGAGTAGGGTATTGTAGAAATAAGTAAGAGCCCTTTTGCAATTCAATGCCGAGTTAAGCATTTTGAACGTAGAATTCCACTGTAAGCCTCGGAAAATTTCAGTAAATAATTCCAAAATGAACTTTGAAAATAAACCCTAAAAATCACTCCAAATTAAAACTGAATTTCAACTAGTCCAAAAACACGAGCGAATCTAGAAATTTCCTAATCTTGAGAAAAATTAGAATCCTTAAAAACAAAATAAGAACTCATAATACTTCAATTCCAAAACCACTATGTATGACGAATTTCATACGTAACTCTGACTTATAAAATCGAGCAATATAAAGTCCAAAAACAAATTATTAAAAAGTAAATAACGATTAACTTTCGGAAATGAAACCCAATTAAAAAATTCCGAAAACGTTAAAAGATATTAAATACTTACAAAAATGAAATTTAAGATAAATTTCTTAAATCAAATATGTTATATAAACATAAAATATCAGTTTCCAAATTAGCAAAGATCTAAACTGGAAAATCACTCGGAAACCCTAACCGAAATACAATAGCTTAAGTCCGGCAATCTAGCGCCCTTAACCGTAGAGGCCGAGATGTAGTTTAAATATGTATAATAGCTCGTAGTAATATAAGTTTGTTAAAAAATACTAGATTGGTAAATTTTTTACCTATTTCGAGCCGTTCGGATACAGACTTCGAAAAGCGTGTCCCGAGGCTCGAGATATCAAAAATACACCATTAGTACCGTTAGACTCGTAATTTCATAAGATTTCCAAATATATCAGTTATATAATTTTTCAGGTTATAAAAGTTACAGTTATAACCTTTTTATCGTATTTTCATTACTATTGGTAATTAATTAGTCTTTTGCACTATTCACTTTTATTTCATTACACTATTTTATTATTCTTATAAAGCCTTATATTTTTAGATAAATATTTTATATATTATAGAAAATTTTGTTTTTCCAAAATTTAGTTAGTTCGAGCTTTTACGGGATCAGATTCTGTTTAAGACCCGATACTAAAAATAAAATAAATTAAATTAATAATTGAAAAATATTTTAAAAATATTTTTATTTTCATAAAATAATTTTTTAGAATTTTTCGAGTTATAAAAATATCATTTATAGCCCATATTCGCGTATTTTGATCATATAGGTAACATATTTGTTAAAATACTAAAATAATTCAAATAATTATTTAACTTTAATTATGAAAAATCTGCTACAAATATTTGGAATAAATTTTCTAATTTTATTTTATTTTAATTTATTTTATTAAGAAAGTACTCTTACAACCCATACTTTCAAGTACACCTTATACATATCACTTCCTTTTCACTTCAATCTTTCTACACTTTGTCCCACACTGCATGGCAGATTTTTTCCTCCTTTATGGCTGCCATTGTCCTTTAATTTACTCCATTTTGACTAAATTAATTATATTCCACTCCTTCTTAAAGAAGCTACATTATACATTTATTACACAATTCAATTTTGAGTCAAATTTCAAACAAATTCCCTCTCTCTCCTCTCTCAATATTCACGTGCAGCACTCTTTTTGTGGCTGCCCTTGTTTTATTTATTTTCTTTCTTTCATTCATTTATTACACTCATTCTCTCTCTCTCTTTCATTTACTCATTTTATCCTCTTTCATTCCTTAGCTTTTTCTCTCTCTTTTTCCTCTCTTTTCTTCTTCATTTTGTTCTTGTTTCTTCAAGAACACAACCTGCCCCCAATTCTTTTATTAGCTCCCACCCATATTTCTTGAAGATTTTTAAGCAAATCTTCTTCTCAAAGCTTCCATAGGTGATATAGGTAAAGTGTAATGAGAGTTTCATGCATCAAATGACCTTCCATAAGCTTAAAAGCTTAGGATGATGATGCCAAAAATGAAACACTCCCTTTCTCTATGATTAATCTCTTGTATCATTATTATTTCCTTGTTTAAAGTAGTTATATTTTATAGATCTAACTTTTTGTAGCTTTGATTTTCGTTTATGCCATAGATCTTGTTATTTGAGTTGTTATTTTTGTTATTTATGCATAGATCCATCATCCACATGTCCATCTTAGTGATTCATGCATTTAAAACTAGTGTAGTAAACTAGATCTAGTGTTTTGAGTTCATAAAATGCATTAGACTTTGTTTTATGTTAATGGATAACTTGTAGTAGCATGATGATAGTAGGAATGTGTTAGAAAACTCAAGATCTATTTTATTTTCAATAAAAATCATTTTTGAAAATTCGGATGAAAATGGAACCATATATAGAAAAATTGTTTTTTAACTTCAAAATGTGTATTTTTCATTTAAAATAAAGAGCTTAGGATATAGATAACATAAATGAAAGATTTTGATTTGATGAGTAAAGTTTAGATCTATGAGTTTATAATTTACTACCATGCATTTCTTTTATATTCGTGTTCATATTATATGTGGATCTTAGATTTGAACTTGAACAAAAATAGTGAAATTCGTATTTTGGCAAGACTCCTATTTAAAAACCACTTTCCAAGTGTCAAAATGTAATTTTTACTTAAGATAATGAAGGCTTAATATATGTATATCATCAAGACTTCTTTTTACAAGAATCAAAAGTGATTTTCAAAAGTTATTTTCAAAATAGAAATCTCATTTTCGGATTTTGGTCAAGACATATTTTAAAAACATGTTTTCCAACTCAAAAATGAAGTTTTTATTCAAGATATGAAGGGCTCTTAAGATATGATATGTAAGGAATGGATTTTCATAAGTTTAGATAGATTTTATCGAAATGAATGTCCAAAAATAAATTTTGTAAATTCGGATCTCAACCAAGACCAATTTTTAAAACCCATTTATCAACTCCAAAACTCATGTTTTATGTAAAAAATGAAAGGTATAGGTAATAGGTATCATTAAGTAATAATTTTTATAAGCTGAAATGAGTTTGGATATAAGTAATGTGTAAAACAAAAAATAGAATCAAGATGGAAAATTTTGAGTTAGTAGTCAATTTGTGAAATTCGTAATTTTGGATGAAGGCCATGAGAACACCTATTATCCAAGCTCAAAATGAAAGTTTTATGTAATGAATGGAGTCCTTAAGTAATAGGTACCATAAAGTCTTAAATTTTAATGTATTAAACAAGTTTTTTCCAAAGGAATCATTCAAAAAGTGGATTTCCTAAAATTCGGATTTTTGAGTAAATCATATTGGAAAACATATTTGCAAAGTGTAAAATACAAATTTTTGTGTAAGAATGAAGTCCTTAGTGGTTATGTATGATTGAGCCCTAATTTCCTAAATATCAAATGATTTTTACTTAAAGAAATCACTCAAAAACTAATTTTTACAAAATTCGGATTTTGGAATCAACCCCACTTGAAAACATGATTACAAAGTGCAAAATGGAAATTTTTATGTAGAAATGAAAGTCATAAGTAATAGATATAATGAAGACTCAATTTTAACAAAAATAATTATATTTTATTAAGTAATAAATCTAAAACAAATGGAAATGATCAAAGTTAGAAAAACTAGATTTTTCAAAGTAGTTGTTATTATGATCTTGCAAAATAAAAAGTTATAAAATTTTCTTTTAGCAAGAATCATCAAGATCATGCATACATCAAAATCATCTCATGTCATTCATGTTAGGAATCATTCATATGGCATGTATAGCTGAAATACCCTAAATCTTCACCAAGATTAGAAATTGAGTTTAGATAGATTAAATAAATGAAATGAATTATAGAATTTAATTAGACAAGTTGATATAATTTAATTAGCTATTAATTGAGATTTGAGTTTCAAATACCCTAAACATGTCATCAAAGTGTTTAGAGAATTCCTAAATCCTTGATTCTTAGCCTAAACACTAATTCCTAAATCTCAGTAAAATTTGAGTTCATTTACTTGAATAAAAATATCAGTTCTTAAACCCGAACTCAAATTAAATATCTTTTATCCAAAATAAATTTCTAAATTAAGTTGATACTTTGAGTTCTTAATTTCTAACCTATTGGTTTTGAAATCATATCCTAAATATTTTTAGAACTAAAGATATTAATCTGAAAGTTCTAAATTCGATACCCTTATTTTAAAATATCCTAATTTTAAGCCTTAAACTTCTCTTTTTATTTATTTTCATCTCCTGCTCTCTCTCTCTTCCTTTTACTTTTCTTTCCTTTATTTTCCTTTTCCCCAACCGATGGTTCTCTTCCTCTCTTCCTTCTTCTTTTTTTTCCTTCTTTTCTTCAAATTCTTCAACAAATCTCAAGATTAAAGCCAACTAGATAATGAATCAAGACTAGGAGATGAACTAGATGGAGGAAACCGAGCTAGAGGATGAAGTTTCAACTTGTGTTCTTTTCTAAAAGCTAAGTTTTCGTTTTCTATTTCTCTTTGTTTTTACTTGTTATTTACATTGATAATTGATGAATTGATGTTGAATTGGGTTGAGAGTGCTGTTTATTTATGTATTTGTTGGTTTAATGGTTGATGGAAGTTGGGGTTTGGTTGGAGGAAGAAGATGATGAATAGTGATTTGGAGTTGATGAAGTTTTGGAGATGTTTGGTGTTGTTTGAATGATGGGATGATCATGTAACAAGCTTTAGAGTAACTTTGGAATGAGTTTAAAGAATTTTAAGAAGTGTAAAATGCATTTTGAAAACAGAGGATTTCGTCATTTTTTTGGTCCAGTGTACACAGCCCGTGTACATGGTCGTGTAGGCCTCGAAATTCTTAAAAGTTGCTCTCAGGTCATTTTTTTTACCCAACACGGCCTCGGTACACGGCCGTGTACCCGGTCGTGCAGACTTCCCTTGTTTCGCAGCCGTTTGTATTTTAGCCATAACTTTTTCATCCGATCTCCGATTGAGGTGATTCAAGTTGCGTTGGAAAGCTTAAAAAGAGATCTATAATTTTAATGTTTTGAGTTTTTACAAATTCGAAACTTATCAATGCTTAAATTTTGATTCTTTCCAGCTGCAACACTTTTCAAAACAAAGTCAAAAACTTGTTTTTGTTTGTTAAATGTGTTTTGCTTAGGAAATGGATCTTTTGGAGATAAAATGAGATAGATAAGTGATATTTGATGTGTTGAGTGAATTAATTCATGTAATTAAACATGTGTTAAGTAGATTTATAGATTTAACAAATAATTAGATTAAATCTAGAAGTTAGTTATAAAATGAACTTAGTTAACAAACTTAAGTTCAACTTGATTAAATAGACTTGAATGAGTTAAAATAAATTAGATTGAGTTAGTTTAATTACTTTGGCTTAGTAATTAGATTAAATGATTAATTCTAATGAGTTTGACTTAATGAACTCAATTAAACTAAAATGAACTAGATTTCTTAAGCTTAATCCACTTGGCTTGGCTTTTGAATTAAATGGCTAAGGCTAAGCTAAAATGGGTTAGTAACAAATAATAGAGTTAAATGAATGTGTTAGGGTGATCTTTGAATAACATGGGGAATATGTTGTTTCAAATGTTTATTTGCTTTGAATATAAATGCTTTTATGTATGAATGCTTTATATATGCTATGTTTTGTGATAAGAAACTATGATTAAAGTGAAAAGAAATTCTTTGACAGACAAAGGAGAACTGTCCATATTTTGGCGGGGTGATTTATCGCAACCATAGTGGGGTTCCACATTAGTGTCTGATCAAATAGGATTAATAAAAGTTTGATATAAAGTGGATGATTAGTTTAGTTTAGTTTCTTATACGAGCTCTTTTCTTAACAGTGGTGGATATCTGATTTTATCTTCTGGATTATCTTATGAAATTTCCTTCTGAGGCTATGTTTGGATTCCATATTCAAGGTACGCAGTAACTAGCTTGTCTCTGTGTTAGGATAGGCATTTATGAAAACTATATATTAAGAAAAACTTAATTGTGAGTGTTGATTTGTGTTTTACGTCGTTAAATCCAATCCCTGCCCAGGGTGGCATGAGTGCCTAGGGGCGCCCCTCACAGATTGGGTGAGCCTGGGATGGAATTGGTATCCGGTTCGGGGAGCGGCACCCTGCTCAAATTGTGTTTTCTGTAAAATTATCTAGGAGATATAAGTATCCGAACTGCTTATATCAACCCCCTGAGCATCAAGGTTGTTACTCAGGATCCCCCACTATCCTTGTTGCCCGGAGTTTGAATACTCCCGTTTTGATTTGTTTACTTTAAAGAAAGATAATAACTTGTGATTGTTGCATTTGCATTTAGTTAAGCTCGTGTGTCACTCCGTGTGTGATTGTGTTGATGTGTACTGGGCTCCGGCTCATTATTGTTGTTGTTATTCTTTTTACAGGTATTGTGATTGTTGATGATGATGATGAGATGATGACTTGATGATGATGAGTTATTGTTGTTGATGTTGATGTTGATGTTGATGAGGATGGTGATGGTGATGATGATTGATGTGATGATGTTTGTCCCGGGTTTTAGGCGATTCTGAAGATATGGGAGAATGAGTGAAATGTAATAGGACCGAGATATATTTGTATTTTGTTTCCTTCTTTGCTTTGTTTTATAAAGACTGGATATATTTATAAATTGTATTTTCTTTTAAGGGCTTGTTAATGCCCATTTGATTGTAAATGATTATCTACCCCTAAGAGTGGATCATAAAGTGTTTTTATAAAGTTAGTTTCTTAGAAAACTGGGTTGCTCTGTAGGGAGTAGAAGTTTATAAGTTGTTTAATAAAATTTGATTTTCCGCTGCCGAATCCAGCTATTTAGAAATCTAACTAAACGATTTCATAAATTCTAAAATCGGATAGCAATGTTCAACATAAACACCTTCTTTTAAGACAACCTTACGTATAATTCGTAAGAGTTATACGTGGTTGGGGACTTGATGTGCTTAATTTGAGAATTGAGCATGTCGGGTCTTTACAATAGCTAATCCGCATAGTAGGAACATTTCAAACATTTACAAAATTACTTTTCGGAATTGAAATTTGCTATTGTCCTAATCTGATCTGACCTTTTCAAAGCTTTAAAGTTTTCAAAACTTAAATATAATATTAGAAATAGGTAGATCTTTCAAAGTAGATAGAAATCAATATATAATTTGTGAGATTCCGAGTTAAAATGACCAAGTTATGATCGTTTTAAGTTGGAATTCCCGCTTAGGACAGAATTACGAATTTGATAGTTCATATAAATTGTTTGGATTAGTTTGAGTTGAAATACTTATTAGAGTATTTCTTCCTTTTTAGGTGATCCCGAAATCGACGATTCCCTACCACCGGATTACTTTTACTAAGAGACCGGTGATCCAATGGCCGAGTGAGTTTTCTCCTTATTTTGTTACCTTGTTTGTGCTTGTAGCTAATTGCATTAGAATTATAGGAACAAGATAAAAATCGATCTGAATGGGAATAGGATATATGATGAGACTGTGATGAATGTATGCCAAAGAATACTAAAGCATATCGAAACCACGATTCGATTGGATAACTGCACTGTTTATATTATTCTGTTATGTGTATGATATTGGTTGGTCACTCTAAAGAATGTATGAATATTTTGACCTAAGCAAAAATTAAATTGGTCATGCATCATATCGGACATATTGCATTTGGTAGCATGCTACTCCTACGCAGGTCGATCGGTATGGTCCGAGGACTCGTTGGATAATGAGACCCGGTATCAGAGCTCATTTATAGGAAACTAAGGCGCATCGGGAATGCATTCTATGTGTGAGCCTAGCCGAGTTGAGTGCTATGAGCTGAGGGCTTGGGGACTAGCAGCGGTCGTGTAGACTTCAATACCATCCCTAACCCAAGATACGGAGGGCATAAATCCGTTTTGTGTGTGGGTTCCGGATACCCATACATAATTGTTTGCTCATGTGTTTGTTCATGCATAGCATATGGTTGATTATAACTTGCTTGTCATGGTATGAAATTAAGGGAATTCTCACTAAGCTAGTGTAGCTTATACCCCAATAGATGTTTGAATGAACAGGTTATCTCAAGAATGCTAAGTGGGGACCGAGATGGTTGGAGCCGAGAATGACTTCGGGATTTTGGCAAAGAATAAGAATGCTTGAAGTTATTGGCTAGATTTTATGACTGCCTTGTAATAGTTTATGTAGGGAAGTCTATTGATGAATGTAATTGAAGTTTAATGATTTGTATTTTGATGTATAGTGATTCGTATATGAAGTATAGTGATTTGCATATGAAGTATAGTGAATTGTATTTCCTTTACGTTGTTACTCAAGTGTATCAATATAAAATGTATCTCTCCAATGTGTCTCCTCTATGTGTTAGACGCCTTGTACATAATATGAAAGCCTTCGCATGACTGAGGCGGTCATTCCTAGGCTTTAATATTGTGTACGGCGAACTGACACGTTTAGGATACCCTTCGGGGCGTGACATCCACCTAGTTACATAATCAAGTGTAGGCATCTTTTTCTCTAAATGGTGTGCCTTGACAAATTCTATGTACATCTGTTTAAATCTCTTAAAACACAAAGACAGTTGATTTCATATCTTATCTTTTCAATAGGTATGTCAAGGCCACAAGCTGCAAAGCCTACTTGCACTACCAAATTGAAAATTTGGTAGACATCTCGAACGTGAAAGAACTCTCCATTGCACACCAATTTCAACAACTGCTTTAGATTATGAATGGCAGTAGTATTGTTTGATGCATTGTCAAATGATATATTAAATGTAGTATGTATAGCGTATGATTGGATGGCTTCCAATATGTTATTTGTTATTACATGGCTAGTGTGTTTCTCCCAGAACGGCTTGAAAGCAATAATCCGCTTCTAGATTAACTACTGTTCATCTATCTAGTGAGCAATTACACAGATATAGCTAGCTTGTACATTGCTGATGGAGATTTCCACACATCTGAGGTGGGAGCCACTACATAAGCAAAATCAAGTGCATTATTTAAACCAAAAGTAAATATCGTAAATCAATATATGATCTAAAAAATTACGTGAATAACAAATTAGTTTAGAGGATTATACCTAGAAGGGAGGTTTGACAAAAGCTCTTTCAGAGCTTCATGCCTTTTTTAAAAAAGGCTCATCATATCAATTTTTAATGTTTGTCAGCCTGTATGTTGGTATAGGGGTTGCATGGCTCGGTAATCCAATTGTTAAATTTTTCATGACCAACTACATCAAATGATATATTTGTAGCTGCCATCCATTCCACTAGCTAGTTTCGTGCATCTTGCTGATTAATTGCCATGTTGCAAGATTGATACGCTTAATATGGAGCTGTTGTTGTTGATCCACTACAACATGCCCTTTGGACATGTGTGCTTTTATGTGTTGTTTTAAGCATACTGTACCATTACAGGACCTAGATGACAACTTATTGCCGTAAGTTCGACAAATGACATATTTAATAGGTTCTCACTTGATGTGGATTTCTTCGAGTTCTGTAAAATATTTCCATTGTCATTGTCTTCTTCTTAAGATGTCTTGAACCATCGTTAGTCGTTAGAAAGTTATTATTACTCTATGTTTGGATTAATTGTTTAGTTAGGGAGAAAGTTGTTGCCTACAAATAGAAAATAATTACAGATAATTGTATAATAATGATAAAAAAAATTAAACACAATGAAAAGTTATTCCTCCATCGTTCCCACTAGCCATGGAAGACGGTTGTGTGACTGTTGGCGAGCTTGTAAATACCCCGCTCTAGCTGTTCCTTGTCCGGCAATATATACCAGCATTAATGGTAAGGATATAGTACCGCATAGTCAAGTTTCCCTATCTAATTCGTCAAGGTATTAAAACCCTGCGTAGTGTTTCCGAAAATCCATGAGTCATCAAACTCATTGAAGTTGAGAAAATTGTTCTAATTGTTGTTGTTTCTTGCCATATCGATATTTAAATGAAAAGTGAGAAAGTGTTAAGGATGTTTGAATTAAAAACATATAATAGATGATAATGGATGAATTTGCTGCAAAATGGGTAGAGTTACAATATGGAGCTTAGACTCAATATATAATGCTAGCTGTTGGCATGGGCAAATTAGCTGGCGACATGCCCACATCCAGCCATCTTTTTTTTTTAAAGGCACCCATGTTAATTCTATATATACCTTCAACCGACATGAGCATGTTGATTCCAAGCCATATCATTTTCATACCATCACACTTGCACACATTTGTCATTTGCCAATTATATCAGAAGTTCCTTCTACTATAAATAATGGAGCATCCACAAAGTTCATGCTGTCGTACTAAAGTAATCACATGACATCAGTATTGGGAAAAGAACATCTACCCCATCGCCATCGCCATCGCCATCTCCACTTTCTTGACCCAGTCATCACCCATGTGGTAATAATAATAATTATATCCATTTGCTTACCCCGGCTATGAGAGTACAAAATGAAACGGAGTGCTACTTTGCTCCATCTTTCTAAGTAAAGATTATGACATGGATAATTAAATTAGTGACACAATTACACTAACGCCTTACGTGACACTAGTTTGGTTGTACTCATGGACCTTCCAAACAAGACATATATCTATCTCATTCGTATGTTTTATTCAAGTGTCACTACAACCGATGTCATAGAAGATGATAATGTGGTTCCTCGAATGGATAGTGGACGCCAAAGTTGAGCCTCTATCACTGCTTATGTGTTTAGTTGTATTCTCCATATTACTCTGGATTATTTGAACGGTTTTTCTATCAAACCAATGGGGACAATAAGTTACATAAAAATTGAGGTATGACCAATGTATTCTACCAGGTATTTAATCAAGCTATCGCTCCAATATGTGCTGTTGAGAATCAATCTAACCACCCGAAGCACCTCAAGTAAATAGATCTCTTACCAATTTGTAGACTAATCTATCATATGATTGGCTACAATATATGTCCATGGGCAAATTTAAATAACGTCTCTATTGAAGACGTCTACCTGACGAAGGTAGTGATAGATCCGTTAGCATTAAATGTTGGCTATTTGGTGATATGATACATGCATCAGGTGCTAGGGAGAAAGAATACCCATTTTGCATAGAGTTGCCTTATCACACTTATTCTGAAATCATGGGATTTAACCTTTCAAATTACACGAAATCAAAATCAAGGTATAAATTGACAAAGAGTGACCTATGTTAGGTTTCATGTATGATTCTGAAGCCAACCAATATATTAGAGATTAAGGTAGTGTAACATAACTAGGAGACAAAAATGAATCAAATAAATAGAGGTTTGATCTCAACTTGGATGATCTTCCCTCCCATCCCATGGTAGATGGACACGGACATGCACAGTTGTAGGGTCAAGCTCAAAAACAACAATAATCCAGATCCTATGCATATAATATGGAAGACATAATGAATACTCTTATACAGATAGCTAAGGTCCAAAAAAAACATGAGGACTTGCTCAACTCCATGAGTACCCACATGCATAGTTTTTCTGAATGGGTAGGTTATCGATTGGTGCATCCTTCACCACCACCCTCACAAGGGCCATAACCATCGTATCATTATCAGCCTTCGAGTGATGCTAATGATCAAGGTGGTCAACAAGGCGGCTAATTATCACATTCACACTATTCTTTTTAAATGTAAATAAAAGACTTTTATTTTCTATCAATGTAAATAATAATGTAGTGTATATTATTAATAATAGATTTAAAAATATTGCTTTAGTAATTATCTAAATTTTATTTATGTTAAATGTTAAAATCAATAATTTATTTATAACTAATTTGAATAATTAGTTTATTTAAAATTCCAAAAACCATTAGAAAAAAACTGCGAGTCAAAAATAATAAAAGAACCAAATAAACCATGTGAAATTAGACCTGATTGAAGACACACAACTCGGCACGTGGATGCATGCAACACGGCATGCGGATAAATGGCCCAACATGGTATGAAGTGTAAAAAAAAAGGCATGCAAAGCACGATATGCAAGGCACGTGAGCATGAATAGGCCAAGCATGCAAAAGCACATGACACACAAAGCACGCAAAATTTAGCACGCGGACAACATGGTATGGCCCATTTACCATGCTTAGTCTAAGGTGGGCGCGGATTGGTTTAGTACAATTTTCTCAAAAATTAAACCAAACCATAATTTATGGTTTGGATTTTTCTCCTTCCTAAACCAAACCTTCAAATAACGATTCAATTTGGATTAAAAATTTTACAAACGAATAAATAACGGTTCGATTCGGTTCAGATTATGGATTAAATCAAAATTCTAATGAAAAAAAAAAAAACTTAGTTATTTATATACATTTGTACAGATTTTCAAATATAGAAATCACACTATAAAGTTCATATTGTATATCTTAACAAAATACTTAATAAATTATCATATTCATAATTTTATAATCCCTCATAAAGCTTACTAATTAATACATAGTAAGATATAATCTATAGTTTGCTAAAAAATAATTCAGTCAACTATCTACTGATAAATTTGGAAAAAAAATCATCTACCAATAAAAATCATGTATGAATAAAAATAATCTACTAACAAAACATATAATAAAAATTAATATATATAAGATATATATCTAAATAATAAAATCTATAATCCACAAAATCTAAACTTTTAATCAAAAACAACATTAAGTTACCAATGGAAGAATATACTTAAATCTAAAAAAAAAAAAGAATAAGTTATTATTAACCAATATTCATCATATAATAAATATCATAATAAAATCATATGTCATTAAATCAATCATTATAACAAAATTTATAATTATGAGTAAATTATATTTATGTTTATCTAAAATGGTTCGGTTTGGTTTTACAAATTGATTCGGATTGAGAATTTTTTTAACCAAATTGTTTTAAAAAATCATATTTTCGGTTTAGTTTGGTTTTGCTACCGATTGGTTTTGTTCGGCCGATTTTTTATCCACCCCTAACTATGTCCCCCTAGTTCCGAAAAGGGACTCTGTTAATTCACAGCTTGGGAGCCTTTAGGTCCCTAGCTCACGGGGTAAGTGTTACTAAGCTCGTAGGAGACCTTTTTGTAGTTCACGACTTTACATGAATAATAATTTTGGCTCTCACACCAAGCTAGGCTTAAAGCTTTCCCAGTAGGGGCCTTTCTTGGATAGGTGAGGTTAACTGTCACTAGGTCGCAGGTGCACAGTCATAAGCGATCATATGCCAATGGGACTATAGTTTGTATTTCACTATCAATACTTGTCACCCCCACTTTTGTTGTGCAGGCGCTAAGAGAGTGATCGCCTTGGGTTTAGCTTGTGAGATAAGGACCTAATGGCCTCGATTTCCTCTGGGGCATTGGTATCTTTTTGGGCACTAGTGCTCTTTTATCTAAGCTACATCCACATAATACCAGCTTTAACATCATATGCATAAGCCATTATTATCTCTTGGTTTTGTCTCCCAAGCTTGCTAGTTAGCAAGTTGTGTTACCGTCCCAAATCCTGCATTCAACAAGCTTGCTAGGGTAGCCTTGAGAGATTCCCTAGGGACATGTCAGAGATTATGTTAGTCATGATGATTGTGCTAAGCATTTCAGTAGCATGCATAGGCCCAAGGATCTAAGTCACACTATTTTCCAGCATGGGTTAGTAAGTAGTCTCTTCAGCTTCCCCTCCTATTCCCTATATATATTTTTATATATACTTGCATCCCTCTAGTCATACCTTACAACAATTGTCATCATCTCGAGCTCTCATTTCTTATAGGAAAGTTTCCTTACTCTTAAGCATTTTTCTTCTATTCATCATCGGAGGAGATGTCGAGCTTAGGTAACTCTAACACTCAGTCCTTTTCCCATGATTCCAAAGGCAAGGTACAGTGAATTGCAAATGAAGTAGGGAGAGGTTAGCTTTAACCTAGGAGGTTTGAGCCATAGAGGATGATAGATCAGAGGTAATGGTTCAGTCTCTATAAGTGGCTGTGAAGAGAGGTCTAGCGAAGTTTTGTTATCGTCAGTAGGGAGGCAGGCCGTTTTGAAGGTAATTTCTTTTGCGAATTGACTAACAGGATCTATCAATGTCCTATGTACAGGTATACCTTCGATAGCCTAGATAAGGGTGTAACTATTCCCCTATACACTGAGGTAACGATAAGCGATGGTTTCGATGGGATTTGTTGCACTCTCACATAAAGGGCCCTCTAATCAATTCATTAGAGGAGATGGGAGGAGCTCCTTGGGAATGGGTGGTCCTTTTGCCTTTGAGCTCAGATCAGTCTTACCTTCTTAATGGCTAGAAGTTCTCCCTATATGGTAAGGTATTTTAGTTTGACCTGAGGATGACATTTTTCCACTTCTAAAAGGAGTTCTTTAGCTACCATCGGTTATGCCCTGCCTATCTTCCTTTGAACACTTGGAAAATTTTGGTGGCCTTCGAGGCCGTTTGCCTTAACATGACTATGAGGCCCACCTCCAACCCTATTTCACTAGTATTTTTGTATAAAAGGTCAGCAAAAGGGTGGTGGTATCTGGCTAAGCAGCCTAAGAGTCCTCAGCTTTTTACTGAGCTTACTAACTCAAATGGGCATGACTAGAAAGCAAGTTTTGGGTAGTTAAGTTGGAGGAGGGCATGCGATATGGGTTCGACTTCTAGGTGGATTGGTGTGAACCCATCCAAAGTAAGAGACCTGTCACACTTACGCCATATGATGCTAGAGGATTGAGGACATTAAAGTAGGCGATGGAGGAGACATGTGAGAGGCCTTATAATGTTTCTCTCATGGCAAGAAATTATTTTAGCGATGCACCTATTCATGAGGGCGAGAAGGATGCTCTTCTGTGAGGTATGAGTTTATTTTATGGGTATAGCTCTCCTCTCTCTCTCTCTCTCTCTCTCTCTCTCTCTCCCTCTCTCCCTCCCCCCTCCCTTGGAGGCTGTCCAGTTAAGCTCTTAACATGGAAGACTTTGTCTAATTATTTTGTTTTTCTTCTCTTTTTTTTTTTTTTTTTTTTTTTTGTGGGCTCAACTAGGCAAGCTTCTCAGCTTTGTTATTGCCAACGTTTATTGCAATTTTTTTGCAGAGGTACCGATGGAGATTATCAACATTGTCCAGCAACTTCTTGGTGCTTCAAATAAGAAGAGGATAAAGAGTTGCGGCAAGAAGAAGGTGCTTGCAAAGAAGCAGACCGTCGATGTTCAGAGACTGGATGAACTTGCTCTTGTCACCAAGGAGGTCTACATCGTGCATTTGCCGAGCTTTAAGGCATGAGATAGGCGATGTCAAGGTTCCTTCGAATGATCCTAGTTTGCAGATTATGCATACTCCTCCACGTTCTCGATTACCCGAGAACCTCATTGTTCCCCTATTACTGCAACACCTGTTGGACATGAGTCGTCGAGAGTCGAGGCTACTAAGAGCACTAGAAACCCCATTAGATCGATTGCTGCTGGAGGTTAGGTTGCAAGGGCGGGCTTCATTGCTCTGAATTAATGTCATAGGGGGTAGGGTTCTCAAGTGGAGTGAAGATGGTGTTGACTGGGGCTTGTTTGAAGACCTCATCGCGGTAGAGGATAGAGATAAGGTGAGGACACTTTTAGGCAAGTTGAAGTTGAGGGATGAAGTTTTCGACTTTCTGCTTGCAAGTTGTATGAGGTATAATTGCTTTTTGTTATCTTATATATAATATTTTTTTTTATGATGTTAATTGTTACATGCTTTCATTTGTTGTAAGCGATGGTGGTCCTTTCCAAAGTTACTTGATATGCATAACTAGGCTCGGGCGCTATGAGTCATGTTTTCTCTTGCCTTTTAAGTATAAAGATTTTAACATCTTGTTAGCATTGCTTATCTAAATTTTTAGTGCCAGGGGATGAAGAGCTAGTGTAGTTAAGAGCTTGTGCTACTGAGTTGAAGGTGTCCTCTATGGAGAAATGGGAGAGAGTTAGATTGTAAAGCAGCGTTGCTAAGTTGATGGAGAGAGGCAGCAATTATTTCAGCATGTCAAGATGGCAGCCATTCATGCCTAGCATAAGGTTAACGAGGCCTTACAAGTGCAGTCCTCTTTGAAGGGTACAATTGCTGACCTAGAAAAGAAGTGAAATGGTATAAGGCAAGAAAATAATAGTTTGTCCTTTCACGTGAAAGAGCTTATGGTAAGTTTGAACGAGTTGAGGGCAAAGAACTCTAGCTTGAAGGCTCTTCATCTTTTCGTAAGCCTCTTGTCCTTTTATTATTGATATTTTTCTTTTGGTTGCCATGTAACTTTAGGCTCCTTTTTGTTACTTTTTTTTTTCAGTCTCGACTAGTTGACTTTGAGTTTAGCCAGGTTATTCCTCCCACGGCTAAGAGGTATGTTCAGGATGAGATCTTTGCAAGCCAAAAGTAGAGAGATCTTCAACAAGCCATCATGAAGGAGAGTGCTCAGGTTGTTCATGATGAGGTGTTAGAGCGTTACCTTAGGCTTGATCTTGGCTTCTTAGCTATTCATTTAAGGGAAGTTTCTTTAGGAGATGATGAGGAGGAGGAGGAGGAGGAAGAAGAAGAAGTCGAGAGAGGAAGTGTGACCAAAGTTGGCAAAGGCATTGCTATTGCAGGTCAAGTTGATGGCATCGTTGTTGATTGGGCATAGATAGTCAAGTAGGGCGAGGGCGTTCCTCCAACCATACCCCCGAGATTGGAACCCACATCCCGGAGGCCATGCTTGCAATTAAGCCTGAGGTAGGCAACAAAGGAGAAGTAGTTAGTGATGGTTGTCTAAAGGGTTAAGGGGAAGCTGCTATTGCAATGGCTCGACCTACAACAAACGAGAAGATTTTTGCTACTTGAGAAGCTGATCGATCCTCGTCTTCTCACCTAGCTTTTTCTTTCTATCATTTTTGTTTTTTTTTTTTTCTGAGCTTAGTCATGAGCTCGTGTTGTTTATAGGCCCCTCTATGGCTCTATAATCCTGTGTTGTAATCTTATGAAGAGGAATGAAATTTGCTATCTCTTTTCTCCCCTCTTCTTTTCTTTAACTTACATGTTTTCTTTTATATTTTTAATCCATGAGTTGGTATTTTTCTAATCATAAGTAGAACTTTTTCTTATATTGCTCCTTGCCTTACCCAATAGTCATATTCTTACCAAGTTTTTGAATGCATTGTTATAGTGGCGGTGGTGCACTCCAGGTCGGGTTTGCTAACTTAGAACCTAATCTCGGGTAGGTTAACAATAGTCTAATTAAAGGTGGTGACATTTGTCTGCAAATGAGGCTATGCATGACAGGATGCCTTCCTTTTCAAGACGCGCACATTTCCAAGGTCTCACTGCACAGCGAGGGGGAATTGTACTTAAGATCCTCAACATTTTGTGGCATTAAATGCTAGTTCTGGTATGATTTATTTTTGCCTATAAATAGTCCCCTCCGCTAAAGGGCTTTCATCACACTCCAATCTTTGCATTTGTTCCACATTCTTTCTCATGCAGCTCCCTTTATTGAATTCTCGTATAGTTCATAGTTAACTAAATTATGCTGTTGTTCTTTGTTAGCTTTCTTTGGTTTGAGAGGTTGAGTACTTGGGGACCAGGGCCATGAAATTGTAGCTTTACTATCGTTGTTTAGTGGAGTTGGCGGCTCTACTGTCCTTATGTTATATAGCCTATTGCTCTAATCAAGAAATAAGTCTAGCATGTTGTCTATGGTCGGATCCCTGCTTCTTCCTTGGTCATTTGATATCTAGAACTATGTTTCTCTTTTGGGGCTCCTAAGTCAATGTTGGGTGGTCGTGGTGATTATGGTGATGAGCCCAGGACCATTAATGTCAGCCCGGAAAAATTTCAATAAATAATTTCAAATGAACTTCGAAAATAAACCCTAAAAATCACTCCAAATTAAAAACCGAATTTTGACAAGTCCTAAATCACGAACGAATTCAGAAACTTCTCAATCTTGAGAAAATGAAAATCTTTAAACAATAAAATAAGAACTCAGTGGTTTTCAAGTTCAAAACCACGACGTACGAAAAATTCCATATTTAGCCCCGGCTTGTAAAATCGGGTAATATAAAGCCCAAAAACAAATTATTAAAAAGTAAATAATGATTAACTTTCGGAAATGAAACCCAATTCAAGAATTCTGAAAATATTAAGAGTTATTAAATACTACAAAAATAGAATTTAAAATAAATTTCTCAAATTAAATATGTTATATAAACATAAATATCAGTCTCCAATTTGGCAAAGGTCTAAACAGGAAAATCACCCGGAAACCCTAACCGAAATACAATAGTGTAAGTCCGGCAATCTAGCACCTCTAACCCTAGAGGCCGAGGTGTAGTTTAAATAAGTAGAATAGCTCGTAGTAATATAAGTTTATTTAAAAACATCATATTGGTAAATTTTTTACCTATTTCCAACCCGTTCGGATACAGACTTCGAAAAGCGCTTCCCGGGGCTCGAGATATCAATAATATACCATTAGTACCATCAGACTCGTATTTTTAAGATTTCTAAATATATCAGTTATATAATTTTTCGGTTATAAAAGTTACAGTTATAACCTTTTTGTCGTTTTCATTTCTACCGGTAATTGATTAGTCTTTTGCACTATTCATTTTATTTCATTACACAATTTCTTTTTTTTTTATAATGTATACTGGTATTCCTAGTAATCGAGTAACTTCGAAAACCGGAAAATTAAACCCTAAACCGATTTAGTTCGAAGCGTTATGAGAAAGACCTAGAAACCCTATATCCGGCTTTTCTTCGGTTTCATATCAAAAGAAATTTTATAAAATAATTTAATATGGAATATTGTTTTAAAGTATGTTTTAAACCATGGAAAGTTTTGATTTCGAAAAATTTTCTATTCCGGGTCATCCCGAGGCCCATTATAGAAAAGTGTGCCCCGAAACTAGAATTTCAAAAATTTACTTATGAATACTCATTTGAATCGAAATAAAATAAGGATTTCAAAAATATAAATTTTATAATTTTTCGATTTATGAAAAATACAGTTATAACCTTCTTATTCGTATTTTTCTTACTACCGGTAATTAAGTTGTCTTGATTACTATTCACTACTATTCACAAGTACAACCTATGACTACCTTTTGTACACTCTATAATTTCAACCCTTACCATCACTCAAATCAATCTCTTTTCTAAATACTTTTTGTCCCTTAACTTTCAATACAAGTTATGACAAGTTAAACATCAAGTTAAATCAATCAAAACAAAAATTAAAATCAAACTTCTTCCCCCCTTTTTTGGTGAATAGTGCCGACGTGATGGCCCCCCTTCCAAGCTCCAAATTGCAATTTTTTTAATTTATTTTACTCCATTTAACCTAAATTCAAATGCTATATAAAACTTTTTTTCTCTCTCTCTTCATTCTTTCACTTGCCAAGATTTACAAAGTTGAAAAGCTCTCAAAATCCTCTCCCCCACACCCTCCTTGCCGTGAGCTTTGAGTTCCCCCCCACACACACACAACTTTCCATTTTCTTCTTTTCATCTTCTATTTTACTCCAAGTAAGTAAACTTTTACTCCTTCTACTCATAGATCCTTTGTAATGGTAAGGATATTCTTGGATATTTCCAACTAAATGTCCCCATGATCTCTTGATAGGGACAAGGAAATATCAAAACAAGAATACCAAACCATCACAAGTAGATCTACATTTAAAGGAGCTTTCATGCATAAGCTTTATGATTTTTCATCAAAAGGTATTTTGAACAAAAGATCTTTTATAAAAATATAGTTTTTATGTTTTCAAAACTCATTTAAGCACTTGATATAGTAGATCTATATTTTACTACTCATTCATGTAGGCATTTAAGATCTCATCATTATTTTGAGTTTATGTGCATTAATGGTCTTTAATGCTTTTGTCCTTAGTAAATAACCTTCCTAGTATATAGATCTATAGTAGATGAGTTAATAAAGTAAAAAGGAAAACACTTTTCAAGAAATGAGTTGTGTAAATTCGGATGACTTAGAAACCTAGGTTAAAAACCTTTTATCAACTTCTAAACATATGTTACAAGAAAAATGAAGCCTATAGGTGATAGATAATGTTTGATGATGTTTTTCATGAGTTTAAATGAGTTTTTACTAAAGAAAATATTTAAAACAAGAATGAAGTCTAATAGAAGTTTTGAGTTGAAAAGTCTTGAAAGCAAATTCGTAATAATGGATAGATGGTTAGAAAACACTAGTTTTCCAACTTCAAAAATGGTATTTTCTTAAATAAATGAAGTCCTTAGGGTATAGGTAAAATAAATACTTAAAGTTCTAAGTATAAAATGCATTTTTCTTAAAAGAATCAACTTGAAAATGAAATTTTCTAAATTCGGATTTTTGGAACTACCCTAGTGTAAGACCCACTTAAAAGTTTACAAATGAAGATTTTATTAAAGAAATAAAGGCATTAGGATATAGTTAATATAAGGGTCAAAATTTCTTTAAACAAAGTGGAGTTTTCCTAAAGAAAATCCTTGTAATATGTAGTGTGACCAAGTGTAGTAAACTCACTTGTTAAACAATAGCATGAAATGATTTTCTAGGAAAAAGTTTATTTAAATTCTTTGAGTCTAAAAATTTATAAGAACTTAGGCTCATTAGAGTTCATATCATAACATTCATGATAGGGAAAATCATTACCATGGTATTTAGTTTCATTTTGTACTTAGGAATCTCAAGTGCATTCATGAAAACCGCATTTTCGGAATCAACACCGCTGTACAGATCTGATCCCTCATTTCGAGGCTTAGATATTTTCAAAACTTGATTTAAACTTCATATTTAGAAAGCTCTTCCGAAGTAGATAGAAATCGATATAAAATTTGCGAGATTCCGAGTTAAAATGACCAAGTTATGGCCATTTTAAATCGGGACTTCGAAAATGACGCGAATTTCGATTTCACTAAGTTTTCTTAGAGTTTTAGTATCCTTAGATGGTAGAATACTATTAGGTATTTCTTATGTGATTAGGTGAACCCGAGACGTTGACTCTTACCGGATTATTATTACTAGAAGACCGGTGATCCAATGGCCGAGTGAGTTCATTTCCTAAGTAATTATGCTCATTGAGTGTGCTTGTAATTGTAGTAGCACTAGACTTAGGTAAAGATAAAATTGTTGATGAGAAATGAACTTTTCATGTTGAATGAATGATAAGTATATCGAGATGAGACTTGTTGAAATAATATTGTATGAGTTAGTATAGACTTGGATTGTTTGAAATACTCTATGATCGCTCTTAAATTGCATAATGAACTTGCTACGATTCTATAAATAAACTGTACATGCATATCATCAGTGAGTCACATTGCATTACGAGAATGCTTTTGGTGGGAACAAAAGTATGATCGGGAGGCAGCGGGTCTTCGTTAACGTTAAGGATCTGCAGGGTCACTTAAGTTAACGGGCAGTGGAGTAGACACTATAAACCAATACATATAAACAGGTGGAGGACCACCTTCGTTAACATCAAGGGCCTATGAGGTCGCTTATGTTAATGGGCAGTGGAGTAGACACTATAAACCACAAGAGAAAATATTGGAATTGTGGTCGCATGTTTATGGACCACCCCAAACCCCGAATGGAGGGCGTAAATCCATTCACATATGGCTACCGGAAAGTCATATGCTTGTATGTTCACGTGCTTGTGCATTCATATGATTGTTTAAATAAACTTGTTTGTATATTTTACAATTGAGTATATTATTGCGAAATGAATCTCACTAAGCTAGTGTAGCTTATACCCCAATAGTTGTTTAAATGAGCAGGTTATTCCAAAATGCTAAGTGGGGACCGAGATGGTTGAAGCCGAGAATGATTTCGAGATTCCGGCAAGATATAAGAATGCTTGAAGTTTTTGGCTAAGCTTTACGATTTGCTTTGTAATAGCTTTATGTAGTGAAGTCTTGGGATGAATGTAGTTGAAGTTTGATGAATTGTATTTTGAGGTATATGGTTTTGTATTTGGAGTATAGTGGATTGTATTTCCTTTACGTTGTTACTCAATTGTACCAACATAAAACGTATCATTCCGATGTGTTTCCTTTATGTGTTAGACGCCTTGTACATAATATGGAAGCCTTCGCGTGACTGAGGTGGTCATTCTTAGGCTTTAATATTGTGTACGGCGGACTGCCATGTTTAGGTACCATCTGGGGCGTGACAATTAAGGCTTGTCCCCCTTTTATAGCTTCAGCCTCTTGATAACTTGTTCAGGGGCGAGGTTATGGCGGGGGTTACCTCTGACTCTTTCTCTTACCTCCCAGTTCCTTTCTTCAGGCAATTTTCGTCGCCAATGGGGTGGATTAAGGTATGATGTTTGGAGATCGCACAGCTAATGGCATCAAGTTTGGACACTTTTTACTATTTATCATCCACTAGCTGCCTCTCGAGCTGAGATTCTTGTTCATATGCTATAATGGGTGCCCTGTTCTTAGTTCAAAGCTCAAACATCTCTAGAGATATCTATACCTATAAAAAGTTTACTAACTTGAAGTAAAAATCTAGCTTAGGAATTTAATTTGTGAAAATTTGATATTTGATATGAGCTTAGACTTAAGAACTAGTATTTATAAATAAGTAGTAAAATTTAAAATTTATGGCGATTAAAAATAAATAAATTTTAGACTAAAGTAGCTAAATTAGGCGTTTTAGAAATTTAGGTAATTGAACTTAAGAAATTTGGTTCTTTTGGAAATTGAAGGAAAAGGAGTTCAAATATATAGTTGAAGTGAATTAAATAATTCAATTCATGAAATTGGTAATTGAAGTAAATAGATAATTTGATTTAATCTTTTATTATGTCTCCAGTTACGCTACTCTCATTATTTTTCATTCAAATCTTGTTATTACTCTTCATTTTAAAGAAAATTTGAATCATTTCGCAATCATTCATATTTGTCAAGTTTATTTATTAGCATATATAATTACATTTTTTTTACTCTTTAATAATATCTATTTGATGTTTCTTGCCATTTTCATTTTTTTTATATTTTTTGTATTAATAGCCCGTTCACTTGAAGAGAATAGTTATATATTATCTCCTTATTTTATGTAAAGGTGTTATCACGATGTTTAATTTAGGATAATAAAAATTTATAACAAATTGCTATTACGTAAAAAATTATGAATAGAAATTCATGTTCCCACATACATAAATTCTCATTCAATGATTTATTTCTAATCGTCAATATCCCTATCTTGAAAATATCGCATTGCAATTATCATATCCATGTAATAAAGACAAGGGTCATTATGGATATTTTGCTTTTATTCTAGTAGTTAGTTGTTTTATTTTTTATACAAATTGAACTTTGAAATAGTCGCTACAATACTATTACATTTTTTATGAATTGGAATTTAATTTACATCTTATTCTATAAGACCAAATGAACAAGTAGTAAGTGTATTATGTACGAGGCTTACAAAATTAAAAAAAAATATAAATGGTTTCATATAAAGAACCACAAAAAAAAGGGTTTATGAAAAATATAGTACCTAAATTTTTGCTAAATGTTTAATCAGGAACCTAAATTTTGGTTTTGAATAATTTGTACCTAAATAATGTTTTCGTGGACTTTTTTCACACTTAAAGTTTGGTTTTAACAATTTTGGAACTAAACAAAGTTTTCATAAACAAGTATGAAAGCTATCTATAAAAAATTTATTCAAGTATCAAAATTGTTAAAACCAAACTTCAAATATGAAAAAAGTAAACAAAAAACTTTTTTGACGTACTGGATTGTTCAAAACTAAACTTTAAATACCTTATTGAATATTTTCTAAAGTTCATGTACAATTTTTTACATTATCCAAAAATAAAATGGTGAAGTTTTTTGTAGAATTTTTTTTTAAATATGACAATTGAAGGATATCTTAGAAATACCAAAAAAATGCTGATGCTATTATAACTTTGATTAAAGAATAAGAAAACTTTATATGTACAGTTTGATGATTAGTTAGAGCATTCACATCTCATAAGACCTTTAGAAGGTTCTTAAAGTATCATCTCAGCATTTTAAGATATTTTATTTAAAAAAACCTCAATACTTTATCTATAAATTCCTTTATATGATATTTTTCATTCCATTTTATGTTTTATAAGCTCATATAACATACTTAACAAAATAAAAGATTTATTTTAAACAAAAAAAATTAAAAGATCTTACTTTTGGGTCCACTAAGAAAATTTATAAGAGCTTCAATAGGATCTTAAAAAAAAAAAAAAAAAAGGCCTTTATATAGGATCCCTTGTCTGTTCCTGGGATGCTCTTAGTGGCAGCATCCACGTATTGTGTTTGGATATACATGATAAAGTTTAGTGTCGTTAGGCAAGGATTTCACACCACTACTCATTCTCCAGCTGAAAAACATGCGAAAATGGGGCAAAAATCAACATGTGCATGTGCAGGTCACAATCTGCTTTTTTGTTAAACCTTTCTGTAGATTTGAAAGGCTACCATTTTTGTACGTACAAAAACTAAAACAATAAAATAATTATAAGAAATAATTCTGGGGTTTTGTAGAGAATAAAATATCTTAATAGTATAAAATCGACCAATATTATTGAAATGAACAAATAAAAAATTATGTTGTACTATTGTTATACCTTATTTTAAATGTTGCTTAACTGACAATTAATATACTATATTAGTAATATAGAGTAAACTTATAAAGTAAATTTCTCTACTTTGGGCCAAAATTTTTTTTTTTTTTTCTCTACTTGCATGATTTTCCTTAAGGGTTTTCACAACACTATTTTCTATTTGTATTTAAAACTAAAGTTTTAGTTTTCCAATTTTTTAAAGCTATATTGATTCGACAGGGAAGGCCACGATAGCCAATTATTTGTGCTTGTGGTGTTGTTATCATTGACTAGTTTATTTTATATTTACTTTTCATAGTGGTTGAACCTTATGCATCAGCATCTTCGAAAAATTCTTATCTCAGTAAGAGGATCGGTGAAGAGGAAATCTCTTGAGCAAATTATAGCTTCTTCATTATTATTATATTATTATTATTATTATTTTCCTATTCGATTATATGAAAGGGGATGCTGGCTCCTATTACATCTTCCATGGGCACTTAGATTTCTATTTTAGAAATAGAGGTTTGATCTACATTTTTTTTTTTTTTGAAAATGCAATTTAATTTATACATTTTCTCCTTAATACTATTATAATTTAAAAGTAGGATTAATTACTAAACATTATTTATGTTTTGGTACATTTGCAAATACATAATTTTGTTAATTTTTTTGATAAATAGATGATATGGATTTAATTCAAAAATGTCAATGTTAATTTATAATTTTAGGACACATGTCAATGTTTTACCAATAGTAGAAAGTCAATATTTTCAATTTTTTGGCTTTTTGAAATAATTTTAATATTTGATTTATTTAATTTTTATTTAGTAATATTTTTTATTAAATTAAATTTTTTAGACTAATAAAATAATAACATGTATATGTCAAATAATATTTAATAATACTATCAATTTTACATGAAACTCGGATAAACTATTTGTCAAAAAAATTAGCACATATCATATGTTTGCTAATAGATATAAACACTGCAAGGTTTTGTAATTAACCTTTAAAAATATTATAAACACTTAAGACTCAAATCATTAGATGTCAAAAGGGCTAAATTAGATAAGAAGAAATAAATACTTAAGATAAATTCAAATAAGTTGTCAATACTTTAAGTCGTTAAAAAGAATGATCAATGTCATACAAAGTGATAACGTTTCAAGTGATTAAAAAATATGTATTAAGTTTTTAAGTGGTTAACAAATAAACACAAATAAAGATCCCTTATTTACACTACTTTACACAACATTGATTTGTGTTTTCAATTAAATTACACTAAAAGACATTAGCGTTTGCAATAAGTTCATTTAAGATATTAGTGTTTCGAGTGATTAAAAAAATGAATCAATATTTCGTAATGTAAATTAAATAAGGTATCAACATTTTGTAAAATTCATTTTATGTTTTAATGTTTAGATAGGTTTTTATTGATTTTCCTTAATTTTTCCCAAACAATACCTCATTTAACTTGGTAAAATGTTGGTTCCTTTTTTATTCAATCAAATCGTTAATAATTTAAGTGAACTTACCTCCAATTATTCATTCTTTCCTAGTGTAATTTTCCTCTTTTCTTAATAATCTAGAATTTTAACATCTTATTTCACTATTTTGTATAATATTGATACCTTTTTTCACCGCTTAAAATATTAATATATTATTTAAATTTCGTAAAAGTTGATACATTCCAATAAAATTTACCCATTAAAAAAAAAAAGTTTACACAGAAAGAAGATAAGAGTTATGTATTTATAATCCATCCATCGTTTTATTAGAATTGCCGCTTGTGAACATAGTGTAAGTCTAGACATGGGTTTTTAACTAATGTTGCCATGTGGGAGCTCTATTTAATCTTTAAAAGTATAGAAATTATAGTCTTACACTGTTTCTCTAATTTTTTTAAACTTTTAAAAGTCTTAGATAATAAGGTATGGTTGCTTATTTATGAACTCTTTAGCATGACCGCATCTATTGGATACATCAGTTTTCATAAGAGTTTCATAACACATTTCTCTTTGTGTATTTAAAACTGAAAATCTTCCAATTTTTAAAAGTTATATTGAATCGGCGGAGAAGGCGACAATAGCCAATTATTGGCGCTTGTTGGTGTCTTTATATTAGTTTTAGTAGTAGTTGAACCTTTGAGCATCTAATGTGTCCAGTTGATACCCGACAACCATACTCTTATCTGACAATTATAAGAGGATAGGTGAAGGCGATAATCTTTTGAGCAAATAACAGCATTTTCGTTTATTACTTTTCTTTCCCCCAAATCGATTATACGACGGGCAGGTGTTCCCCCTTGAGCAAATGACAAATATATCCTACTGTTGTATCTGTAATGTGCCCTTTGGTTTCTATCTTGGAAATAAAGGACTTGATCTCTTCTACTTCTACTTTCTTCTTCTCTCAAATTTTTTTTTTTTTTTTTGAAATTGCATATTGCATCCCTAAATATTTACTATTTAGGTGTATATTCATACCTTAAACTTTCAAATTAAACTTTTTGACCTTTTAAACTTTTAAAAATTAACACAGTTAAGAACACTTAACATTTTTTGTTAAAACAAAAATGAAAAGAATTACAAAATATTCTCTCAAACTTTTACATATGGACGGATTTACTCTCCTAAATTTTCATTTATCTGTGGATTTACCGTCATAAATCATGAAAAAAGTTAATTGTCCTTAATTGTGCCAATTTTTTAAAGATTAAGGGGTCAAAAACTCACTTTGAAAGTTAAGGGATGAATCTACACCTTAATAAAAGTTTAGGGGTTTAATACTAAAATAAAATAATTAAAACATATTAAAAACACTTGAGATTCAAAATGTCAGATTTCAAAAAGGTAAAATACATTGGAAGAAATAAAGGTGAATATCATTTAATAACTCAAAACTCACATGAAATAGATAATCTCGTCCATAATCATAAATGCAAGATAAATATCCATAATAAAGCTGGCACAACTAATAGCGAACTCGTACATATCTTAACAGAGGAATTAAAACTTAGTCTATTCCATAAACCAGAACACGAAACATCATTTCATAAATCTCAACCATCAACATCATATAAGTCCAATGATCAGAATTCTACCGATAGTTTATCTACTATTATCATCCCCGTAATCCAAAAGACATCATATACTGATAAGTCGAACACTATAGGCTCTACACCTTTGCTTAAAATAGATAAAAATGATTGAGCCAAAGCCCAATATGCCAAAACCATAAGGGCACATGCAACATAACATTTAATTTAAAAACCACATTTTCATTATTTGTAATATTTTAAGTCAACAACCAGCACAACATAGAATACCTTAAACCTAGAGTAACTCACGATTTCACAAAAACACATTAATATATATATATACACATAAATTTATTTGGTGTTGGATACTCTTCAACACACTGGGAATTGCAACCATTTTCACCTAATCTATCATAATCTTTTCTAGGTGCAACTTTACTCAAGACAACTTCATACAAGGATCATCATAGTGCCACCTTATCATCATCAGTACTCCCGATCCACTAGGCCCAACAAAACATAAGCAGCAACACTAGCACCTAACATGCACAAACATCAAACAGGTTAGTGACATACCTGATACAACGTTTGGAATAAAAAACTTAACTCTACCAAAAACACCTAATCACACATAACAATACTAATTCATTGTTTTTGTCATGAAACAAAACGTACTCTTAAGTTTATCTAGCTTCCTAAGTTCATTAGGAGTCTACTATCATTTTATGTCTAGATACACAATCCTACTTAAGTTTAAGTGTGCTTTTGTGTTAAGTTAAGTTTTTGAATGTTTAGGGAGGTCTTTAAGAAGGTATAAACGAGTAAACTATCGCCCTAAACTCATAGCCATGATAGAGGGTATGTTGAGTTCGTTGAAAAGAAAATATGATGCCACTCCCTAGGTCATGCCTGTGACAAAGGAGGTGATAAGCCTATTGGCCATTGTCGTGACTTTCGTGGCTTCTGTCACGGCCGTGATATGGTTGGTGGTGTTCAAAAAATTTTGAGCTGATGAGATTATGGCCAGAGTCATGGTTGTGACCCCTTGTTTGTACCTCCTTCTCTATAAAATACTAAAATTCTCTTAAACATCCCTTCATTGGTCACTAAATGGAGAAAAACCCCAAAACCAATCTTATCAACATATAATTACTTTTCAAAATAATATACCTATAATTAATTGATCACTTTTCTCTTCTTTTGCAATCAACAACCAAAACAATTAATAAGAAAGCTTAAGGTTTCTCTAATTTTTCCCAAAAACATAGGCACCTTTAATACCGGAAGTGCAAGTTAGAGAAGAAAAGTCCTCATCAAAAGATAAGAAACTAAAATGACTTACCTTGATCTCTTAGTCTTTGTCGGTCCCCCAAGAGAGATACTGGTAAGAAGAGAATTTTTCAACTTAGGGATCTTGTGAAACTGCTGCATAAGAGAAGATACATGGTTTTAGGTGAGGGTGACATAATTTTATTAAGAGTGAGTATTTTGCCCTTTCATGAGATAACAAAAGACACTTGCTTGCTTCTCTTTATAAACTTTTTTTTATTTTTTATTACAAAATGTTTAGAGATAAATTTAAACCTTTTAAGTAATTAAAAAGAGAAATTGAAGTTATATAAAATCATGAGAATAAGGTATTGATAATTTAATTGGTCAAAAAAATGTACTAATATTCTAAGTGGATGTCAAATAAATATAAAAAGAATCATTTATTTACACTACTTTATATATAATGCTAATCCATTCTTTTAAGATAAACTATACTTGAAGATACCAACGTTTGAGATAAGTTAATTTAATGTATCAATATTTTGAGTGGTAAAAAAGAGAAATCAATGTTTTGTAAAGTGGATTAAACGAGTTATCAACATTTCGTAAAATTCATTTTAAAGTATCATCATTTCAATAGGTTTTTTGTTAATTTTCCTCAATTTTTCTCAATATATACTTCGTTTAATTCACTTTATGAGACGTTGATTCATTTTTTATCCAATCAAAATGTTGATACCTTAATGTCACATTTGGTATATCAAAATAAATTTGAAATAAAATCGCAATTTTGGGTTTCATTCTCATTCCTATATTTAGATACACTTTTAAAAGAAAGAATTGTAATAAAGTTAGTTTTGAGGGGGAATTTGATTTCACCCTTTAGAAACTGGAATCGATTCTACCCTCATTGATGATGATGATTATAATTATATATTTATTGAGATATCCTTAAATTATTTATGCTAAATTAATTTGTATATGTGTATTGAATTATTAGTGTGTGAATCTGTTATGAATAATATAGTTAATAAATGGTATGTGTTGGTGTGATAAGTGTTAAAGTAAAATTTAATTGTTTGTTTTCTTAAGTTATAAAAGAAGCCCATTTTTAAGCAAATGAAACTCAAGCCCCAAACATCTTAACATAAGCCCATAAACCAAGCCTTTTTCTTACCTCCTTATCATGCACACACACACACACACTAGATAATTGTCATGTTAAAATTTTGCAAAAATCAACCCTAAAACCAACTTATTTTAGAGAAGAAGAAGAAGACAAGTTTTCGACAATCTTGATCCAATTTTCTTTCAAAACTCATCAAAATCACCTTTAAGCTTTCATCTACAAATCAAGGTTATTTAAGGTAAAGTTTTATTTACTTTTCCAATCATTTAATCACTTGTTTCTTCCATGTAAGACAACTCCTATATGAATGAGTTTTAGCGACTTGAAGATAGAGTTAGTAAACTAAGTTGATTCTTAAGTTTAGTTGAATCATTAAAACTTATAGAAGTAGAATAATGAAATTATTGTAGTTATTTTGGTGGATAAATGACTTTATATGGCTTATGTATTGTACTAGTATTGAAAAATGTTGTGAATGATAAAGCTGTTGAATTGCATATATGTGAATGTGTAGTGAGTATATATAAATCTTTTGGGATATAATAGTAAGTTTATAACTTGAATTCGATGTGTTTTGCTTAAAATAAGTCATATTACTTAAGTTATAAGAAGTAAAATTTTCGAATTAAAATAAGTAAGATCTTTCCCCTATACATCACAGGTATGATGAAGGGTGTTATGCCCACTGGACATGTGTTTTTGAACAATCACGAGCATAGTGATGGGTGTTGTGGCCTTAGGTTATTTTAAAAATTATTGAATCCCTTGATCACAGGTGTGCACAGCCCTTGGTAGGCTTGAATTAAAAAGTTATAGGCAATTACAAGCATGATCCAACCCATGATAGCCTCTAATGATCTTTTTCACTTGATCAGGCACGTGATCAAGGGTGTGATTGGAATCACGGCGCAATCATGGCCATGAGATATTCCCCTCCTCTGTTTAAAAAAAATAAAATAAATAAATAAATGGATAAAAGAATGTGTTAGATGTATATCTAAATTTGATAAGTAATGAAGGACTTAACAATTAATTATGATTTGATGATATCTTATATGGAGTGATTTCTTTTAATCAGATACGTTTACACAGTTGTGTTTGTCTACAAATCCTTTTCCATATATATCAGTTCATTTGGGTACATCTTCACTTAATTGTTGGTTAATAAGATAGGCATCTCTAAATCGCCTAAAAATAAAGAGCGTCTAAAAATGTTTGAATTATTTATGCATGCGACATTTAATCTTGTCTATGGAGTGGCAACCCCATTTGCTGATGCCAACATGGTCGTTAGGCACTTAGGATATAATGACAATCTATAAATGGCTCAGCAAGTAGTCGATAGAGGTAACGACATCGGTATAACGTTTACTTATTCTTAAAGGGAAGTAATATGAATTAGTTAATGCATATGGGATTGATCAAACTAAGTGGTATTTGGATTTAGTTAAGTAAAGAGGAGAAATGGCTGTGGATCCTAGATGAAACTACTATCTTTGTAAAAATTCCTATAAGTGGTATAAGTATTTAGGTTACTAATATCAATCCCCTAATCATATGCTATTACTCACGACCTCCAGCTTCCTAATGGTTTGCTATTCGAATCTAAATACTCCAATGTTGATTTGATACACTTAATCATTAGAGTATAACTTAATTATTGTTGCATCGCATTAGACTAATAATGTATACCACTTTGTATTCATATGTGTTACTATGTATGAGGCTCCAACTCACATTTTCTATTACAGGTGTTGATGAAGATGATTATTATGATCAAATGGGTTATGGCATAGACTTTGAGGACTTTATTGACGAGTGAGACGACTAGAGACCATGACCTTGATAGTGTTTGTTTTTATAATAGATTAAGAATATGTTTTCCTAAAGTGATGTAATTTTTCATAAAGAATTTGCTAAGAAATTTCTAGCTTGATGCAAATTTTGTTAAAGGCTTAAGCATAAGCCTTGGGTTTACAATAAAATGTATGAAGCTTATTTTTATGTTTTGAGACAACAATACCATTTTAATCTTTTGAAGTACTAATATGAGTGGTACTATTAATGTAATATTATATGTAGTTTTACTTTTAATGAGTTGCTTTTGTAAATGTGTTTAGGGTAAATTTTGAAAAAACAATCAACATGAACTTTTTTTTTTTTTTTAAGATAGCATTTTGTGTAATGCTTAAGTATTTCACATAGCTGGAGTAGGTATGCTTAGATTAGGTCTGGGGCATGACATTTATCCTCTAACATATGTATTATTCCCATATATTATTAAGGGTATTTTTTATCAAGAGAATGTCCATTCCATTCTATGTATATATATATATATATATATATATAGTGATTGGATTTATCATTCCACTATTCATTCCATTGCATTCTAAACAATTTCTACTAGCTAAATGTGACCAAAATGAACTTACATTCATTCGTTGATATAATCTGGTGTAATTTGTCCCTTTTATTTAATAATTTAACACGTTAATACCTTACTAACATTACTTTGTATGACACTGATTGCTTTTCTTAATCACTTAAAACGTTAGATACCTCATTTGAATTTACTCCAAAAAGTTGATGCACTTTAGTGAAATTTACCTATATTAATAGAGTTTGGTATATAGAGAGAGGAAATAGATTATAAATTTATAATTTATTAATTGTTTATATTAGAAGAGTGTATATGTGGTTTTTTAATTGATATTGCTACGTAGATGTAGTGTAAGTCTTGTTGCACATGGCTTTAGAGGAAACATATGGATGACACTTAAAAGGGAGGTAAGAGAAGCATGGCGAAGAGGGAAAAAAAAAAGAAAGAAGAAGTATTCTTAGTAGTTTAAACACATTTGTGACAAGTAAGGAGTTATTGATCATCAACCTTACTATTTGTAGTTGATTATGAACTTATTCTTCATTTGAGCTCTATTTGATCTTTGAAACAATCTTACACCGTTTCTTTGATCTTTAGAACTTTTAAAGGTCTTAAACGAGAAGGTTGATTGAGTATGTATAAACTTTTTTGTGTGACAACATCTGTTGGATCATATTAGTGATCAATAGATGAGATCAAGCTTACTTCAAGGTCAGTCGCCTACCTTCTTATGGGTAAGCTTCCTTGAGAGAAGTCAAGAGAGTAGATGAATCAATCCAATGATTATGTTACGAGCTCTCCAAGCCAAACTTTCTAAATCATCTCATTTACAAACTAAACTTATTGAATCCTAACACTTATCTTGATGATTCAAATCCAAATATATAACAGATTTATAGTGGAGTTAGTCTTAAAAAATTTAGTCCTCTATAAGAGGTTTGATAAATTAAAAAACAAAATATAACACATATACACAACAATAACAACTCTATTACACTTTGAGTGTAGTAATCTTATGAAAATCAAAACCCTACCCCTTTTTTCACCTTGACACCAGAATTAAAGACTTCCCAACATACTTCCTTTATTTCAACTTTCTCTCAATAGCATGCTTAAAAAGTTACTATGAGTTTAGCATAAAACCCTATACCTTAATGTCATTTAATAAAGAATTATTAGACCAAGAAGAAGATTAACTAGCTACCAAAGATTCTCATAAGTTTATTGTAAGTTTTCTACATTTGAGTTGAATTTTAATTTAATTCTTAGTTCCTTAAGCATACTTAGTGACAATGGAGTAATTTAATGCTAGTTTGAGCACAGAGATTGAAGTGAACAAGCTATGATGAACCTTTTTAGTGGTATGAACTCCATAGTGTGAACCTTTTTTTGTTGTTTTTGCAAATTAGGAGGTCACTGAAATAGAATTTATAAAGTTTAATGTTGATATTTGATGGAATGAAAATGGTTTAAGTTATATTAGTGGGGTAGAGAGCTTGTTTGGTGATGCTATGGTTTTGTGATTGGTTAAGACTATTAGGACAATGTCATAAATGGTATCTAAGCTTTATTAAAATATGCAATTAAATACCTGAATTTTAGAATCAATTAATTTAGTACCTAGAGTTTGAAATTGATCAATTTGGTACTTAAAAAACTTTGAAATTGATCAATTTCAAAGTTTTGATATTTAATTATATATTTTATCAAAGTTTAGATACCATTTGTAACATTAACCAAGATTATTTAATATATGTTATATATTGATGCTAAGTGGATTGATTTTTGAGGTTGTATGATGAATTTTTGGTGATTTTGGTGTTGGATTTTGATTTAAGTAGGGTTATGTGATGTATGATGAATGCCTGACGCGTGAATGATTTTTTAGGAGT
Organism: Combretum micranthum; assembly: GCA_024138025.1. Taxonomy (NCBI): domain Eukaryota; kingdom Viridiplantae; phylum Streptophyta; class Magnoliopsida; order Myrtales; family Combretaceae; genus Combretum; species Combretum micranthum. The sequence goes on along the minus strand of JAMXBD010002465.1, from coordinate 107,335 downwards.
ATAATCTGATTTAAAATTTTGTATTGATTGGTTATAGAGTGGTTCTTATGTCTAAAAATGAATTTTAATAGGCTATGATACTTAGAAAGTGAAATTACATGAATTGAGATGTTAATTCGCAAAATTAGTCGATTGAACTTATTAAATATAATGATTAGGATATTTGTTGTTTAGAAATATTATTTGAAATGTTTTATTGATTGCGTTCTAGTGGATTTTGAAGTAAATTTAAAGAGTAAATGTCATAGGATCAAGTATGAGACAGGCTTGGAGTTTAATTGATAGGCCATTTTGGACATGGACTTCCTAGGCTCAAACTGACCTATTTAATTCACAAGTTGAACTATTTGAGTCTTATCCAACGTCACATGGGCATCAAACATATTATTCAGAACCAAAGTAAGTAATCTTATTTCGTAACAACTTGATCACTGATAAGTGTGTATTTTTACACATTTATCTCATATATTTTCACACCTTCATGCATAAATTAACACTGTCATGGTGAATTTCTACTATAGATTGATAAATTGCATAACTTAGACAATTATGTTAAAACATGTAAAAAGCAGCAAAAAAGGATCCAAATAAGAGTGAAATGACTTGAATATGCGTAGATTGTTGTTTTCATAGTGAACTTATATGCACAAATATGTGATGTATCTGCATTTTTAAGTGAGAAAGCTGTGTAGTTGTGATTGAACATTTCAAATTAAGAGTGTTGCAATAAGAGAATTCTATGTTGGTAGGTTGTATTTTCCTGAGTGAAGATGTTAATTAAGAAGAATTTCAATTCCTACATGAGAATGTGGAATTAACATTTGAAGTGGTATGCCCTATTGACTTTTAGCAATTGGTAATGAAATCAAATTTTGCAGCTACATGATATTCCATATGACAACACTACTAGAAAATGTAAGATCAAGACTAAACAAACTGAAGAGCCGATCAGCAGCAAGTTGAGCCAAGCACCTACAACACATGTCAACATTTTAAGTTCGAGCTTCATAGAAACTAATGGAGTTGCAATTTATTTGTTGTGTTACTACAAATTAGAACCAAACAGTGGCTACACTATTTGGCAAAGTCTATCCCCACCACCGAGTACTGAAGCAAACTTAACGCTACCACCTTGCAATAGACATGCCAACCTATTCCATTTGTTTCAATCCAGCACAATTTATTGAATAGCAGCATCCAAGCATCATGTTATTGAGCTGCACTTATTGTAAGAGCCTTAGATTAAGCTATTATAATTGACAGATAAAAACAATATTGAGCTCCTTCAGTGGCTACAGCCAAGTAAGTAAGCGTCCATTGCATTGCATAACCTATCTTGCACTATGCATGATAAGTTTCAGTAGATAGCGAGTTGTTGTAATTAGTGCTACACCAAATAGAAGTAGTTTTAGGCTAAATTATTAGGGAAAATTCCACTCAAGCTGTGATATCATTGGCCCTCCTATGTCACCATATTATTACAGACTCTTTTAAATACATTACAACAACATATACCTTGCTCAACTCATCTACCAAACTTATTGCATTGAAATACTACTCAACCCTTATAAGAAATTATGGACTTTTGGACTCAACCTCATCCCTTAAAATACTTAAGTTTGAGCACATCAACCTTATGTATCAATGAAGTAGCTATACAATTTGCAATGGCTACCCAACTACGTATTGCAACAAGTGTAACTTTGTTCCTAATTTCATAAGTCCCTTCCTTAGCTTCAAGTATAACAACTCAAGCATTAGGTTCTTCTCCTTCTCCTTGAGGACTAGATCTTGCCCTTAACTCTTCCAAAGCATGGTCTAGGGCTCTTACAATTCACCTTAGATTTCCTCCTAAAACTCCTCCAAGTGGGGCCACGGCTTCATGTAGTTGTTCCTTCATTTTAGCTATGATTGACTGAACTCTCTCCTTCCTAACATTCAAAGAGTTTGGTATATCCTTAAATCAAGCTCCTCACTTGTTAATATGACGTTAAACAATCGAGATGTTGTTCTGATTTCCAAATGAAAAATTTTCCTATTCTACTCTCAAGACCGAGCCTAGGCAAGATCCTTTAGGGACTCAGATGAGATCCTTTCATGGAACTTAACAAGCTTCAACATTATGCATGGCCAATAATGGTCTCCCTAACCTATTAATACATTATGTTTGCCCTCAACCTAATATCTACTACACACTTTGCATTGAATGGAGTTATGATTCACAATTACATTGTAAGGTATGGAGTTATGATTCACACCTGAGTAGAGTTACAATGATGACACCTTTATCATTATTTAATTTGCTATCTTCAGTGCCAGTTATTGTCTTTTTCAACAATTTCTTATGCCTATTGATAATTTATTTATTCCTTCTATTATCCATTAAGAAATCAATTACTACTAAAAAAAATTCAAGGAAAGATTTCTTTTTGTTAATGTTTGAAATTAAAAGATATTTTAGTCTTGGTAGGTGAAATTTGAACATCAGTTGGTTAGATCCTATTATCATTGTATACTAGTGAAAAAAAAACATTCATATTTAAATTATTGAAATCCAACATAAAAAAACTAAATCAACCATATTATGACTAATTTTAGATATATTAATGATTTGTTTGATTCGTTATTTGTTAATGATAGAATAATTTTCTAATTGATTTTTCCTTCCGTTTCTTTTTAAAAATTTTATTAGCATTAGTTCATACTAAGCTCTAAAAGCTTCCTTTTGAAAAATAATAGTCATAATTCAATATCATAATTTTTTTTTTCTAACATTGAAATACCATGTTTTATCTTATCAATATGCAAGCACAAATTAACCATCATTGCTCTCTTATGCAACCAAGTTATATTATACATCATTTTGAGTCTTCTTTCACTTACTTTTTTTGTGGTATAATATTATTTTCCCTTATTTTTATAAGTATTGTCACATTGTGTGTTTTTTTCTTCTAGTAATTTTTGTCTTTTCTTTATATATTTTTCCTTAGTTTTTTATTTTAAAAAATAAGTTTTTCTTTTATAGTCTTTTCATGTAATTTTACATACCAACTAAGAATTAATGGAAAAGACTTTAAATGCTAAATATTTTGCATTTAGTATGATCAAACATAATCTAATTTATATATAGTACCACATATAGATATGATATATAAGTGAATTATATTGTATATTACAGAATATAATATATATATATATATAAATGTACTCTCACACTAGATGTTGTATCATATATGTATATATATATATATATATAATTGCAATAAATGACACCTATGCCACAATATCCATATGTGTCATGCTATTCTGCATATGTTTCATATATAATATGATGTGCGTTGCAATGTATTATAGATTATAATTAAGGCATATAGTAAATAAAATATCATCTAATTCTTATGTCTAATTAAATGTATGTGGTAATTTGATATAACATTTCAATTATAACTTACAAAAAGCTAATATATTTTTATTTTAACATTTTAAGGCTGTGATTTTTTTTCTTTTTATAGTAATATTTCAAATTAATGATTTTGATAATATTAATGATAGACCCCTTACCTTTCAATTGTGTGTTTGTCTCTCCCCGATGTAATACCCCTTGTTCAAGGTTTAGTAGTTTGGACACTTCCACAAGACACTTAGTGCTTCTAAAATGCCAAGGAAGGTTAGCCTTAAACAAGAAACAATAACTTAAAGAGAGAGTTGAGAAAAAACTTTAAATATAAAATGAATTTGCTCAAATGTTTGAATGCTTTATAATTGAGGGAAAAACCCTATAGATACCAGTGATCTATTATGATAAATAACCATGATTAATTTGATTTAATGGTTACAAAAAATTCACACCTGCATTCAACTACCCTACTTACTATAGTGCATAAATCTAGGCATTCTAGAGTCTTTTAGGACTTTCTAAAATTTTCTTGGTTTTGGAGGTAACATTAGATATGGATTTTACACTTTTCTCACATTTGGGTGTTGACGAACCTTTTCAGTCCGGGCCTACCTGAAAGTCCATGACGCTTGCACATGCAAACTATGAGGCAATACCTTACATAAAAGAAAGCATTTTAGGTGATCCAATGGATTGGATGGGCCATCCAATAGGTTAGATAGGTCATCCATTAGGTCTTCCTAAGATTTCAAGAGGTCAAATTAAGTCTTGGGAGCTAATGTGCTAAATTTGTCTGTTTAAACTTCTTATTAATGAATATATTTGAAACAAAATAATAACACAAATTAAAAGTGTTGCAATAAGAGAATTCTATGTTAGCAAGTCATATGTTCCTAAGTGAAGATGTTAATTAACAAGAATTTCAATTCCTACATGAGAACGTGGAATTAACATTTGAAGTGGTATACTCTATTGATTCTTAGCATTTGGCAATGATATCAAAATTTGTAGCTACATGATATTCCATATGACAATAGCTGCTAGAAAATACAAGATCAAGAACTGAACAAACTGAAGAGCTGATCAGCAGCAAGTTGAGTCGAGCACCTACAACACATGTCAGCATTTTAAGTTCGAGCTTCATAGAAACCTAATGGAGTTACAATTGTATTTGTGCCAAGATGTCGTGTTACTACAAAGCAGGACCAAACAGTGGGTACACAATTCAAAGTCTATCCCTACTACCGAGTACTCAAGCAAACTAAAAGCTACTGCCTTGCAGTAGACATGCCAACCTATTCCATTTGTTTCAATCCAGCACAATTTATCGAATAGCTGCATCTAAGTATCATGTTATCAAGCTGCACTTACTGTAAAAACCTTAGATTGAGCTGCTATAATTGACAGATAGAACAATATCAAGCTCCTTCCCCAGATACAACCGACTGAATGCCCATTGCACTGCATAACCTATCTTCCCCTATCCATGACAAGTTTCAATAGACAACGAGCTATTGCAATTAGTGCTACACCAAACAATTGTAGTTTAGCAGAATAGACCGAGCTATTAACAAGCGCTGTGTCGACTTGTTTTGTTTTACACAAGCACTCACAGTAGAAAACCAACCAACCTGCCTAAGGACTCTCAATGTTACACCATCATCGACCTATTAATGGCAACCGAGCTGCCGCTGTGCTGAAGCCTAGTCCAACTTAAAATTGAGTCAGAAGCAATACTGAGCAATTGGCATGTCAGATAGCAGAACCGAATTGAACCAAGTAAAACAAACCTTACCATTGCTGACGCAAACCAAAACCAATCAAGATGCAGCAACACACATCCAAGACTGAGCATCAGAGTTACAAGCGTAGTGCCATCAAACTGATGTGTTAGCACTAATTGCCAACCTAAATCAACTACTGAAATGTTTCATCTTATACACTTGACCGAGTTATGTGCTGACAATACCAATTGCTGCAATTAGACAAGTAATAGTAAGTTCGTATCCATAGTTGATGCCGAGTTGCCTTATGATTACAACACCGAACAGATCAAGGCAGACAAAGGAGCACTCATCAACATGCAAGTGAACGCTCACCCATTACCCATGCTAACCAGAACTGATAGAATAATGATACTAGGTTGCTACTATCGACTTTCTTCCTACTATGCACCAAACCAAGCGGTTATGATCTTGGAGAGGCGCCAAGCTGCATCAAAATGCCTATCAACCTATTCATTATGAATACGAGCATCAAGGAAGTTGTCCAACCAAAACACCTTAATCAACCAAACAGGATAGTCTCGAAGCTATTGCTATTGTTTTCGAATATCTAAGTACCACCGACAATAGTATATGACTAGAGCAGCCAAGCAGCTCTCATCTACTCCAATTAAGATTCACAAGACCAGACATGGCAAAATGCTGACCTGCTATTAGGCTCACCAAACAAAGCAACTTACCTCTTTATTCGATTTGCTCTAGAAGAAGACCCAACCTATGACACAACAATTGACCACTCGAAGCAACAACTTGTCTTACTTTAGCACACTTCATTGTCTTGAGGCTCACTTACTCAAAGCCAATTTTTGTAATTTCTTAACTCCTTTTATACTTTTACATTTTTTAGGATCCACTCCACAAAATATACTCACTCTTACATCTACCTCAACTCATACCTTTCACATCACTTTCCATCTAGCTCCACCAATCTCCACCAACATACATGTCACCATACTTTTGCAAACCAACTCACCATTTGTGAACATTTTTACAATCCACCTCAAATATACCTTCTTCGTCACCTTCACCCCACCATCTCCAATTCGATCATGGAACACTACATCAATCTCACTCCATTCATTTTCCTCTTCACTTCACCCATATACTTTCCATCTCCATTCCACCTCATTTGTCTGAAACTATTCATTACAAACTATCACCGTGGAGCTGACCTAGAAATATTAGGAAGAAATTGTGATACTTTTAGGTGTAATCTCTCTATTATCTATTCCATGGATTGTGTCCATGTTATTATTATCATTGAAACTCCACTTTTGAGTATGAGCTAAACTTGCCAGTGGGATTATATGATAGGTTTATAGATTTCTTGAGTAATTGATTAGTTTTTATAATGGGTCTTGACAATTTAGAATTTTGATTATTCCTATTTCAATGTTTATAAAATAAAAATTTGTCTATCAATTTCTCATGAATCAAGGTTCAAGATACTCGAGAGGGATTCAAGAACCCGATTGAATTAAAAAAATATGATTTCAAAATCAACACGGACACATGCGATTTTAGTGAAAGTTGTAGAAGTCAATGTCTTAATGTGGTTAGAATTGTGATTTAGAACACAAGCACAAGCTTGAACCACAAATATAATTATAATAATATGGCTTTTGAGATGAGCGTATTATTTACCTATTGATTATAAATGGATTACTCGAGAGAGATATCTATGTCATAATTAAAATTTCGCAACCTAAGAGGAAAGCACATTTTTATGAGTTTAATCAAACTCCACATAAACAAACCAAATTATAACTATAACATAACAAATGCAAATCCTAGCCACACTATTACATAATCCCACACGTGTATTGAAGGAGTTCAAGAGTAATTAATTCCATTGTTAGTGTAACCTTTAGTATTAGTTTAGTTATAATTTGTAGTGATAAATTTTTAGTAGTTTAAGTAATTTAGAAATCTGAAAACTCCATATCGGCTCACCCAGCTTAAAGCAAATTGATATAATTTAATACTTAATCACAAGCTCCCTATGGAATTCGACCTTGGATACTCCATTTTGATTCACTTGACTTAGAGCAAAATTGATATACTCTAGTACTTAGTCACAACCTCCATGTGGATTTTGACTTTAGATACTCTTGCTAACCCATAGTTACATAATTGGTACACATGACGGTGGTTTTCATATTTAAATTGATTTTATTGAAAACATGCATTTATTATTATCAGACAAACATAAAATTAGCAAGAGCAAAAACACATTCAAGCAACCACCTTCTAATTAATATTAGACAAACACCATAGGAAAACCTCTCAAAGCTCTAACCTATCATCATAGGTTGAATTTTCACTAGGCAAGCAGTTACTAACCATAGGCTAGTGTCTCTAGCATGCTACTAATAATCTTGAAACTCACCTTAGTGAGAAGATATATTAAATGCACTTTCCTACTATAAAGATCCAGCTGGCGAAGATGACATGATTCTCTTTCTTATAAATAGACCCCTAGATCCATGGTAACACATCTTTACACACATAAATTGCCCCTTACTTTTCTTATTTAGCATCTCTTGTTTCTAATTGCTAACTTAGGTATTAGAGACAATCCTCCACTAGTCCTACTCATGGCTTTTTTATTTTGCAAATCATACTATACCAATCTTAGGCTTTAGAAGCCCAATCCTTTACTAATGAAAGTTTGAGATGACAAAAATTATTAGGAAAATTTCCATCAAGTTATGATATCGTTGGCCCTCCTATGTCGCCATATTATTACAAAGTCTTTTAAATACATTACAGAATATATACCTTGCTCAAGTCATTACCAAACTTATTACATTGAAATATTACTCTATCCCTTTTAAGAAATTATGGACTATTGGACTCAGCCTCATCCCCTTAAAATACTTAGGTTTGAGCACATCAACCTTATGCATCAATTAAGTAGCTATACCATTTGCAATTTGCTACCCAACTACTTATTGCAACAAGTGCAACTTTGGTCCTAATTTCATAAGCCCCTTCCTTAGCTTCAAGTATACCAATTGAAGCATTAGGTTCTTCTCCTTCTCCTTAAGGACTAGATCTTGTCCCTTAACTCTTCAAAACCTGGTCTAGGGCTCTTACAACTCACCTTAGATTTCCTCCTAAAACTCCTCCAAATGGGGCCACATCTTCATTGAGTTGTTCCTTCATTTTAGATATGATTGACTCAACTCTCTCCTTCCTAACATTCAAAAAGTTTGATATATCCTTAGATCGAGCTCCGTACTTGTTAATATTGATACTCCCTTACGATCAAGATGTTGATTTCCAAATGACATTTTTCCCAATTATGCTTTCAAGACCGAGCCCAAGCAAGATCCTTTGGGGACCCAGATAAGATCCTCTCGTGGAACTTAACAAGCTTCAACATTATACATGGCCAATAATGGTCTCCCTAGCCTATTAATACATTATGTTCGCCCTAAACCTAATATCTACTAAACACACATTCACATTGCAATAAATGGAGTTATGATTCACAATTACGTTGCAATGAGTGGAGTAATGATTTAGGCTTAAGTAGAATTACAATGATGGCACCATTATCAATATTTAATTTTTTATTTTCATTGCCAGTTATTATTTTTTCAACAATTTCTTATGCTTATTGATATTTTTTTTCTCTCTATTATCCATTAAGTAATCAATTACATCTAAAAAATTCAAGGAAAGATTACTTTCTATAAATATTTGAAATTTTGAGACATTTTAGTGTGGTAGTGAAATTTGAATATCGATTGGTTAGTTCCTATTATTGTTTTATACTAGTAAAAAAAAACCATTTAAATTTATTAAAATTCAATGTAAAATTTATAAGCTACCATATTTATAACTAATTTTAGAAATATTAATGATTTGTTTGATTCATTATTTGCTAATGATAAAATAATTTTCTCATTTGTTTTCTCTTCCATTTCTTTTTAAAATTTTGATATAATGTCAATGACTTAATCTAGTACATACCAAGCCCTAAAAGCGTCCTTGTGAAAAATAAGAGTCATAATCCAATGTCATAACTTTTTTTAACATTGAAGTAACATTTTTTATCTTATCAATATTCAAACGTTGACTAACCATCAATGCTCTCATATGCAACCAAGTTATGAGTCTTTATTATATACCATTTTGATTCTTCTTTCACTTACTTTTTTTGTTGTATAATTTGATTTTCCCCTATATGTATTAATATTGTTACATTATGTGTTCTTTTTTCTTTTTTCCTTCTAATAATTTTTGCCTTTTCTTGATATATTTTTCCTCAAAGTTTGTCTATTTAAAAAATTAGTTTTTCTTTATGTCTTTTCATGTTTTTACATATCATAAAGAATTAACAAAAGACACTATAAATGATAAATATTTTGCATTTTGTATGATCAAATAAAGCCTAATTTATTTATGGTACCACATATAGATATGACATATAGAGTGAATTATATTGTAAATTATAAAAAATTATATACATACACACAAATACACTCTCACACTATATGTTGTATAATATATATTGCAATAAATGACACTAGACCACAATATCCATATATGTCATGCTATTGTGCATATGTTCTGTATATAATATGATGTGTGTTGCAATGTATTATAATTATAATTATGGCATATAGTAAATAAAATATCTAATTCTTATGTCTAATTAATTGTATGTTGTAATTGATATAACATTTCAATTATAACTTACAAAAAGTTAATATATTTTTATTTTAACATTTAAGGCCATGATTTTTTTTCTTTTCACAGTAATATTTCAAATTAATGATTTTGATGATATTAATGATAGACCCCTTACCGTTCAATTATGTGTTTGTCTCTCCATGCTCTAATATCCCTTGTTCAAGGTTTAGTAGTTTAGATACTTCCACGAGACACTTAGTGGTTCTAAAATGCCAAGGAAGGTTAAGTTCAACCTTAAACAAGAAACAATAACATAAAGAGAGAGTTCAGAAAAAAATTTATATATAAAATGAATTTGCTCAAATGTTTGAATGCTTTATAATTGAGGGAAAAACCTTATATATACTAGTGACTTATTATGATAAATAACCATGATTAATTTGATTTAATGGTTGCAAAAAATTCACACCTACCACTATGTTAATTACATTCAACTATCCCACTTACTATAGTACATGAATCTAGACATCCTAGAGTCTTCTAGGACTTTCTCAAATTTTCTTGGTTTTGGAACTAACATTGGATATGGACTTGAAGCTTTTCTTACATTTGGGTGTTATGAACTTTTTCAATCTGGACCTACCCTGAAAGTCCATGATGCTTGCTTCCACCATGTAGATTATGAGGCGATAAGGCATAAATCAAACCCTACAAAAATGAAAGCATTTTAGGTGATCCAATGGGTTAGATTGGTCATCCAGTAGATTTTCCCGGGGTTTCAAGAGGTCAGATTAAGTCTAGGAGACCTATGTGCGAAATTTGTCTATCAACACTTATGATTAATGAATATATTTGAAACAAAATAATAACACACATGGGATGGAGTAAAAGTGGGGATAAAGGCAACTAAGTGCTTTTATTTTCTAATTTGACAATCTACTATTTAAAGTTTTACTTTTTACAATTTAGAACTCCTACTTTAAAATAATGTTCAAATTAGTACCATAACCTTTACAATTCAATGCTCCTATTTCGAACCACATATTGATTTAGTATCTCTAAGATACTAAATTGAACTTTTCAAATAAAATTATTAAATTGCAAAAAGTAAAAATTTAAATATTAAATCACCAAAATTTAATAATAGAAACACTTATATTATAGTTATCCCAAAAAATTGCATAGATTTCGAACACCCATATTTTGTGTCATTTATTATGTAGAATAATTGGATTCATCATGAAACTATTATTTGGTGTGTTTAATAGTGTAGGGAAAAGTTTGGTAGCGGTATCTAAACTTTTTTATTTGTAATAGAATAATACTTAAAAAAAATTTCATACCATGACATATCTAAACTTTTAAATTGTTTCTCGCTTAATACTTTTAGCCGAAATCCAACCATTTCTCAAGCGTCTTGCTAATGTGGAATTAGATGCAATGTTTATTTATTTATTTAGTGACTTTCTTCTCTCTCTCTCCCCCCCCGAACCTGTCATGCCCCGAAGGGTGCCCTAAACGTGGCAGTCCGCCGTACACAATATTGAAGCCTAAGAATGACTACCTCAGTCACACAAAGGCTTCCATACTATGTACAAGGCGTCTAACACATGGAGGAGACTCATCGGAGTAATGCATTTTATGTTGATACAACTTGAGAACAATGTAAAGGAAATTCAATTCACTATTCTTCAAAATACAACTCATTAAACTTCAATTACAACTCATCAAAAGATTCTACTACATAAAACTATTACAAAGCAAATAATAAAACCTAGCTAATAACTTCAAGCATTCTCATTTCTTGCCGGAATCCCAAAGTCATTCTCGACTCCAACCATCTTGGTCCCCACTTAGCATTCTTGCAATAACCTGCTCATAGAAATAACTATTGGGGTATAAGCTACACTAGCTTAGTGAGAATTCCCTTAATTCCGTACCATGACAAGTAAGTTATAATCAACTATATGCTATGCATGAACAAACACATGAGCAAACAATTATGTATGGGTATCCGGAACCCACACACAGAACGGATTTACGCCCTCCGTATCTTGGGTTAGGGATGGTATTGAAGTCTACACGACCGCTGCTAGTCCCCAAGCCCTTGGCTCAAAGCACTCGACTCGGCTAGGCTCACACATGGAATGCATCCCCGATGCGCCTTAGTTTCCTATGAATGAGCTTTGATACCGGGTCTCATTATCCAACGAGTCCTCGGACCATACCGATCGACCAGCGTAGGAGTAGCACGCTACCAAATGCAATATGTCCGATATGATGCATGACCAATTTAATTTTTGCTTAGGTCAAAATATTCATACATTCTTTAGAGTAACCAACCAATATCATACACATAACAGAAATAATACGAACAATGCAGTTATCCAATCGAATTGTGGTTTTGATATGCTTTAGTATTCTTTGGCATACATTCATCACAGTCTCATCATATATCCCATCCCCATTCATATCGATTTTTATCTTGTTCCTATAATTCTAATGCAACTAACTACAAGCACAATCAATGTAACAAAATAAGAAGAAAACTCACTCAGCCATTGGATCACCGGTCTTTTAGTAATAGTAATTCGGTGGCAAGGAATCATCGATTTCAGGATCACCTAAAAAGAAAGAAATACTCTAATAAGTATTTCAACTCAAACTAATCCAAACGATTTCATACGAACTATCAAATTCGTAATTCTCGTCCTAAGCGGGAATTCCAGCTTAAAACGGCCATAAATTGGTCATTTTAACTCGGAATCTCGCAAATTATACATCGATTTCTATCTACTTCGAAAGATCTATCTAATTCTAATATTATTTTTAAGTTTTGAAAACTTTGAAGCTTCGAAAAGGTCCAATCAGATTAGGGAAGTAACAATTTCAATTTCCAAAAAATAGTTTTATAAATGTTTGTAATGTTCCTACTATATAAATTAGCTATACATGCAATATGAGTGATTTCCTAACATAAATGGCATGAGATGAGCTTAATGCATGCATGATATTGATGATTTTTGCTAAAAGAAAATTTTATAACTCTTTATATTGCAAGACTTCAAGGATAATTACTTTTAAGAATACTAGTTTCCTAACTTTGATCATTTCCATTTGTCTTGGATTTATTATTTAAGAAAATACAATTATTTTTGTTAAAATTGAGTCTTCATGATATCTATTACTTATGACCTTCATTTCTACATAAAAGTTTTCATTTTACACTTTGTAAACATGTTTTCAAAATTGGCTCATCCCAAAATCCGAATTTGGCAAAACTTGTTTTTATGGTGATTCCTTTATGTAAAAATCATTGGATACTTAGAAAATTAAGGCTCAATCATGCCTTACCACTAAGGACTTCATTTCTTTAATAAAACTTTCATTTTGAGTTTGGAAAGTATGTGTTTTCATGACCTCACTCCAAAATTACCAATTTCCTATGTTGACAAGCAACTCAAATTTTTTCTACTACATTATCACTCCTTGTTTTACATATTTTTCTTAGCAAATCCAATCTTAATTTATCAAAATCATTACTTGATGATACCTATGACCTAAACTCTTCATTTTTCATATAAAACACAAGTTTTGGAGTTGGTAAATAGGTTTTCAAAATTAGTCTTAGTTGAGATCCGAATTTACAAAATTTATTGTTGGTCATATCTTTTGACAAAATCTATCTAAGTTTATGAAAATCCATTCCTTACATATCCTATCTTAAGAGCCTTTCATTTCTTAAATAAAAACTTCATTTTTGAGTTGGAAAACATGTTTTTAAAATATGCCTTGGCCAAAATCCGAAAATAAGATTTTTATTTTGAAAATCACCTTTGATTCTTGTAAAAAGAAGTCTTGATAATATACATATATTAAGCCTTCATTATCTTAAGTAAAAATTACATTTTGACACTTGGAAAGTGGTTTTTAAATGGGGGTCTTGCTAAAATACGAATTTCAAAATTTTTGTTCAAGTTTAAATCTAAGATCTACACATAATATGAACATACATCTAAATGAAACCCATGATAATAAACTTTAAACTCATAGATCTAAACTTTGCTCATCAAAATCTTTCATTGATGTTATCTATACCCTAAGTCCTTCATTTTAAATGAAAAATACACATTTTGAAGTTGAAAAACAACTTTTCTAAATATGGTTCATTTTTCATCCGAATTTTCAAAAATGATTTTTGTTGAAAATAAAATAGATCTTGAGTTTTCTAAAACATTCCTACTATCATTATGCTATTACAAGTTGTTCATGAACATAAAACAAAGTCTAATGCATTTTATGAACTCAAAACACTAGATCTGGTTTACTACACTAGTTATAAATGCATGAACACATGTGAATGAGGAATATATACATAAATCATAAGCAATAACAAAAATAATAACTTCAAATAACAAGATCTAAGGCATAAATAAAAATCAAGGTTACAAAAAGTTAGATCTACAAAATATAACAACTTTAAACAAGAAAATAATAATGATACAAGATAATAATAATGGAGAGGAGAAGTATTTCATTTTTTTTGGCATCATCATCCTAAGCTTTCAAGCTTATGGAAGGTCATTTGATGCATGAAACTCTCATTATTCTTTACCTATATCATCTATGGAAGCCTTGAGAGGAAAATTTACTTAAAAATCTTCAAAAATATGTGTGGGAGCTCATGGAAGAAGAAGGGGGCAGCTTGTGTTCTTGAAGAAACAAGAACAATATGAAGAAAAAAGAGAGGAAAAAGAGAGAAAAAGCTAAGGAATGAAAGAGGGTAAATGGAGTAAATGAAAGAGAGAGAGAAAATGAGTATATTAATGAATGAAAGAAGGAAAAAAAAAATAAAACAAGCCAGAATTTTGGGGGGTGGGGGAGTTCACGTGAATTAGGAGAGAGAGTGTGTGTTTTGTTGAATTTTAACTTGAAATTAAATTATGTAATAAATATGTATGTGTAGCTTCTTTAAGAAGGAGTAGAATATATTTAATTTAGTCAAAATATGAGTAATTAAAGGACAATGACAGCCAAAAGAAAGAAAAATCTACCATGAAGTGATATAATAAAGTATAGAAAGATTGAAGTGAAAAGGAAGTGATATGTGTAAGGTGTACTTGAAGGTATGGGTTGTAAGAGTACTTTCTTAAAAAAATAAAATAAAATAAAACAAAATTAGAAAATTTATTCCAGCAGATTTTTCATAATTAAATTTAAATAATTATTTTAATTATTTTAGTATTTTAACAAATATGTTATCGGTATGATCAAAATTACGCGAATAAGGGCTATAAATGATATTTTTATAACCCGAAAAATTCTAAAAAATTATTTTATGAAAATAAAAATATTTTTTCAAATATTTTCTAATTATTAAATTAATTTATTTTATTTTTAGTATCGGGTCTTAAACAGAATCTGATCCCGTAAAAGACCGAACTAACTAAATTTTAGAAAAACAAAATTTTCTATAATATATAAAATATTTATCTAAAAATATAAGGCTTTATAAGAATAATAAAATTGTGTAATGAAATGAAAATGAATAGTGCAAAAGACTAATCAATTACCGGTAGTAATGAAAATACGATAAAAGGTTATAACTGTAACTTTTATAATCCGAAAAATTATATAACTGATATATTTATAAATCTTATGAAATTACGAGTCTAACGGTACTATTGGTATATTTTTTATATCTCGAGCCCCGAGACACGCTTTTCGAAGTCTGTATCCGAACGGGTTCTTAATAGGTTAAAAATTTACCAATCTGATATTTTTAAACAAACTTATATTACTATGAGTTATTCTACATGTTTAACTACACCTCGGCCTCTAGGGTTAAGGGCGCTAGATTGCCAGACTTAAGCTATTATGTACCACTTAGGGTTTCCGGGTGATTTTCCGGTTTAGATCTTTACCAATTTGGAAACTGATATTTTATATTTATACAACATATTTAATTTAAGAAATTTATTTTAAATTTTATTTTTGTAAGTATTTAATATCTTTTAACGTTTTCGAAATCCTTGAATTGGATTTCATTTCTGAAAGTTAATCGTTATTTACTTTTTTATAATTTGTTTTTGAGCTTTATATTACCCGATTTTATAAGTCGGAGTTAAATATAGAATTTGTTGTACGTAGTGGTTTTGGAATTGAAGTATGTTGAGTTCTTATTTTGTTTTTAGGGATTCTTATTTTTCTCAAGATTCTGAAATTTCTGGATTCGCTCGTGTTTTTGGACTAGTTGAAATTCGGTTTTAATTTAGAGTGATTTTTAGGGTTTATTTTCGAAGTTCATTGTAGAATTATTTACTGAAATTTTCCGGGGCTTACAGAAAACACCCCTTCCCCCCAACGTTCTTCATATTCCTCTATCATATTTCCTACATATAATGTCATTTCACCATTTTCCCACCAAATAACAAAATTAAAAATAAAAAAGTTATTTGAATTAGTTTTTATATTCATTAAAGGTTCTACCTTTACACAATACTAAGGCAAGAACATGTATGTATTTTAATCAGTTGTTTTTATTTTTTTATTTGGATTTCTAGGTTTCTTCTTTTTGTTGAATTAGCAATGATTAGATTTTTTTTCTCTGACTATTAAGGTTTTATCAAGTTGATTTTTTATTATATTTCAATTGATTGGATTTTAATTTGTTGTTTTTATTTTTATGGTCATTTTGATTTTTTTCATGGAATAGGGGAAGAAGGGGAGAGACAGAGGAGAAAGAGAGGAAGAAGAAGAAGAAGCTAAAACACGAGAGGAGAGGGGGGGTGGAGGGAGGAGAGAGAGAGAGAGAGAGAGAGATAAAAGAAAAAGAAAAAATAAACATGCATGTTGACTAGGAGGGAGAAATCAGTTTTTTAATCGAGCTTCAATTCCACATTAGCAAGTCCCATGAGAAATGATTGGATTTCTGCTAAAGGTACCACATACGAAATAATTGAAAGTTCAAATACCGTCGTGGTACGAAATTTTTTTTAAAGTATTATTCTGTTACAAACTAAAAAGTTTAGGTACTGCCAATAAAACTTAGCCAATGATATAAGGATCGTTAGATTCATTTGAGATTTTTTTATGATTTTTCTTATCGAAGATAAATGTGTAAAATCACACATTTATCTCTAATTAATTTGTATAAAAAATGACATTTTGATGAGCTTTTATTGCATTGTCTACTGAAAAAGAAAACTATAAAATGTTCATTTTTTATTCAATTGTATAAAAGTGGAGAAAATGAATCAATGGGTAAGCTTTTCACGAGAAAAACATACGGTTATGACAGCTTTTGGTATTTAACCATTAGAAAGTACATTATTCCTTTGTCAAACTAATTGAATACTTTTTTTTAGCCGTTGCTTCAAGAGCATTAAATTTTGATATATGGGCTAAAACTCTCTGAAAGTAATTCTTTTTGAGGAGAACTATTTCAAACATAAATGATTTTGCATTAGGCTATAACTTGGAGTTATCTGATTTTTATTTATTGTGCAATCGATTCATGGAGTAGTTTTGAATTTCCAGCAGGATCTGATCTCCATGTCAATAGAAAATCCAAGTTGCGGCAGACTCCAAATGACAGCAGCAAGTAAACCAAGCAGACTGTTGTACTACCAAGCTACTGCGGTGAAGCAGATTGATCCAACAACAGCAAGACCTCAACTTTCTCAACGTCGTGATAGCACCTAGCTCCGTTGAGCACCCTTAGGAAGTCCACCGCGCGTCCATGACAGTGCCGAGTTTCCCATGATGACCGTGAACAATATTTCGAGCAGCCCCTTGCGCATAGAAGAACAACCACACTCTGAGGTGCTATGTCCTCTTTTAAGTCGAGCAACAACTGCAGTCCACACATGCCAAACCGAGCGCTCGCTACTAGTGACAAACCCCCACTACACTGACCTATCCAATGAAATAACAGACCAAGCAAAACAACTACGGAACGAGCTGCTTCCATTCCAGCACCGAGCTCAAGCTTGCCGACCTGATTCAAGGAACTCCAAATAGCAACGACCAGACACGTGCCAAACTTAGGATCGCACACCCCAAGCTGTCATGTTCCATCCCTGAGTACAGCTGCACTGCCCACCAACCAAGCAGAACAACACTTCACAATACCAAGCTGAGCGTAGGAACAAGCACGTGACAAATTCTAACTGAGCCATCATGTGCAGATACTGAGCTGCTGTCACCATACTTTCCGAGCTCCTATTCTTGGCTTGTACTAATCTGAGCAAGGTAGCAGACCGAGCATGATATTCAAGCAAAGCCTAGCAATTGGAGTTCCCACCAGCTTCAGCACTGCAGACCAGACCTGAAGATCATCCAAATCTGAGCAGCCCAACTAGCAAACACGGACAGCAACTATAAAAGACGAGTTGCCCATGTTTTTGCCAAGCAACCTGCCCCTATTGTACCGAGCTTCGAGTGTAGATTGAATAGAACGAACTAACCTAAGCTACATTTATCGACCTGCAAATGTCCACGCAAGAACACCCGCTTCATGATCGGGCGAGCAGTTGATTAACGAGCAGAACCGAGTAGCAAATAGTAGCAACATGTTGAACACTCCATATCCGAGCTCCCATATTGATCAAGAACAACGAGTTGTGCTTCAACGCTTATCGACCAGCTTTGATTGACATCAGCACGACTGCTTCAATATTGGCTGAATACTGAGCTTCTTATTTGAAGCACTGAGCTCATGATCTGCCGCCACGACAAATCAGGCGACGAATGCAGCAGCCGCTTTTTCAGCTAACAAGAGAACAACGAACTGAGCAGATCAGTAGAGCAAACAGATGATTCCACCATAGTACAGTACTGAGACTCGGTTTGCAAATTCCGATGGACCAATTTTTGTATAGGGCCCACTACCTTTTTTAGGCACGCCACACTACAGCGCTGTGGATGGAATGTCAGAGGGACACTTTTGCACAAAGGAAGGCAGAATTGGATATATAACAACACAGTAGCTTTTTCTTAATTTTTCTTTAGCTTTTCTTTTGGATTCCACACGGGAATCAAATGGGCAATATCATTCGTACTTGAATTTAAGAACAGAATTTTCTCGACAAGGTAATTTTATTCTTTTTCTCATGCTTTACTTTATAGATGGTGTTTGTTATTTGTTCCTTTAATATTATTTAGATTTTGAGTTGATGTTTGAGATAAATTAGTTATTGTTCACTATATTATGGATTATTGCTTGTGTTCGGGTTATTAGTGTGGTTTCACCGAGCATGTACTTTGAGTCATTCTTGTAATTCATGTTAGATTAGTATTGCATTTTAGAAAACCTTATTTTAATCAAATATGTGAGTTGCTAATTTGGATTATAAATCGCATAGAAATAAGGGTTTTGATTCAATTAGGGTTTAGAAAATTAATATAAATTAGTCAATTAATCACTTTTTAAGAAATAAGAAAAATTAATGGGTTAATCTTGAGTAAACACTCGCTTTTGGGAAAAAGGGTTTTCACTTGATACTTCATTGATCTAATCCTAAACCGCTATCAAGTTGGATTCGCAAGCATGATCATAATTGGTAGCATACATTCAATTAATCCCCAAATTATTTGGCTTTAAACCGAATTCATTTCAAGTTTGGAAATCCAAAACATCTATAGAGAGTAGTTTTATTTTTCTTTTTTCTTTTAAAAACCTAAAAATCAAATTCATTGATTTGCCTAACTACAAATATGACTAATATAGCTAAGAGTTAGTCCCCCATTCCATGTGAATTAGACCTGGTACTCACTAGTTTTTATTACTGCATATGCGACCCAGTACACAGTCCAGTAGTTTTACGCTTTAAAAATAATCTCTAACAAAAAGCATAGCATTGAAACCGTCTAATCTATGATTAAACTTTTATACATATATATTATTGGGAACTTCTATGTTCCTCGGTATTTTTTTAATAGAATCAGTTTCGTCGATAATTTTAATAGCTTAAATTTATACATAACCATTATGATTATACTAAAATACTCTATATATTAATTAGTATATTTATTTTACTAGTAAGATGATTAACCGTAATTAATCAAACCCTAAAAGTTATAATGTTGTGGATTAAACTTAATTTCAAATCACTAGTGCCGATCCGTGCCATGGGCAGGAATGCCTGTTGATGTAATTTTAAAGTTGTGATAGTGGAAGGTATTTTATTAATTTATGAATGATACCAGAATGCAGTTCGGTATTATTATTTACTTCGGACCAGATGTTGAGCTGAAATGTTTGCTATAGTACTAAATTAACGTTCGATTAACTGATTTTCTGGGTTGAAATCTTTATTATATGAGGCCACTGTAGCATTGAAATTTATATATCCGAACTCAGTCATTTTTACTGTAGCATTGAAACCTGAGAGCACATACTAATCACATTTCAAATTAGTTGCTAAAAGAAAAAAGCAGAGATACACGTGTCGGCGTCGAATCATTACAGAGATAAGACAATCATTAACAAGGTTAGTTGTATGCGTCTGCGGTCTATGCTCGGCACGACCTCTGGATAGTTTTCCAAAGGCTGTAAGATCAAAATTTCCTACCTTGGAATGGTAGGTGGCAGATTTTTTTTTAATAAATTATTTATTAAAAAATAAATATAAGTAAAAAATATATAATAATTCTTATAAAAATATTAAATAAATTAAATATAGATAAAATATAATTACAAATTTGACATACTATATATAAATTTATACATAAACCATTAAAAAAATAGAGGATTTATCATTTAAATTTAAATTTTGACAAAGTTAAAATACTTTTATAGTTTTTTCAGTCAGTTGAAACATGTATCACGTGGAATCTACAGGCCATATGTAATATATACAACTTTATTTATATATATTTTATGATATAACAATAACATAATATTTAGCTTTCATAATTTTAAGGAACTAATCTGAAAAAAAGGTGTATTTGAATTGTAAATACGAATAAGTACCGGAGGGAAAAAAAAATCCTTTCAAAGGACGGGATATTTAAAAAAATTTACTATGTTGCATATGTAAAACGAAAATCTTATTATTAGACGAAACAAAAATTTCCTCGCGCCTAAACAACCTCATGCATCATCTTGAAAAGCATTCGGTAAGCATGGCACAAGCGACTGTATGGACATGGGCCTAAGCATGCCAGGAACACGTCCAGAGATAAGTGGCGGCTCAATACCATCTTAGGTTTAAATACGTCAAGCCGGTCCCATGGCTGTCTAATGATTTACAGGTCGGTTTATGACCTGTTGAACCAAATAAAATTATTATTATTATTTTAAATTATTGTAAATAGTTTTAAAAGATAAAACATAAAAAAGAGATGAAATGAAATAAAGATAAATTCAAATAATGAATTTAAAATAAAAATAAAACAAACTTTTCACCTGAAATAAAATTAAGTTAAATCCATTTGTTACAAGAATTGTGTAAAATGTGCATTTAGACGTCATTTTAATCACATTTATTACATGTGTTGCACATTTAATGTCATGATTAGAAATAAATTGACACTATTAAAAAATAATTGAAACATTTTTTTAATTTATATTTACTTTTTCTTCATCTTTCTTTTGTTTTTCACTAATGGTCTGACCCTAGTCACCTCACTGGGTCCACAGGCTGAGAGACCAACCAATTAGTGGCCTCACAACCCACCAGGTTATGTGACAAATCACAACATATACACGAGTCGATCATAGGTCGAACGCAACCTGTGTGTATGCCTAGAGACTATAACAGTGCCAGACTTATTGTCTTATCTTGTTTTCTTTATAACCAAATATCATTTCTATTGTATGTGTCATCGTTTGAAAGAACAAACAAAAGAGTAAGTTCTTTAATACTATAGATGCTTGGATACTGAACATGAATAAAGGCTTTTGTCTGAAAAAGAGATTCTTCAATTAAATGTACAAGTACAGGCTCAATCTCAATAAAGAAATTACAATTCAAATCACATGTTAGATCTGAAAACAATATAGAAAGCAAAGAAGATAGGGATGCTTAGATCCAATCGCTAGGAAACATCTTTAGTCTACATTGGCTAGCCACCCAATTGATTGGAGAACTTGCCTGACGCTTGATCAAACTAATCTCTATGTGGTTGAAATTTCCTAACAACTATTAAATATTAGCAAGAGGTATTTCGTATATGCCATGGACCATCATATCAATTAGTCAAAGCATTAAACAATGTGGTTGAGTCCATCTCTGCAATAATGTTCGACTAACCTTTGTCCCTCGTGAAAACCATAGCATCTAACAATACAAATGCATCAGCATTATCCACGTTGGTTACAATGAAGGACCGAGTGCCTTCATAGCATAGGTTTCAGCTTGTATTCCAAGCAATAAATCCAATTGTGATGTATTCTAAAGGTAAATCCATTGAAACATTGCAATTTAATTTGATATAATTAGCCGATAAAGGCTGCCAGTTGTGTGGAATTGTCACTAATGAGGTCTATGGTGTCTCCTATGTGCTAGAACTACTCTTTAGGTTGCTAGAGCTTGTTGGATCTTCGTTAGCACGACATGATAGGCATGCTACTAGAACTACTACATCGTAGCAACCTGCAATCTTATAGCTTGCAGAAATTGATGTATCAGATGTGTTAATGGCTCACTCAAGGGGTGGACTTATGAATTCCAGCATTTACAGAATGCTACTACCGAAAGGATAACTCATCTGTCGAAAGCATTTGTTGCAAGAGTTGGTGGAGAGTTATCCATAAAGCCCAATGTCTGCTCGATAACATGGCCCTTTCTTTTTACACAAAATATCCAGCTTAATTGGCGCTTGTTTCACAATTGCAATGATAGAGTTGACACTTAAATCTTGCTTTTTAAATACCGCATTACACCTCCCCATTCAAATAGAACACATAACTATACATAAGCTAGCAAAATATTAGCCCTTTCTCTCTTACTAGCAACCCCATCTAAGCAAGACAACAACCATACATCTAAAGATGTTTCTACTCTATATTGATCCTTAAACTCAATAAGGCAAACCATAATCCTTTGGTCCAAGGGCAACATAATAGAATATGCTCATTAAATTCTTCATCCATACAAAAGTGACATCAATGTGAATGAGTTACCTTTCTTCTTACCAACTTTCTTCAAGTAAGATTAGCATTATTGAGTGCTCGCCAAATGAAATGCTTAACTTTAGGAAGGCAATGGCAATGTCATACTTGCTTCTAAGTTTCCTTCCTTATATGATGTGAGCTTAAAGCATTCACATTGGATTGTGTCGAAACACATTTGATGAAATGATAAGCAGAATGGACATTGCATTTACCAGTCTTCTCAAAAGGCCATATAAGTTTTTCTTCTATGAAGCTCACTGGCAATAGAATTTTTTGGATGACCTACACTAATCAAGAATCAAACCATCTATTTAGTTAATGTACATTCCACGAACTCAATTGATGGTGGATCAGATCAACTACCTTTAGTTCTTGGATACTGCAAAAGTTATTGAGCAAAAGGTTGAGGCCACCCAAATCAAGAATCCATTTGTTTGTTAGTGTGTTAATGGATCGACCATCACTTACTTGTCATAGATCTGCTTTCAAGAGAATGTCTTTTTCTTAGAGAATACTCACCCAACCTCAATAGTCCATGGAACATCTGAATTTCTATAAAAAGGAATGTGCAAAATAGACTTTTTGAGCATACGTCTCCATAAAAGCATCTGAGTTAGAAAAGAGCCTGTATGCTAGTTTAGTGAGCATGACTAAGCTAAAATCTTAGAGGTCTTTAAAACCTAATTCTCCTCTTGATTCTAGGAGAGTAATTTTATCCTAGCTTTGCTAATGTATTTTCCGCTCTTCATTAGTTTCTCCCCCACCTTGTTGAGTAATTAGTGAGCTTACTTCCTTACACCATGGAGTTTTTCTACCCCCCATGGGATAGTAGAAATCTCTCTTAACTTTTGAGCTTTAGGCCAATTTTATTCTTGACAAAATAAAAAGATTCAAACATGTTCCTTCCCCAAATGGTAGGTAGGCCTAAATATTTCATTGGGTTTGACGTTTCCAAAATCTCCATTGCCTTGTAATTCTCCTCTGCTATCTTTGATGGATTATTTCTGCAGAAGAAAATACTAAACTTCTAAAAGTTTACTTTCTAACCTAAAACTACACAATAATCATGGATGATGCTCTTGACTAGTTGTATATTCACCAAAGTAGCTTCGACGAAAAACAAATATTCTTTAGCAATTAAAAGATGAGAAACCATACATCAGTAGTTAAAATGAATAAATAAGGTGACATGGGGTCACCCTGCCTCAGGCCTCTAGTAGGCTTGTGTGTAGATTTGCTATAAACTGAAATGCACTATGAAACTAAGGTAATACACTCCATAACCCATTTGGTTCATGTATCACAAAAGTTAAGCTTGTCTAGCACTTCTCTTAAAAGGTCTCAATCTTCTCTATGTTGAAAAAGGACATCACCATGGTTGAGTATGCAGTTGCACACAATATGCTAGTATTGCTAGTAGAAGATATCACAGTTCCTAACTGGGATTAGAGCTTTTAAATCTCTAAGTTAGAAGGTAGTATATTTGATTTCTTCCGAAGAGATTGGCTTTCTAAGGGCTTCATTTATCTCCCTACTAACAAGAGATGGTAGTGAGACAAGGACGTTACCCCTTACCGCTCTCCATCTGATTTAAAAGCCTATTGTAGAAAATTTGAAAATTCTCCATAATGGCCTCTTCTATCCATCTTCCATCTTCTAACTTGAGCTTAAGAATTTTATTCCTTTACCCACACATCAACGTGGATTGATGGAAAAACTTTGTATTCCCATTACCCTTTTCAGCCAACTGATTTTGGTTGTTGCCTCCAATACGTTTCTTTCCTCTCTCATAACTGTCTCAATGCAATAAGTGGTGTCCTTCTAGCCTAGGATTCATATTCAAACCTTTCTTTTGATTTTCCAAGAGATCCTTTTGTAACCCTATTGATTTCATATATGTTATTTGGAAAGATTTCCTTACTCCATTCCATTAACTTGAATTTACATTTTTTTTCCCAACTTAAAACCCAAAGATATTGATGATGGGCAAGTGGCAATAGGGCCTAGGCTTTCTCTATGACTTCCTTACAGCCATTGGAAGCAGTCTACATTATTTCAAGTTTGAGCTTCTTCTTGCTTCTCTTTTCCAAAAAGTATGAATCTATAACAAAGGCCACATGGTAAAAGCCTACCAACTCTTATTCGAAAAGTGCAAATCTATTATGTCTAAGACCAATCTATCTCCTCCTCTTCTGTTAAACTAGGTAAACCATGGGCCTTGATGGCCTAGATCATGCATATTGTCATTGAGAACCATTAAGTTGAAATGCTCCATTAGCCTTGAACATCAATGATTTCCCTTCACTTTTTCACGATCATATAAAATATCATTGAAGTTGCCTACACATAACCATGGCACATACATGGAGGATCCAATAACCTCTAAACTTTTCTACCAAATATGGTGCTTAATCAGGTCAAGATCAACATAAATCGATTCGATATGCAAAGACATTGAGCCATTAGTTATATGAATTGAAGATTTGATGTGGTTCTTGTCAAACTCATGCATGGTGATATTGGCATCATCAAGGATCATTCAAATTTGCTAACAATTAAGGATCCTTTAAATTTTGAGACCAATAATCACTCACTTTAGGCTAAAGGTGAACTACAAATAAAAAGATGTCAAAAATAGGGGGCAACCAAAAGGACTTGATAAGTCACTAATTAGGGGCATTTGTTAAGTCCAATATAAAATGGGCATTTAGTGAATTAGCTTGAGACAAACTAAAAGAATGGATGATTTATAAGCAAGAAAAATATCTCATGAAAAAAAAGTCTAGAATGATAAGAGGTAAAATGAATCCTAAACACTCGAAAGTAGAGTGAAGTTAAAGGGAGAAAATGAACTCATTCCTTAAAGGAGGTCTGCCTTGAATTTGATATTTGGATCAAAATGATGTTAGGCATTCATTTCAATATCTTAAACACACTTATCCTTTGCCAACCCATTTGAGCACATTAAGGAAGTATTTAAAAAAGTCAACCCTATCAATAACCACCCCATAGTAGGGCAATTTGGAGGTTAGGGTTATTAATAAGGAGGAAAAGGATTACTTAATATGTGCTTGCCCCAATTGCATCAATTCAAGAGCAATCAAATAATTAATTTCCTTCAAAAAGAAGAAGAGTCTCTATTTCAAAGCCATACACAACCCATACACTTTGACCATGATTAATTTGATTTAATGGTTCCAAAAAATTCCCACCTACCAATATGTTAATAACATTCAACTATCCTACTTACTATAGTACATGAATTAGGACATCGTAGAGTCTTCTAGGACTTTCTAAAATTTTGTTGGTTTTGGAACTAACATTGGATATGGACTTTAAGCTTTTCTTACATTTAGGTGTTATGAACCTTTTCAATCCGGACCCACCTTGAAAGTCCATGATGCTTGCATCATGTAAACTATGAGGCAATAAGGCATAGATCAAACCCTACATAAATGAAAGCATTTTAGATGATCTAATGGGATAGATGGGTCACCCAATACGTTAGGTAGGTCATCTAGTAGGTTTTCCAAGGGTTTCAAGAAGTTAGATTAAGTCTAGGGAGCCCATGCGCTAAATTTGTCTATCAACACTTGTGATTAATGAATGTATTTGAAACAAAAAAATAACACACATGGGATGGAGTAAAAGTGGGGATAAAGGCAACGTAAGTGCTTTTATTTTCAAATTTTGACAATTTACTATTTAAAGCTTTACTTTTATAATTTAAAACTCTTACTTTAAAACAATGTTCAAATTAATACCTATAACCTTTACAATTTGGTGCTCTTGATTTGAACCAAATATTGATTTAGTATCTCTGAGACACTAAATTGAACTTCATTTCAAAATAAGAACACACATGGGATGGAGTAAAAGTGGGAATAAAGGCAACGTAAGTGCTTTTATTTTCAAATTTGACAATTTACTATTTAAAGTTTTACTTTAACAATTTAGAACTCTTACTTTAAAACAATGTTCAAATTAGTACCCATAACCTTTACAATTTGGTGCTCTTATTTTGAACCAAATATTGATTTAGTATCTCTGAGACACTAAATTGAACTTCATTTCAAATATAATTACTAGATTGCAAAAAGTAAAAATTTAAATACTAAATTACCCAAATTTAATAATAGAAACACTTATATTATAGTTATCCCAAAAGAATTGAATAGATTTCGAACACCAATATTTTGTGTCATTTATTTTGTGGAATAATTGGATCCATCATGAAACTATCATTTCGCGTGTTTAATAGTATAGAGGTAACTTTTGCTAGTCGTATATGAACTTTTTTATTTGTAATAGAATAATACTTTTAAAAAAATCATACCATAACCCTAAACTTTTAAATTGTTTAGCATGTAGTATCTTTATCCATAATCTAACCATTTCTCAAGCGACTTGCTAATGTGGAACTGGAGCGCGATTGAAAAAATGTTTTCTCTCTCTTAGTTACCATGTTTATTTACTTACTTACTTACTTTCCTCCATCCTCTCTCTCTCTCTCTCTCTCGCACTTCTTTTTCTTCTTCAACACCACCCAAATATAAAAAAAAAAAAAAAACCCGAACATCACATAAACCTATTATTATTTTTTTATTTTTTTTTATTCCCCCTCCCCCCAACTTTCTTCTCCTCATCATCTTCTTCTTATTCCTTTGTTGTATTTAATGTCGTTTCACCATTTTCCCACCAAATAACAAAATTAAAATTAAAAAAAAAAAAGATATTTTAATGGGTTTTATTTTCATCAAAGGTACTACCTTTACACAATACTAAGGTAAGAACATGCATATATTTTAATCAGTTGTTTTATTTTTTTTATTTGCATTTCTAGGTTTCTTCTTTTCATTGAATTAGCATCGATTAGATTTTTTTTCTTTAACTATTAAGGTTTTATCAGGTTGATTTTTTATTTTATTTCAATTGATTGGATTTTAATGGGTTTTTTTTTTTTTTATGGTCATTTTAATTTTTTTCATGAAAAAGGGGAAGAAGGGCAGAGAGAGAGAGGAGAAAGAGAGAAAGAAGAAGAAGAAGAAAGTTACAACAGGGAAGAGAGAGAGAGAGCGAAAGAGAAAATAAATATGCATGTTGACTAGGGGAGAGAAATCATTTTTCTAATCAAGCTTCGATTCCACATTAGCAAGTCGCACGAGAAATGGTTGGATTTCAGCCAAGGTACTACGCATAAAACAATTGAAAGTTCAGATACTGTTATGGTATGCAATTTTTTTTAATATCATTCTGTTATAAACCAAAAAATTCAAATACCGCCAATAAAACTTAGCCAATGATATAAGGACTATTTATAAAAATCGTTAAATTCATTTGAGGTTTTCTTATGATTTTTCTTGTCGAATGATAAATGTGTAAAATCACACATTTATCTCTAATTAGTTTGTATAGATAATGATATTTCGATGAGCTTTTATTGAATTATCTGCTGAAATGTTCATTTTTTATCCAATTGCATGAAAGTGGAGAAAATGAATCAATGAGTAAGCTTTCCACGAGAAAAACATATGGTTACGACAGCTTTTGGTATTTAATCATTCGAAACTACATTATTCCTTTGTCAAAGTAGTTGAATACTTTTTTTCAGCTGTTGCTTCAAGAGCATTAAGTTTTGATATATGGGCTAAAACTCTGTGAAAGTAATTCTTTTTGAGGAGGACTAATTCAAACATAAATGATTTTGGATTATGCTATAACTTTGGAGTGGTCTGATTTTTATTTATTGTGCAATCGATTCATGGAGTAGTTTTGAATTTCCCGCAGGATGTGATCTCCATGTCAACAGAAAATCAAAGTTGCGGGAGACTCCAAAAGACAGCAGCAAGTAAACCAAGCAGACTGTTGTACCACCAAGCAACTGCGGTGAAGCAGATTGATCCAACAACAGCAAGACCTCAACTTTCTCAACGTCGTGCCAGCACCTAGTTCCCGTTGAGCACTCTTAGGAAGTCCACCGCGCGACCATGACAGTGCCGAGTTTCCCATGATGACCGTGAACAATATTTCGAGCAGCCCCTTGCGCATGGCAAAACAACCACAAACCGAGTTGCTATGTCCTCTTTGAAATCGAGCAACAACTGTAGTCCACACATGCCAAAACTGAGCGCTCGCTACTAGTGACAAACCCCTACTATACTGACGTATCCAAAGCAATCACAGATCAAGCAGAACAACTACGAAACGAGTTGCTTCCATTACAACACCGAGCTCAAACTTGCCAACCTGATTCAAGGAACTCTGAATAGACACGACCAGACACGTGCCAAAATGAGGATCACACACACACAAGCTGTCATGTTCCATCCCGAGTACAGCTGCACTGCCACCAACCAAGCAGATCAACACTTCACAATACCGAGCTGAGTGTAGGAACAAGCACTTGACGAATTCTAACTGAGCCATCATGTGCAGATACTGAGCTGCTGTCATCATACTTTCCAAGGTCCTATTCTTGGCCTGTACTAATCTGATCAAGGTAGCAGACCAAGCATGATATCCAAGCAAAGCCTAGCAATTGGAGCTAACACCAGCTTCAGCACCACAGACCAGACCTGAAGATAACGCTAATCTGAGCAGCCCAGCTAGCAAACACGGACCAGCAACTATAATAGACGAGCTGCGCATGTTTTTTCCAAGCAACCTGCTCCTATTGTACCGAGCTTCGAGTGTCGATTGAATAGAACGACCTACCCTAAGCTACCATTTATCGACCTGCAAATGTCCACGCAAGAACACCCGGTTCATGATCTGGCCGAGCAGTTGATTAACGAGCAGAACCTAGCAGCAACATGTTGAGCACTCCATATCCGAGCTCCCATATTGATCAAGAATACACGAGTTATGCTTCAACGCTTATCGACCAGCTTTGATTGACAGCAGCACCGACCTGCTTCAATATTGGCTAAATACTGAGCTTCTTATTTGAAGCACTGAGCTCATGATCTGCCGTCCCCACCAAATCAGGCGACGAACTGCAGCAGCCGCTTTATCAGCTCACAACAGAACAACGAACTGAGCAGATCAGTAGAGCAAACAGATG
This sequence comes from Combretum micranthum, assembly GCA_024138025.1. NCBI lineage: Eukaryota > Viridiplantae > Streptophyta > Magnoliopsida > Myrtales > Combretaceae > Combretum > Combretum micranthum. The sequence continues at coordinate 77,327 of JAMXBD010002465.1, read as the reverse complement.
ATTCCACTCCACTACAGTACTGAGACTCGGTTTGCAAAATTCTGATGGACCAATTTTTGTATAGGGCCCACCACCTCTTCATAGGCACACCACACTACAGCACTGTGGAGGGGATATAAGATGGACACTTTTGCACAATGGAAGGCAGAATTAGATAAAAAACAACACAGTAGCTTTTTCTTAATTTTCCCTTAGCTCTTTTTCTTAATTTTTCTTTAGCTTTTCTTTTGGATTCCACACTGGGATCAAATGGACAACATCATTTATATGTTGATTTAAAAACGGGATTTTCTCAACAAGATAATTTTATTCTTTTTATCATGCTCACTTTATGGATGGTGTTTGATATTTGTTCCTTTTACATTTATTTAGGTTTTGAGTTGATGTTTGGGTTAAATTAGTTGTTGTTCACTACTACCTTTTGATTATTGCTTGTGTTTAGGTTATTAGTGTGGTTTCACTGTGCATATATTTTGAGTCATTCTTGTAATTCATGCTAGATTAGGATTATGTTTAAGAAAACATTTTTTTAATCAAATATGTGAGTTACTAATTTAGATTATAAATCGCATGAAAATAAGGGTTTTTATTCAATTAGGGTTTAGAAAATTAATATAGAGTAGTCAATTAATCACTTTTTCAGAAATATGAAAAATTAATTGGTTAATCTTGAGTAATCATTCACTTTGGGAAAAGGCTTTTTACTTCGTATTTCATTGGTCTAATCCTAAAGTAGCATACATTCAATTAATCCCCAAATCATTTGGCTTTGAATCGAATTCATTTCAAGTATTGGAAATCCAAAACATCTATAGAGAGTAGTTTTTTTTTTCTTTTTTTTTTTTTGGAAACATAAAAATCAAATTCATCGGTTTGCCTAACTATAAATAGGACTAATATAGCTAAGAGTTAGCCCTTCATTCCATGTGGATTAGACCTGGTACTTACTAATTTTTATTATTGCATATGCACCTAGTACACTAGTTTTATTCTCTAAAAATAGTCTTTAACAAAAAGCATAATATTGAAATTGTCTAATCTATGATTCAACTTGTACATATTGAAAACTTCTATAGTTCCTTGGTATTTTTTAATAGAATCAGTTTTGTCGATAATTTAATAATTCAAATTTATATCCAACCATTGTGACAATACTAAAATACTTAATATATCAATTAATATATTTATTTTAATAATCAGAGGATTAATCGTAATTAACTAGACCCTAAAAGTTCTAATATTGCGGATTAAACTTAATTTCAAATCACTAGTGCCGATCCGTGCCATGGGCAGGAATGCCTGTTGATGTAATTTCGAAATTGTGATTGTGGAAGGTATTTTATTAATTTATGAATGATTCCAGAATGCAGTTCGGTATTATTATTTACTTCGGACCAGATATTGAGCTGAAATGTTTGCTATAGTACTAAATTAACATTCGATTAACTGATTTTCTGGGTTGAAATCTTTATTATATGAGGCCACTGTAGCATTGAAAGTTATTATCCGAACTCAGTCAATTTTAGTTGGGAAAAAAAAAAAAAAAAGAACTCAAAGTCATTTTTATTTGATTATTTAAAATTCCTAAAAGTCTAAAACCCAATTGGCATTGCTCAAGCCGGTAAAAGAAAAAAAAAATTAAATATATATATATAATTTGGTTATTTAAAAAAATAATCCTAGAAATATGAAGTTAAAATCGTGTCATTTCATTTTGTATGAAAACACCATTTTAGGTATGAATTATTTAGTGTAAGGACGTTTTGTTCTTAAGTTCTTTTAGAAAGAGAAAGTAAACCCAGCATGTTCAATCTTCACCTTCTTCAATCTTTTGTGCGAATCTTATATATTGAAAAAATTTTATATTTTACTCATATTTTTTAATGGGACCGATTTCATCACCTCTTTAACGGTTTAAATTTATACCCACGTAAATATACACTACTGTAATACAAAATATATTACTTTCTACTATAATTATTTGGCCGGTGGGATTATAAAACCTCTCTCGTTTCTAAAGGCCAATGATTCTGTGATTTCATTGTTCAATGCGAAACTTTTCAAAACGTCCTAATGTATCCGGCAAAAGGTCGCTTATCACATCGTATTTGGCATGATCAGAAGGCCAAAAGAAAACAAATGCGAGGATGCTATTGTGTTAAGTCGTGATCAATTAAAACTCTATCCACATAGAGACAAACCAATTTTTCATGTGTAAAATACCTCATTGTAATTGAATAAAATTATCATATCAAGATCAATTTACCATATTTAGAAGAACTCATCATAACAAATTCATTATATTTATATCAATCTACCACATTTAAATAAATCCAATTACATTTAAATAAAAAATTTATATTTATGTGGTTGAAACCTGAGAGCACATACTAATCACATTTCAAATTAGTTCCTAAAATAAAAAAGCAGAGATGCACGTGTCGGCGTCGAATTATTACAGAGATAAGACAATCATTAACAAGGTTAGTTGTATGCGTCTGCGGTCTATGCTCGGCACGACCTCTGTGATGGTTTCCAAAGGCTGTAAGATCAAAATTTCCATCCTTGGGAATGGTAGGTGGCAGATTTTTTTTAATAAATTATTTATCAAAAAATACATATAAACAAAAAATATATAATAATTTTTATAAAAATATTAAATAAATTAAATACAGATAAAATATAATTATAAATTTAACATACTTATATATAAAATTCACACATAAATATAGATATAGATAAAAAAACATACGACAAATTGATGTAACTCAATTCCATTAAAAAAATAGATGGATGTATCATTTGAATCTAAAATTTTGACAAAGTTAAAATACTTTTGTACTTTTTCAGTCATTTGAAACGTGTATCACGTGGAATCTACGGGCCATATGTAATATATATACAACTTTATTTATATTTTTTATGATATAACAATAACATAATATTTAGCTTTCATAATTTTAAGGAACTAATCTAGAAAAACTGAAACACCTTTTAACATATTTGAATTGTAAATACGATTAAGTACAGGAGGGAAAAAAAAAAAATCCTTTCAAAGGACGGGATATTTTAAAAAATTTTACTATGTTGCATATGTAATACGAAAATCTTATTATTAGACGAAACAAAAGTTTCCTCACACCTAGACAACCTCATGCATCATCTTGAAAGCAGTCGGTAAGGATGCACAAGCGACTGCATGACATGGGCCTAAGCATGCCTGGAACACGTCCAGAGATAAGTGGCGGCTCTATACCAGCTTAGGTTTAAATAGGTCAAGCCGGTCCCTTGGCTGCCTAATGGTTTACAGGTCGGTTTATGACCTGTTGAACCAATTATTATTATTATTATTATTATTATTATTATTATAAATAGTTTTAAAAGATAAAATATAAAAAAGAGATGAAATGAAATAAAGATAAATTCAAATAATGAATTTAAAATTAACTAAAACAAAATTTTCACCTAAAATAAAATTAAGTTAAACCCATTTGTTACAAGAATTGTGTAAAATGTGCATTTAGACGTCATTTTAATCACATTTATTACATGTGTTGCACATTTAATATCATGAATAGTAATAAATTTACACTATTAAAAAATAATTGAAACATTTTTTTAATTTATATTTACTTTTTCTTCATCTTTCTTTTGTTTTTCACTTTTTTTTTAATGGTTTGACCCTAGTCACCTCGTTGGGTCAACAGACTGAGAGACCAACCAATTAGTGGCCTCACAACCCACCAGGTTATGTGGCAATCACAACATCTACAGGAGTCGATCATAGGTCAAACGCAACCTGTGTGTATGCCTAGAGACTATAACAATGCTAGACTTATTGTCTTATCTTGTTTTCTTTATAACCAAATATCATTTCTATTATATGTGCCATCGTTTGAACGAACAAACAAAAGAGTAAGTTCTTTAATACTATAGATGCTTGAATATTGAAGATAAATAAAGGCTTTTGCCTAAAAAAGAGATTTTCAATTAAATGTAAAAGTACAGGCCCAATCTCAATAAAGAAATTACAATTCAAATCACATGTTAGATCTGAAAACAATATAGAAAGCAAAGAAGATAGGGATGCTTAGATCCAATCGCTAGGAAACATCTTTAGTCTACATTAGCTAGCCACCCAATTGATTGGAGAACTTGCCTAACGCTTGATCAAACTAATCTCTATGTTGTTGAAATTTTCTAACAACTATTAAATATTAGCAAGAGGTATTTCGTATATGCCATGGACCATCATATCAATTAGTCAAAGCATTAAACAATGTAGCTGAGTCCATCTCTACAATAATGTCCGACTAACCTTTGTCCCTTGTGAAAACCATAGCATCTAACAATACAAATGCATCAGCATTATCCACGTTGCTTGCAGTAAAGGACCGAGTGCCTTCATAGCATAGGTTTCAGCTTGTATTCCAAGCAATAAAGCCAATTGTGATGCATTCTAAAGGTAAATACATTGAAACATTGCAATTTAATTTGATATAATTAGCCAATAGAGGCTGCCAGTTGTGTGGAATTGTCACTGATGAGGTCTATGGCGTCTCCTATGTGCTAGAACTACTCTTTAGGTTGCTAGAGCTTGTTGGATCTTCGTTAGCACGACACAATAGGCATGCTGCTAGAACTACTACATTGTAGCAACCTGCAATCTTAGAGCTTGCAGAAATGGATGCATCAGATGTGCTAATGGCTCACTCAGGGTGGACTTATGAATTCCAATATTTACAGAATGCTACTGCCGAAAGGATAACTCATCTATCTAAAGCAATTGCTGCAAGAGTTGGTGGAGAGTTATCCATAAGGCCCAATGTCTACTTGATAACATGGCCCTTTCTTTTTACACAAAATATCCAGCTTAATTAGCGCTTGTTTCACAGTTGCAATAATAGAGTTGACACTTGAATCTTGCTTTTCAAATATCGCATTACACCTCCCCGTTCAAATAGACCACATAACTATACATAAGCTAGCAAAATATTAGCCCTTTTTCTCTTACTGGCCACCCCATCAAAGCAAGACAACAACCATACATCTAAAGATGTTTTCTACTCTATATTGATCCTTAAACTCAATGAGGCAAACCATACTCCTTTGGTCCAAAGGCAACATAATAGAATATGCTCATTAAATTCTTCATCCATACAAAAGTGACATCAATGTGAATGAGTTACCTTTCTTCTTACCAACTTTCTTCAAGTAAGATTAGCATTGTTGAGTGCTTGCCAAATGAAATGCTTAACTTTAGGAAGGCAACGGCTGAAATACCCCAAATATTCACCTAGATTAGAAATTGAGTTTAGATAGATTAAATAGATGAAATGAATTATAGGATTTAATTAGACAAGTTGGCTTAATTTAATTAGCTAATAATTAAGTTGGTTTTGAGATTTGAAATTCCTAAAATCTCTAAACAAGTCATTGAAATGTTTAGAGGGTTCCTAAACTCTTGATTCTTAGCCTAAACACTAATTCCTAAATCTCAGTAAAATTTGAGTTCATTAGCTTGAATAAAAATATCAGTTCTTAAACCCGAACTCAAATTAAATATCTTTTATCCAAAATAAATTTCTAAATTAAGTTGTTACTTTGAGTTCTTAATTTCTAATCTATTGGTTTTGAAATCATCTCCTAAATATTTGTAGAACTAAAGATATTGATCTGAAAGTTCTAAATTCGATACCTTTATTTTAAAATATCCTAATTCTAAGCTTTAAACTTCCTTTTTATTCATTTTCCTCACCTGCTCTCTCTCTCTTCCTTTCACTTTTCCTTCCTTCTATTTTTTTTTCCCAACCGATGGCTTCCTTTCCCTCTTCCTTTCTTCTTCTTTTCTCTTCTTTTTTCCAAATTCTTCCACAAATCTCAACATCAAAGCTATCTAGAGGATGAATCAAAGCTAGGAGATGAACTAGATGGAGGAAACCGAGCTAGAGGAGGAAGTTTCAACTTGTGTTCTTTCTAAAAGCTAAGTTTTCGTTTTCTATTTCTCTTTGCTTTTACTTGTTATTTACATTTTTAATTGATGAATTGATGTTGAATTGGGTTGAGAGTGCTGTTTATTTATGTATTTGTTGGTTTAATGGTTGATGGAAGTTGGGGTTTGGTTGGAGGAAGAAGATGATGAATAGTGATTTGGAGTTGATGAAGTTTTGGAGATGTTTGGTGTTGTTTGAATGATGGGATGATCATGTAATAAGCTTTAGAGTAACTTTGGAATGAGTTTAAAGAATTTTAAGAAGTGTAAAATGCATTTTGAAAACAGGGGATTTCGTCATTTTTTCGCTCCAGTGTACACAGCCTGTGTACATGGTCGTGTAGGCCTTGAAATTCTTAAAAGTTGCTCTCGGGTCATTTTTTTTACCCAACACGGCCTCAGTACACGGCCGTGTACCCGGTCGTGTAGACTTTCCCTGTTTCGCAGCAGTTTGTATTTTAGCCATAACTTTTTCATCCGACCTCCGATTGAGGTGATTCAAGTTGCGTTGGAAAGCTTAAAAAGAGATCTACAATTTTCATGTTTTGAGTTTTTACAAATTCGAAACTTATCGATGCTTAAATTTTGATTCTTTCCAGCTGCAACACTTTTCAAAACAAAGTCAAAAACTTGTTTTTGTTTGTTAAATGTGTTTTTGCTTAGGAAATGGATCTTTTTGAGATAAAATGAGATAGATAAGTGATATTTGATGTGTTGAGTGAATTAATTCATGTAATTAAACATGGGTTAAGTAGATTTATAGATTTAACAAATAATTAGATTAAATCTAGATTAGTTATAAAATGAACTTAGTTAACAAACTTAAGTTCAACTTGATTAAATAGACCTGAATGAGTTAAAATAAATTAGATTGAGTTAGTTTAATTACTTTGGCTTAGTAATTAGATTAAATGATTAATTCTAATGAGTTTGACTTAATGAACTCAATTAAACTAAAATGAACTAGATTTCTTAAGCTTAATCCACTTGGCTTGGCTTTTGAATTAAATGGCTAAGGTTAAGCTAAAATGGGTTAGTAACAAATAATAGAGTTAAATGAATGTGTTAGGGTGATCTTTGAATAACATGGGGAATATGTTGTTTCAAATGTTTATTTGCTTTGAATATAAATGCTTTTATGTATGAATGCTTTATATATGCTATGTTTTGTGATAAGAAACTATAATTAAAGTGAAAAGAAATTCTTTGACAGACAAAGAGAACTGTCCATATTTTGGCGGGGCGATATTCGCAGCCATAGTGGGTTCCACATTAGTGTCTGATCAAATAGGAGTTAATAAAATGAGTCAGAGATTAGTGAATAATTGATATAAGTTCTTGTATGAATTTGATGAAGTGGATGATTAGTTTAGTTTAGTTTCTTATACGAGTTCTTTTCTTAACAGTGGTGGATATCTGATTTTATCTTCTGGATTATCTTATGAAATTTCCTTCCGAAGCTATGTTTGGATTTCATATTCAAGGTACGCAGTAACCTGCTTGTCTCTATTAGGATAGGCATTTATAAAACTTAAATATATAATAAGAAAACTTAAAATGTGATTGTTGCTTGTGCTTTATGCCGTTAAAATCCAATTCCTACGCCAGGTCATGTATGAACCTAACGGCGACCCCTCATAGTTTGATGAGTTTGGGATGGAAGTTGGTATCTGGTTCGAGGAGCGGCACCTTGCTCGGTTTGAGCATGATAGATCTAGGCGCTTAGGCCACTCCTGTCATTTGAGATGACTTTCATTAAGTGGTACGGCGGGTAGTCGACGGGGGGTATAGATCGGCGAAAATTTATTTAAACTCGGTAGGAAGTACCATAGTTTAGTTAAACGTTTATGAGAACGGGTGAACTATATTTTATGATATGGACTGAGTATAAATAGAGCTAAGTAACGGCTATTAACCCTGGAGGAAGCTACTTTTCTCTTTGACTTAACGATATCTAGGACGGTATGAGTACCCGAACTACTTATATCAACCCCCTGAGCGTCCGAGTGTTACTCAAGTCCCCTCGCGATCCCTGTTGTCCGGAGTTTGAATACTCCCGTGTTGATTTGTTTACTTTAAAGAAAGATAATAACTTGTGGTTGTTGCATTTGCATTTAGTTAAGCTCGTGTGTCACTCCGTGTGTGATTGTGTTGCTGTGTACTGGGCTCCGGCTCATTATTGTTGTTGTTATTCTTTTTACAGGAATTGTGATTGTTGATGATGATGATGAGATGATGACTTGATGATGATGAGTTATTGTTGTTGATGTTGATGTTGATGAGGATGGTGATGGTGATGATGATTGATGTGATGATGTTTGTCCCGGGTTTTGGGCGATTCTGAAGATTTGGAAGATGAATGAAATGTGACAGGACCAAGATATATTTGTATTTTGTTTCCTTCTTTGCTTTGTTTTATAAATACTGGATTTATTTATAAATTTGTATTTTCATTTAAGGGCTTGTTAGTGCCCAAGTTTTGTAAATAAGCTTTTCTAAATATTTATCAAAGTGAAAGTTTTTCCACTTGTAATAGTGAAAGTTCGAAATGCTTTTATGTAGAAATGTTTTTATTAAAGTTTATTTTTCCGCTGCTAAATCCAGTTATCTAAAAATCTAACTAAACGATTTCATAACTTAAAATCGGATAGCAATGTTCAACATAAACACCTTCTTTTAAGACAACCTTACGTATAATTCGCAAGAGTTATACGTGGTTGGGGACTTGGTGTGCTTAATTTGAGAATTGAGCATGTCGGGTCTTTACAACGGCAATGCCATACCTACTTCTAAGTTTCCTTCCTGATATGATGTGAGCTTGAAGCATTCACATTGGATTGTGTCGAAGCACATTTGATGAAATTATAAGGAGAATGGACATTGCATTTACCAGTCTTCTCAAAAGGCCATATAAGTTTTTCTTCTACGAAGCTCAGTGGCTATAGAATTTTTTGGATGACCTACACTGATCAAGAATCATACCATCTATTTAGTTAATGTACATTCCAGGAGCTCGATTGATGGTGGATCAGATCAGCTACCTTTAGTTCTTGGATACTGCAAAAGTTGTTGAGAAAAAGGTGGAGGCCATCCAAATCAGGAATTCATTTGTTTGTTGGTGTGTTAATTGATCAACCATCACTTACTTGTCATAGAGCTACTTTCAAGAGAATGTCTTTTTCTTAGAGAATACTCACCCAACCTCAATAGTCCATGGAACATCTGAATTTCTGTAAAAAGGAATGTGCAAAATAGACTTTTTAAGCACATGTCTCCATGAAAGCATCCAAGTTAGAAAAGAGCCTGTATGCTAGTTTAGTGAGCATGACTAAGCTAAAATCTTGGAGGTCTTTAAAACCTAATTCTCCTCGTGATTTTAGGAGAGTAATTTTATCCTAGCTTTGCTAATGTATTTTTCGCTCTTCATTAGTTTGTCCCCTACCTTGTTGAGTAATTAGTGAGCTCACTGCCTTACACCATGGAGTTTTTCTGCCCCCCATTGGATAGTAGAAATCTCTCTTAACTTTTGAGCTTTAGGCCGATTTTATTCTTGACGAAATAATAAGATTCAAACATGTTCCTTCCCTAAATGGTAGGTAGGCCCAAATATTTCATTGGGTTAGACGTTTCCAAAATCTCCATCGCCTTGTAATTCTCCTCTGCTATCTTTGATGGATTATTTCTACAGAAGAAAATACTAAACTTCTAAAAGTTTACTTTCTAACCTAAAGCTACACAATAATCATGGATGATGCTCTTGAGTAGTTGTATATTCACCAGAGTAGCTTCCACGAAAAACAAATATTCTTTAGCAATTAAAGGATGAGAAACCATACACTAGTAGTTAAAATGAATAAATAAGGTGACGTGGGGTCACCCTGCCTCAGGCCTCTAGTAGGCTTGTGTGTAGATTTGCTATAAATTGAAATGCAGTATGAAACTAAGGTAATACACTCCATCACCCATTTGGTTCATGTATCCCAAAAGTTAAGCTTGTCTAGCACTTCTCTTAAAAAGTCTCAATCTTCTCTATGTTGAAAAAGGACATCACCATGGTTAAGTATGCAGCTGCACACAATATGCTAGTATTGCTAGTAGAAGATATCACAGTTCCTAACTAGGATTAGAGCTTTTAAATCTCTAAGTTGGAAGGTAGTATATTTGATTTCTTCCGAAGAGATTGGCTTTCTAAGGGCTTCATTTATCTACCTATTAACAAGAGATGGTAGTGAGACAAGGACGTTACCCCTTACCGCTCTCCATCTGATTTAAAAGCGTACTGTAGAAAATTTGAAAATTCTCCATAATGGCCTCTTCTATCCATCTTCTATCTTCTAACTTGAGCTTAAGAATTTTATTCCTTTACCTACACTTCAAGGTGGATTAATGGAAAAACTTTGTATTCCCATTACCCTTTTTCAGCCAACTGATTTTGGGTTGTTGTCTCCAATATGTTTCTTTCCTCTCTCATAACTGTCTCAATTCAATAAGTGGTGTCCTTCTAGCCTAGGATTCATATTCAAACCTTTCTTTTGATTTTCCAAGAGATCCTTTTTTAACTGTATTGATTTCATATATGTTATTTGGAAAGGTTTCCTTACTCCATTCCTTTAACTTGAATTTACATTTTATTTCCCAACTTAAAACCCAAAGATATTGATGATTGGCAAGTGGCAAAAGGACCAAGGCTTTCTCTATGACTTCCTTACAGCCATTGGAAGCAGTCTACATTATTTCAAATTTGAGCTTCTTCTTGCTTCTCTTTTCCAAAAAGTATGAATCTATAACAAAGGCTACATGGTAAAAGCCTACCGACTCTTATTCAAAAAGTGCAAATCTATTCTATCTAAGACCAATCTATCCCCTCCTCTTCTATTCAACTAGGTAAACCATGGGCCTTGATGGCCTAGATCATGCATATTAACATTGAGAACCATTAAGTTGAAATGCCCCATTAGCCTTGAACATCAATGATTTCTCTCCACTTTTTCATGATCATATAAAATATCATTGAAGTTGCCTACACATAACCATGGCACATACATGGAGGATCCAATAACCTCTAAACTTTTCTACCAAATCTAGTGCTTAATCAGGTCAAGATCAGCATAAATCAATTAGATATGCAAAGACATTGAGCCATTAGCTATATGAATTGAAGATATGATGTGGTTCTTGTCAAACTCATGCATGGTGATATTAGCATCATCAAGGATCCTTTAGATTTGTTAACAATTAAGGATCCTTTAAATTTTGAGACCAATAATCACTCTTTTTAGGCTAAAGGTGAACTACAAATGAAAAGATGTCAAAAATAGGGGGCAACCAAAAGGACTTGATAAGTCACTAATTAGGGGCATTTGTTAAGTCTAATATAAAATGGGCATTTAGTGAATTAGCTTGAGGCAAACTAAAAGAATGGATGATTTATAAGCAAGAAAATATCTCATGAAAAAAAAAGTCTAGAATGATAAGAGGTAAAATGAATCCTAAACACTAGAGATAGAGTGAAGTTAAAGGGAGAAAATGAACTCATTCCTTAAAGGAGGCCTGCCTTGAATTTGATACTTAGATCAAAATGATGTTAGGCATTCATTTCGATATCCTAAACACACTTATCCCTTGCCAACTCATTTGAGCATATTAAGGAAGTATTTAAAAAAGTTAACCCTATCAATAACCACCCATAGTAGGGCAATTTGGAGGTTAGGATCATTAATAAGGACAAAAGGATTACCTAATATGTGCTTGCCCCAATTGCATCAATTCAAGAGCAATCAAATAATTCATTTCCTTCAAAAAGAAGAAGAGTCTCTATTTCAAAGCCATACACAACCCATACACTTTGAGTTACAAGTCATCTAATGAGAATGGAAGAAACATAAATCACCTTGCCTAAGGATTGGAGGCATATGCTCAAAGCTCAAAACCACCAAAACCTTTCAAAGCTTAATGTCCAAGGTCTACAATATATTTAAATCATGGACCTACCCACAATACCTCTCTTTTAGAGACTCTTTAGATTATAGGAATTTATTTCTTAATGCTCTTGAAACTAGGGAGAAACGCATTATTAATTTTCCTTAAGGGTTCTTGATTTGTAAATCCAAGAAGCATTGAAGATAAATTTCAAAATGACTTATGCATATGGCATCCCTTTTGATTAAAACCAAAAACCAAAAGCCTATATTACCATCCAAAAAAGACCTAATAGATTGACCAATATGTATCACTTACAAGTTGGATCATAATTTTTGGAATCCGAGTCAAATATGTGAAAATAAGCATAAGAGAGTATAAGAAAGTCCTCTTAGACTAGATAATTTAGAACGAGATAATTATTTCTAGGTTAAAAAAATCACCCACAGGGGCATGGAAAATCATTTTCCCCAATTTGGAAGGTATCTACCTCGAATTTAAGAACTATTTATCTTAAAGTTGAAAGACAATGTCCCAATAAAAGCAACTTAAAGTCCTAAAAAGAAAAGTTTTGCTCCCAATATTTAAAAGTTTTTTAATGAGATTTAGTAGTTAAACCTAAGGCTGAACTAAAATAAGTGATCAACGGGGTAAGCCCAATGCGTAATTGATCTCAAAGGATCTTTACTTGTTGGCAATCTTTCCAAAAACCCAAAAAAAAAAAACAACTTCTCAAAGGGTTTTAAAAGAGAATTTTCAAAAAAAAAGAAAGTACAAAGAATTTTTCAAAAAAAAATAAAAGAAAATTAACAAAAGGAAAAAAAAAGTTTTTGAAATGAAGGCATTAGCCCAAACATTTGAAAAGAGAAAAAAAATTATCCAAAATGTTTTAGGTTAGAAGATTTCATCAAGTCAATTTTTTCTTCTCAATCCTTAGGATCTCTTGCTCGAAGTAGCACTATCCTACTTTTAGGGCCACCTACTCATAGGACCATCACTTGACTATAAGTTTTAGGATCTCTTGCTCGAAGGAGCATTGTCTTAGTTTTTGGATCACCTACTTATAGGAGGGTCATCCAATTAAGTATTATGATCATCTGCTCGAAAGAGCGCTGTTCTAATTTTGGATCACCTGCTCATAGGAGCGTCATCCAGTCAAGTATTAGGATCACCTATTCGAAGGAGCTTTGTCCTAATTTTGGATCACCTGCTCATAGGAGCGTCGTCCAATGAAGTATTAGGATCGCTTGCTTGAAGGAGTGTTATCCTAGTTTTTAGATCAGCTGCTCGAAGGAACGTAATCTAGTCAAGTATTAAGATCACCCGCTCAAAAGAGCATTATCCTACTTTTAGGGTCACTTGCTCAGAGGAGCGTTACCTCACCATTAATTCTAGGATCATTTGCTCGAAAGAGCATTGTCTTAGTTTTAGGTCACCTGCTCAAAGGAGCGTCATCCGGCAAAGTTTTTAGGATCACCTGCTCCATAGAGCGTTGTCCTAGTTTTTTTTATCACCTTCTCGTAGGAGCGTTGTCCTGTTAAGTATTAAGATTGCTCGCTTAAAGGAATGTTGTCCTGCTTTTAGGGCGCCAGCTTAAGGAACGCCTACCTAATCGAAATGTTAGCTCAAGTAGCACCTAACAAGCTAAATGCTAGCTCAAGTAGCACCTACCCAAGCCAAATGCTAACTCAATGAGCATCTACATAAGCCAAATGTCAGCTCAATGAGTACCTACACAAGCCAAATGCCAGCTCAAGGAGCGCCTATCTAAGCCAAATGCCAGCTTAAGAAGCGCTTACCCAAGCCAAATGCCAGCTCAAGAAGTACCTATTTAAGCTAAATGCAGCCTCGATGAGTGCCTACCCAAGCCAAATGCTAGCTCGAGGAGCGCTTACCTAAGCCAAATATGTTACCCCGAGGGAACCCTAGTAGTAGTAAACAAGCTACACTTAATTATTATCACTAGTTTACCTTCAAAGTATGACATGTTTTCAAACAACAGGATCTTTTAGTTGCTTTGATAAGAAATGACAAATATATGTAAGTCATAAATTAGTAAATAACAATCATCTTGGTGCTTGAATATAGCATTACAAACCACAATATCTTTCTAAGAGTCTCTAAACACATAATTAATAATTTAAATACTAACTAGCTTAGACTAAAATAAAATCAAAGAACTTATCCCATAATCTTTCATGAACTTTCGGCCTTGAAGTTCTTACCAGAGCTAAACTCCTGGAAGTGACCAACCATGGCCTAAGTGTAAACCTGAAAGGACTATGGGAGTATGAGCGAAACCACGGGCTCAGTGAATAACAAACTTAACACATATCAAACAAGTTATTAACAATCATATGAAAATGTATCAATCAAGCATATGCACAAATACAAGATTGGATAATCCAGAATCTAAAGCATGATGAAGATTTACGCCCTCCCATCGAGGTTGAAGGAACACAATACTATGGCCAACCTACGTAGGAGAGACTAAGCACATAGGAAAACGGCAATACTTACTTTAATTATCACTTTGCATTTATCATGTCTTTAACACTCATTTCCGGTTTTAGCTTTACAAACTCCACTAATTGTTAATCATTTCAAGCAATACCATAAGCGGCTTCTTTTATTTACATTTAATTCCTATGGTATTATCAGAACAAAGGTAATCTTACGATTAACTAATAGATTCCTTGCCTAGATAAATCAAGCATTACCAGAGATTCGAAACACTAACACATAATAAGCTACCACTTACTCAAATGCTGCTTATGCAAATCATGCAATGCATATTCAATTTCCTTTATGGTACCAGTAGTTTTTAATCAGGTTTAAGGCGATCAATCATTACATAACAAGCAACTTGTTATACAAGCAATGTAGTCATAAAGAATTCTGTTATTACTATCATTAGAGTGACTTGGCAATCAATATTTCATACAACAATCACTTCCCATTAACCCATCTAGCAAATTCAGATGATTATCTTTCATTAAAGGTTAGCTAAGCTACAAGCACATACATTGTAATAAGACTGAGTTACTCACCTGCTCATACCGGCTAGTCGTAATAATCAACGGGAAAATCCTCATAAGTATCAAGATTGCCTATAGAGATGAATAATATATTCATCAATATCACACAAACTATACAATTAAATTCCTATGATTGTCTAAATATCCTATATTGATATTGGGTTTTCTTTTTATTACTATATTGGTCCTTTAATGATCCTACAATAATCAATTATTATTTAATATTTATTTTCATTTTGTTTGTCTTGATCATGTTAAGTATTTATATATATATATATATATATATATATTGGGTCTTCGAAAAATTGGTATTTAGTATGCTTATATTTTTATAGTTATTATTATTGTTGTTTTTATATTGTTCCTTATCTGACCCATTATAGTAACTTATATTTATTTACTATTGTTTAGTGTTGTCGTGTTTCTTTTCATATACTTCATATAATTTCCTTGTTATGTGTAATGCCCTAACCTAAAGGCGTTATCAGCCCGCTACGTGTGCTTAGAAGAACAAACACACTAAGGCTATAGATTTCTAAAACCACAAATATGAATTCTTGAATATCACCAATAACTCGCATATAGGGAAACTTTCAAACTTTTCCATATTAAAATAAATGTCGTTAACTCATAAATCATATAAACATCAAATCTAAAAATAATAAAATCCTTACATATAACAGTCTTCAAAAGAAAATAACTAAATCATCATATGTTTTTTCTTCTCAAATTGCTAATAACTAATCTCAATTATCAGCAGGGAGGGTCATAGCCGCTATCGCTCTCCCCATCATCGACAAATATATCATAGCCCGTCAAATCATAAATCATAGAATCTTCACTTGTACCTATGGGAAAAATAAGGATCGAGCAAAAAATGCCCAGTACGCCAAACCGAAAGCACACGAACATGAACACACATATCACAATATTACATACAACTTATATTCTAATGCAACAAGCACAATTTAATTATCTTTTCATTAGCCTACAACCAACATAGTTTAGGACTATTGATCACTAATCCTAAACCCAGAGTAACTCATGACCCCGATGAAAACCATATTATCATAATATATATATATATATATAGATGCATTCCATAATTAAGCTAGTAACGACTCCTAATCTACTAGAATCAACTCCAGATGCAACTCCACTCGGGATACCGCCACATAAGGATCATCAGGTTGCCAACGTTAGTATCACACTACTATCGTGGTATTTACTAACCGCAGCCAAGCACAACCAACACACATTTCAATTAAAGTCAAATTTTGCAACTAATCCTACAAGCACAAACAAACATACATGATAAGGTCGTACCTGGTATTGCCCCAACTCAAATCTACCAACAGAACTTCTTACAAAAACAGAGATCTTAATCTCACTCGTATCCTGACCAACAATATGTCTCAATTAATCTAAATTGCCACACAATTAAACCATAACCCTAAATTCCATAATTTAACTCAAAGTCTAAAACCCTAACCATAGATCTATGAAATTAGAAAAACACACACCTTCTATTCTTGGTTTACAATCCAATGGAACCCTTCAATAGAACTATCTCCAAATCCCTTGATTTCTCCACAACTTCATTCAATATATATAAAAAGTCTCAAACTAGAAATTCTATCACAATAACAAATAAAATTCATTGATTATTAGCATGGTATAGATTCTTACGTACCTAGAACTTATAGATTTCAATTAGGAAATCAGAACCCTAATTCTCAATTCTCTTGAATAATAAACTATAATTAAAATTCCATAATTTACAGTTCTCATAATCCATAGATCTGATAAAACCCTTACCTTTCTCCTTGATTTGAAATCACAACTTCAAATCTAAATCAACCCCTGATCCTCAACAATGAATCTTGGATTCCCTTTGAAACAACACATAAACCTAGATTATAATCTAAAGAATATTTCTTCAAAATCATAAGAATTATAAAAACCCTAATAAAAATATTACCTTTTTCTTGAATCAGAGTCTTCCAATCCCTAATCACACTAGGGTTTGCCACAACTCTTAAATCTCCTTCAATCCATAAGATAACTAGCATAAGAGAAGATTTATGTAAAGGATTTGATTGAAAAGATTAGAGGAGGTTACATACCAAGGGTTTTTGTTCTTTGAAAGCTCCTAGGGTTTCCAAAAGAATGGGAGGTTATATATAAGTTTTTAGGAGAAGTTGAAAAGGTTTAAAGACTATAAAAATTCATCCGTCAAATGACAAACATACCCACTTAACAACATTATATTACATTCATACCCTTCAATATGAATTATTTATTTGTACCTTACGTTATGTATAGGTATTATATTATTCAAAAATTTATCTTATTTAAATTTTCATTCTTGTGTATAAAATAAGTATTTTACAATTATTATACTTTATTTTCATTTATAAAGTATACTAATATTAACAATAATGATAATAATATTAGTAACTTAATAATGATAATTATAAGGTAATTTGTTAGTAATACTAATATTATTTTTCATAATAACTATATTAAAATAGTAGTAATTTTAATGACAACAATAATAGTAATACATATCATAATATTAATAATACTAGTAATAATCATAATAGTGGTAATATCATAAGTAGTAATATACATAATGATATTATTGATGATGATGATAATGATAATGATATTCATTAGTGAGAATAACAATAATGATAATTGATATTACTAATAATAATTATCACAATAATAATATCATTAACAATATTACTAATGCTAACATTAGTAATGATAATAATAATAATATCAATAATAAGGATTATAATAATAATAATAATAATAATAATAATAATAATAACAATTTGATTAATAATAATAATAATAATAATAATAATAATAATAATATAGTAATACTATTAATGATAATAACATTATCAACATTAACAACAATATAATAATATTAATAATAAAAATCATAATTATAATATTCATAATATTAATAAATATATCTGGGTTAAACAAATTTAATTTTAAAATACATATTTTTTTAAGGAATCCGTGAGGTACACAGCTAGGTACACGGCATGTACAAGATTGTGCTCTTTTGGATTTCAAACCCAGAATTGAAGCCGAGAGGTACATGGAGAGGTCTACGCTCGTATTATACCCGTACTCGTCTGGAAAAAGTGCACTGCTCATCTTCTTCGTCGGTTTGATCCAATTTTCTTCCATATTACACGTTAAAATCATTTCTAAAGCGTTCCTAGGTGTTTCTTCATGTTATATATAGACATATATCAACTCATAACACAATAACATGCACATAATCCTTGATTTTTAAAATTAAATGGTGTAAGTAGGGTTTTTCGAATTTACCTTATGGAAGCTTGATATAGGTGTTTTTCGCTTTGTTCTTGGGTTGGTTTTGATCCTAAGATTATCAGAACTTGGTTTAGGACATTGTTTTATGAAAAAAAACTAACTTAAAACGCATTAACTTACGTTGTTCTTCCTTGTTCCAAGCTTGTAGTTAAGCTTTAATGGAGGTGGTGTGTGGTGTGTGAATGTTTGATTGTTTGTTTGGAACGAAATTTTGGAGTTGTTGTTGCTATTGTCTATGTGTGTTAAGGGTTTGTTTGTATCTTAATGAATGTCTTTGTAGGGTGGCTTATGAAGGGAAGAATGTAGACATATATAAGCTAGGAGAGTTGATTTTTTTGGGGCAAACATGATGGATTTCCTCCGAGAAATCAAGCTGCCCATACAAGTAATCTTCATGCATTAATTGCTTGGCTTGCTTGGTTTGTTTTAATTGGTTTTAGAGTTGTTTTTGTTGACTTTGTTAGCCTCATTTGACCTTTGCTCGTCTCAAAATTTGGCTAACATATTTCAAGGAAGCTAAAGCCATTAGTTTGGTGCAATTTGCACCATGATATATATATATATATATTTATAATAATAATTAGTTAATATTTATCTAGATTTTAAGGTAGTTTGTTAAGTTAAACGGGTACAAATAGGACAATTATTCAAGAATTTTATCTCCAAAAATTTTTATAGTGTTTTACAAATTTTCTATATTGTTATTGAGTTCAACTCTAGGTTTAAACTTTACGCAATTAATTTTTTTTAGGTTTTATCTCACCCGATTAAAGTTTTCTAAGCTTAATAGATTAATTTTCGTTTTACGCTCCAATAGCTTAAGAACACTCTAATTAAAACAATAGTATGATCCAAATATTTATTTGGAGTCAAGATTATTAGTTATAATCTGTTTATGTTTTTATTATGTATTTATAACCCTAACATTTATCTTTAGGTTATCGTTTCTTAACTATAAGCGTAATTGGTTGTTTATTCTTTATCGCACTTAATATCTTAGCTAGATCATTCTTATATCTTGAGTTTTCGATACCCACTATGAGATCTTATTAGCAGAATTTAATACTATCTAGGAATTTTTGTTTTAAGATACAATATTATATATAGGCTCATTACTATTCATAGTTCTATCATAGAGTTTTTATGAGTTCAACAATAAACATCTATTTCTCTATTTTTATTTCTATCTATTTATTCTATTATGACAAGTTTCGGGGTTTAAAATTTTAGGTTATCGTTAAATATATCTTGAGTTATTAGCTCAAGAAATAAAATCTTGTCTTTGGTATCAATTAATGGTTAGGGAAGTTTTTATTTAAGCTTTTAAATCATAAACAAGCTAAGTTCAACTCATAGTTCTATTCTAGTGTTTTTGTTGAGTTTTAGATTTACTAGTTAATTCACATTTTCTATTCTAGTGTCTTGTACTAATGTGAAAATTTTCGAGGTTTACAAAATACCAACTTAAGGAGCACCTATCCAGCCAAATGCCAGCTCAAGAAGCGCCTAATTAAGCCAAATGCTAGCTCAAGGAGTGCCTATTTTAGCCAAATGCCAACTCAAGGAGCGTCTCTCTAAATTAAATGCCAGCTCAAGAAGCACACTTATGCCATCTAAGCTAAATGCCAGCTCGAGGAGTACATTTATTCCAGATCATGGGCCAGCTCAAGAATGTTTATCCAAGTTAAGTGTCAGCCTAAGTAGCACTCATGTACCATATATAAGTCAAATGCCAGCTCAAGGAGGACCACTCTAAGCCAAATGCTAGTTATCATATCATGGGTCAGCTCAAAGAACACCTCGTCAAGTCAAGTGCCAGCTCAAGGAGCGCATTTAAATTGTTTGTCTTGAGTCATGGAAGAAGTAAGATCAAGGGAAGTTCATCATCTGGCCATAATCCTTAGTAAACATATCGCAAGGGCACTGCTTCTACCTCCAAGTTTGCTATAAGTTTGAAAAGGAAAATGAAATACCCCAACTCTTCACCTAAAATAGAAATTGGTTTTAAACAGATTTAAATGACTAAAATGAATTATAGGATAAATAGACAAGTTGATATAATTTAATTAGCTAATAATTAAGTTGGTTTGAGATTTGAGTTTTCAAATTCCCTAAACATGTCATCCAAGTGTTTAGAGAATTCCTAAAACCTTGATTCTTAGCCTAAACACTAATTCCTAAATCTCAGTAAAATTTGAGTTCATTTGCTTAAAAAAATATCAGTTCTTAAACCCGACTCAAATTAAATATCTTTTATCCAAAATAAATTTCTAAATTAAGTTGTTTACTTTGAGTTCTTAATTTCTAACCTATTGGTTTTGAAATTATCTCCTAAATATTATAGAACTAAAGATATTGATCTGAAAGTTCTAAATTCGATACCATTATTTAAAATATCCTAATTTTAAGCTTTAAACTTCCCTTTTTTATTTATTTTCCTCACCTGCTCTCTCTCTCTCTTCCTTTCACTTTTCCTTCCTTCTATTTTCTTTCCCCAACCAAGGCCTTTGTTTCCCTCTTCCTTTCTTCTCTTTTCTTTTCTTTTCTTCAAATTTCTTCCACAAATCTCAAGATTAAAGCTATCTAAAGAATAATCAAAGCTAGGAGAGAAGTGATGAAGGAAAACAAGTTAGAAATGTAAAGAAAGCTCAAGTGTGCAAGTGTTCTAAAGAGATAAGTTGTTATTTTCTTGTTATCTTTGTTATTTGCATTTGTAATTGATGAGTTAATGTTGAATTGGGTTGAGAGTGCTGTTTATTTATGTATTTATTGATATATGCTTGTTGGAGGTCGGGTTGTGAAGGAGGAGAGAGATTTGATGAATAGTAGTTATGGAAGTTGATGAAGTTTGAGATGTTTATTGATGTGGTGAATGTGAAGTTTATGCATGTTTGAGGATGTTAGAATAGATGTAGGGTGTAGTATGATGGTTGTAAAGTGTTTTGGAGAAGGTTTGAAGTGTAAAAATTTTGTAAAATTAGTGTTTGAAACAAGGAATTTCGTAAATATGTCACTACACCTGTCAAAACACCCCTGTTGCCAAGGGTGTAGTGCTATCGGATCAAAAATTTCATTTCCCCTGAGTTGAAACGGCCTCCAAAACACCCTGTTGCCAAGGGTGTAGTGTCCAAAACACCCCTGTTGCCAAGGGTGTAGTGCTCTCGGATCAAAAAATTTCATTTCCCCTGAGTCAAAACGGCCTTCAAAACACCCCGTTGCCAAGGGTGTAGCGCTCGCGGATTTCTTCCCTGACGCGACACTGTTTTGTAAATTGGTCATAACTTTTTCATACGACCTCCGATTGAGGTGATTCAAGTTGCGTTGAAAAGCTTAAAAAGAGATCTACAATTTTTGTTTTGAGTTTTTACAAATTCGGAAATTATCGATACTTAAATTTTAGTTCTTTCCAGCCTTTATATTTTCAAACAAAGTCAAAAACTTGTTTTGTTTGTTAAATGTGTTTTTGCTTAGGAAATGGATCTTTTTGAGCTAAAATGAGATAGATAAGTGATATTTGATGTGTAATGATGATTGAGGGATATAATTAAGCATGATTTAGATAGATTTATAAATTCAACAAATAATTGAATTTCTATGAGTATTAAACTAAAAGTAGTTATGTTGTATATATGATTTCCATTGCTTGATTTATGATGTTGTGATGACTTAATGAAACTAAATGATCTTGGTAAGTATATAAATGATGATTATGTATCTATATGAATTTTATTTGAATTTCCTTCATGCTAAGTTTAAGATTTGTTTATTATTTGTTCTTATGATTAGCTTGAACTTAAATGAACTTAGTTAACAAACCTAGGTTCAACTTGACTAAATGAACTTGAATGAACTAAAATGGATTAGATTGTTTAACTTTGATGAATTTGGCTAGGTTTAAGCTAACTTGGGATTAAGTGACTAGATCTTAGATATATAATGAATTAGTAATTAATCTAAGTCCAATTTGACTTAATGAACTTTACTAAGCTAAAATGAATTAGATTGTCTATGTTTAACAACTTGACTTAGTAAATGAATCAAATGACTAATTTTAATCAAATTGACTAAGGTTAAGCTAAAATGGGTTAGTAACAAATAATTAGATTAAATGAATGAATTAGGATGATCTTTGATTAATATGGGGAATATGTTGTTTCAAATGTGTGTTTACTTGGAAAATGAATGTTTTTGGTTTGTGAATTCTTTGTTAATGCTTTTGTAATAAAACACTATAAATAAAGAGAAAAGAAATACTTGACAGATAAAGGAGAACTGTCCATATTTTGGCGGGGCGATATTCGCAGCCATAGTGGGGTTCCACATTAGTGTTTGATCAAATAGGATTTAATAAAATGAGTTGAGATTAGTGAATAATTGATATAAGTTCTTGTATGAGTTTGTTGAAGTGAATGTTGGTTTAGGTTCTTATAAGAGTTGTTTCTTGAACCAGTGTAGATATGAGATATATCTTCTGAGATAGCTTCTACTCTACCTTCTGAGACTCTATTTGGATTTCGTATATGAGGTACGCAGTAACTTGCGTGTTGAATGTTAGGATAGGCATCCTAAACTGATTAAGACTTAAACTCGGCTTAATAATTGATGAGTGTTGGTTGTGTTATTCGTCGTTGAATCCGGTCCGAGGAGCGACAACTTGTCATGATGCAATGACAAGGTTAGAATAAACGCTTAGGCCACTTATCATGATGCAATGACTTGGCTCGGCGAGTTGTCATGATGCAATGACAATATTATAATAGGCGCTTAGGCCAATAGTCATGATGCAATGACTAGGCTTAGCGAGTAATCGATAAGGAATGTGGTAACTGCGTAACGTTTACTTAATCTTGAGAGGAAGTAATATGATTTAATTCAATGTTTATGGGGGCATGTGAATTAAATTATATTATGGATTAAGTTAAGTGAAGTTAAGTAGCGACTATGAGTCCTGGATGAGATTACTGTTTCTTTTTCAGTGTAACGTTATCTAGGAGATATAAGTATTCGGGCTGCTTATATCAACCCCCTGAGCGTCGTGAGCGTTACTCAGGATCCCCAGATTCCCATGGCTTGATTCGGAGTGTGAGTGCTCCATTGTTGATTTGTTTTATTTTAATGAAAAGATAATAACTTGTGGATTATTGCATTGCATATGGTTTAAGTCGTGTGCTACTCCGTGTGTGATTGTGTTGCTGTGTACTGAGCTTCGGCTCATTCTTCTTGTTGTTATTCTTTTTACAGGTATTGTTGTTGTTGATGTTGATGATGATGAGGATGGTGATGGTGATGTTGATTGATGATGGTGTTTGTCCCGGGTTTTGGGCGATTCTGAAGATATGGGAGAATGAGCGAAATGTAATAGGACCGAGATATATTTGTATTTCGTTTCTTCTTTGCTTTGTTTTATAAAGATTGGATTCATTTATAAATTGTATTTTCTTTTAAGGGCTTGTTAATGCCCAATCGATTGTAAATGATTATCTACCCCTAAGAGTAGATCATAAATGGTTTTTATAAAGCTAGTTTCTTAGAAAACTGGTTTGCTCTGTAGGGAGTAGAAGTTTATAAGTTGTTTTATAAAATTTGATTTTCCGCTGCCAAATCCAGTTATTTAGAAATCTAACTAAACGATTTCATAAATTCTAAAATTGGTTTAGCAATGTTCAACATAAACACCTTCTTTTAAGACAACCTTACGTATAATTCGTAAGAGTTTATACGTGGTTGGGGACTTGGTGTGCTTAATTTGAGAATTGGGCATGTCGGGTCTTTACAGAAAAAATCGAGTCTCTCTTTTTATCTTTGTGGTGAAGCTTTAACAAACAGCATTACAAAGAGGGGTAGCTGTAGACACTCTATTTTTACCTATTTAAGACTTTAATTTATAGTAAAAATTAATATTATATTAAGCCCACAAATCACAAAAAATGCATATATAAATAGAAAGAAGAAAATTTATTAGCAGTGAAAAATTAACAAAAAAAAAGTATTTCTTGGCTTGATATAGTATTAATTTTAACCATGAGTTTTTTAAAGCCTTAAATACATTTTTTATGTAAATCAGAATAAGGTACAGGTCAACAGACTGTATGGATAAGTCATTAGCATGCATAAGGTAGATTTGGGTTCGATTTTGCGAGGAGGCAAATTACCTTTTTTTCTCTTTATTTTTTTTTTTCCATCATGCTCCCATGGCTAGATGAGGTAAGCGAACATGTCAGTGAACTGCCAGATGAGGTAAACGTATAGGTAAGTAAGTGGGCAAATGAGTGGTAAATAAGCAGGTAGGTGAGCGTATTGATCCTATAAATACCTGGCACATATCAATAAGAGGAAGATAACAAGAACAGGAGAAACATAGAGAAAAAATAACATAGAGAGGATAAATTAACAAACACAGAAAATTTGATTTTTTTTTTTTTTCATTCCCATTCAAGCAAATAACTGATACAAAATGATTTTCAGGAGAGAAAGGTTTAGATTAATAGCTCGAATCACCTCCCAGAACATTAAATTCATCTTTGGTCAATACCACCAGAACACGAGGTACCGTTGATTTAGCTAAGGACGACATACCATCGTTATTAAACCTTAACAAAGTCGCTAAATTACTTCTTGTTAGGTTCTCTTAAAATAGGTTTTAATAATAACAAAAGTGTAAAAAGATTATTAATGAGTTTTTCAAGTATGTAGTTTTAAGTTAAAGAGAAAGAACAAAAATGAATAGTACCAGGTTACCAGAACGTTTTACAGAAGGTGCACTACAAGAAAAATTAACAGTATCGGTTATCTAGAAGGTTTTACAGAAGGTTTACTGTGATTTTTTATAGCAAAATAGTTTCACAAAAATTTATTGTTTATCAGTTTAGTTTTGATCAAATTCATTATAAATCAATTCAAATAAATATATTGGAGACCTAGCTTCAAGAAAATGCATATATTTAGGTAATATACTCATGTGTTCCACTTAAGTTGGTTAATATCCAAGGGGATTTTAAGTTTTCTTCAAGTTTATCTCTCATATCATTGTTCAAGCTTCATGAGGAAATTCAAGTTTATTTAAATAAGTATTATACGAGTTTTATCTTCAAGATAAGTTAATCATTATAATCTACAAAAATCCATAAGGAGTTAAGTCTATCACTTACCTATTTTTATGAGATGTTATCATTTTCAAAAGGTATAAACGTTATCTACTTCAAGCATTCAAAGAAGATAAAGAGCAAAACAAGATTATGATGATTAAATTCAAATTTCAAGCTTCACAAAAAGGAGAATATCACCATAATATCAGGAAATCAATCTTCATGATAACGCGAAAACATCTTACTTGATCTTATTTTTATGCCGTTGAGCAATAGCCTTGAAAAAGATCAGTTCAAATTTTCTAAATAAGAAGATAATGCTACCGAGAAATTCGTGGAAGATTATCCATAGTGTAAGCCCCTAGATTTTTTGATAATATAAGCAAACCCTAAGAACCGGAAGTCAAAACGAAACCCTAAGATCAACCTAGTTTTATGTTTAGTCTAGTGAATCTAGATCCGGCAATCCCGTATTCATAAACCCTAGAAACGAAATTAAGATAATTGTGGAAAATGGTTCGTAATAATATAGGAAAGTTTAAAAATATCATATTCATAATTTTCTAGTGTCTTTCGGATCCGAACGAGATTAGTTTTCAAAAATCGTGCCCTGATGCATCGGATAGTGAAAATATTCCGAAAACACCAATAAATTCTTAAAAATATAAGGATTTCAAAAATATCAGTTTTAGAATTTTTTGGTAACTAAAAATATCAGATATAGGCCGTTTACACATATTTTATTTACTATCAATATTTTAATTATCTAGTCTACTATTCATAGTACTTTTTTACTATTCATTATTATTCATCTATCTCTACTTTTTCTTACACTCTACGATACCTATACCGTACAAGTTACCTTCCCCATACAACTTTAATCACATCACACTTTACACATTACTTCTTTTATTACAAAACAAACAAAATAAATCAATTTCTCCCCTTCCCCCTACACAAGCCAAACCGGCGCCTCCCCCTCTCTCATCAATTCCATTTTATTTTCTTTTCTAATTTATTTTATTATGTCTAATTTCTACTCAAAAATCTATAAATACCCCCTTTCTCTTTCATTCTTTCACACAACACAATTCATACTAAAACTCTACCAAAATCACTCCATAAAATCCCTCTCTCAAAATCTCTCTCAAGTTCTCTATTTTCCTTATAAAACCAAGTCCCACATAATACTACAACCCATTCTTTTCTTCTTCAACAAACACATAAAACTTAGGTAAAATTTCTCATATTCACTCATCATGTTCATACAACTTAACATGAGTTTAGTGTATGTTTCTTAGACTCATGAGAGTTAAACAAGCAACAATATATTCATGTTTTGTTTTTGTTCATGTTCTTATTTTCTTTATGTTACTAATATGATGTTGTTATTATTTTTGTTTCTAATCTAACTTATATAAAGTATTATGTATATTATGTATATATATTTATTTAGAGCATATAAGCTCATTTGTTATTTATTTATTTTCATGGCTTTCAATTTATTTACTTGTTTTAGGCAATTATTAAGACTAATCTTTCTAATCTTAGACTTGTCCATATCAAGTCAAAACAATTTTCTTTCATTGTTTTTCTTTTCTTTTGAGGACTAGTCTATTCTTAGTTCCGGGATACCTTGATGAAGCTAAGGTTCCCAATACTTGACTTTACTTTTATGCTCTTATATAATTTATCTTATTATGTTGTTTTTATTTCTCATAGTTATATAATCTCATTCATGCATAAACATATTGTTATTGTCTCAACCATAATAATGAAAATGAGTTTTCTTAAGTAATAAAATAAGCTCTTTTTAAAAATAAATTTTGTCACATAAGGAATAATTTTTCCATAAAACTTAAAGTTTTATCTTAACAAATATTTTCTAAAGTTAGATAAGTTTAGCTCAAGTTTTAGTAATAACACTATATGTAATTTTATCAAGAAATACATAAAGTAAAATCATCACAAACTCTCTTTTCAAACCAATAAAATAAGAAAGTTTCTTTAAACTTAATTATTGATTTAACCAAGAGTTTTCTTAAACTCATTTATCAAAGCTTTCTACCAACACTCTAGAATACTAAAGTCTAGATAAGTTTTATAAAATTATTAAAGAATAACTTTTCTAAGGATAAGCTTTACTTAGGAAATAAAAATAATAAATAACTTATAAAATTACTGATATTACTCTTTTAAAGTGGATTTAACTTTAGAAAAGTTTTAGAACACACAACCAAGAAATATTTAGAAAACTACATTTTCTAACATTTAGAAATAAAGTTGTAGGAATTTTTAAAATTAACTTTTGAAAATTTAAGATATGGAGTTAAAAGAAGGAGATGCTCGCTTATAGTAAATTAAGAAATTTTCCTAGCAAAACTAATTTCTTTTCAAAGTCTTAGCTTTTCTCTCACTTTTAAGACATTTTGTTTTACGAAATCATTGTTGGGACAACACTACTAAACCCATGCATGTAGTTTGAGTATATTATATATATATATATATATATATTTCAAGGATTTTTCAACTATACAATATATCTATATTTTTGTACAAGAATTCTTGAATAAAGAAAAGTTTGAAAACTTGAGTTTGAAATTTTGAATTTTCGCACCAAATCTATCCGTTACTTTTCTGAGACCCAAATGACTTCTTTTGATAAAAATAACCTTGGAAATAGATAGATCTTTTCGAGCAGGTAGAAATCGGTATATAATATGCGAAATTCCGAGTTAAAATGAGCAAGTTATGGCCATTTTAGATTAGAATTTCCATTCATACGATTTTTGACGAATTCAATAAGATAGAACTATAGAATTTGAGTAGATCTTGGATGAAATACTCATGTCAGGTATTTCTTTTGTTTAGGTGTCGAGGACCAAGATCTTCTCTTCCTCAAACATTACTTCGACTCCTAGAAGAATGCTATAGACGAGTGAGTTTCCTTTACGTTTATGTATTCGCACATGTACTTGTAGAATAGAGCACTAGATGTTAGGAAAAGATAAAATATATCTATGTGAATCGTTGTGTGCGATCAATGACCAATAAGTATATCGGAACCCGATTTTTTATTGATATAAATGTTTCTATGTATGTATTGCTATGTGTGCAAATATTGCTTGATCACTTTAAATTATTTAATGTCATATTAGAATCCTCATATAATAAATTGCTCATGCATATCACTTAAATTATCATTTCAAAATTTTGCTACTACTCCTCAGGGTGGGACCGGAAAGGTAAGCTAGCTTGCTACAATCTTGAGAGTTTAGGACGTTTGGGGAATACGGTCTCAAGTTGTAGCCGAGTCAGATCGATCGCTTTGAGTAAGGAAAGCCTAGGGACTAGTAGTACAGTTCGTTGAACCCCAAAACGCGCAACTTTAAGGAGGTCGTTCGGACCCAGTTCAAAGCATTCTCTAACCACCGATGGAGGGGTAAATCCATCATATATATGAAACCGGATAGTCGTATGTAATGTTTGATCATATGGTTGTTGCATTTCATATGCTTGATTAATAAACTTGGTTGATTACCTGTTATGAGTACTTTTGCGTAAGGAATATCTCACTAAGATAGTTATGCTTATACTCCTATAGATTTTTTATATTTCAGGATTGTCATTTTGCACCCGAGACTATCTTGATCACCCGGGTAGAATCCTTATTTTGGGAAGCTTTTGGAGGAATTCTGCTTTGAAGTTTTAGAGTAGATTTCTTCTAAAATCTTCTAGCTTTAGTATAGCCATGTTGTTATTATCAGGGGAATGCTTCTTAGAAGTGGTAAGACTTTTTATTTTAATGAAATATATTAAGTGTTATTTTGCATGTTCTGCTGCCAATATCTTAAAATGTATTACTTCACTGGTCTCCCTTTGATGTGAATGTACGCCTTGTATCGATATGTAAGCTTTCGAGTGACTGAGGTAGTCATTCTTAAGTTTTAATATTGCATACGGCGGGCTGTCACGTTTAAGGTATCCGTTGGAGCATGACACATAGCCCGCTACAACTTTTTTTAGAATAGATAAAGAAGAAGAATAGATTATGATTCGATTTTCAAATTTCAAGCTAAGAAAAATATCACCACAAAATTGGGAACTCAATCTACAAGAAATGAAAAAGTAAAATATCTTCTTTCTTCTTGTTTCATATCTGTATAATATCAGCAGGTTTCAAATTCTTCAAAAAAGGATAAGGCACACGAGATATTATCTGAGTTTTACATAGGAAAGCTTATCCACATCTTATAACAATATTTTTTGAACATTAGAGGATAGTGGATATATTAACGATATAGAAAAACCAAGGAAGACACACATGTTGCTATAAGAAAAAAACTTGCTGCTTCCTTAAAATTTTTCTGATTTGATTTGTGCACAATTTTCACTTTGCTGCAACTTTTGCTTTTAATCTATTCTTTTGTTGATAGAATGAACTTGCTATTGTCTTCTAGCTTGTTAGCTTGTTAATTTACAATATTAGGCTTTGTAGGATTGGTTGTTAGCTTGAAGAAAGCTGTGAAATCAAGTAGAAGGAATTATACAATCCTGTAAATTGATTTGATTGAATATAGTAAAACAAATCCATGTGGATTATGGGGTTCGCAGCTCGAAGCTGGAAGAGTAGGATAACGCATAAGGTGGAATCATTATACGTCGTTATCTGATTTTCTTTCCCTACTCTTTTAATTTATTACAATTTATATTTTGGTTATTTAATTGCTTAACTTATTCTCATAGTTTGAACTTAAGCGGGATTTTAATTTTAAAAGATTAAAATTTAAATTTTTGATAATAATCAATTTAACCTCCCTATTAAAGTTGGACCAATACATCTCATCGGACCTTTGCTTATTTTCGATTCTGGTCCATCCACGTTTGTCTCCGTGTCTAAAATTCGTTCCACGTTCAGGTAAGTATGATGCATTCTTTCCTTTCTTTGTTACTTTATTTTATTTATTTAATTAAAATGAGGTGGTAGCAAAAAGAATATATATATATATATATATAAAGAACAAAATAAATAAGTAAACAAATAAGTAAAATAATAAAGAGGACAATGAAAATAATGGTAACTAGTATATGTAAAATAATAAAAAAAAAGGAAATAAATAAGTAAATAAAGGTTGTAAATGTATTAGTGTGAACATGTATAAGTAGAAATAAATATGACTTTAGCCATGTTAGCAAGACTAGCTTATATATTTAATTGTAAAATTTGTTCTATTACCTAGAAAAATCTATTTTCCTAAATATAAAAATTTAAAATGATAGATTTTATAACTTTTCCATGATAATGTTTTATTTGCCAAACAATAAAATGTAATATACTTAAAGTGATAACGATTTAAAAAATTAAAAGAAACCAACATACTAAAGCTTTATGGAAAAAAAAAAAACCATGTATTGTATATTCCGATTAGCGAGTACATAGGCACTTCTGAGATGACACAAAAAGTGAAAAAGCTTCTTCTTTCTTTGTAAATATTGAATTAATTCATTGTCTATTATAAATATTGTTTAGATTTGTAAACTTAAATGACAAATTGTAAATATAAAATTTTTTAAGGATTAAAAAGATAAAATTTTAATTTTTGAATTTTAAGTGGTAACCATATGGTTTTAATAAAATAGCCCCCAAATCCAAAAATTTCTAGTTTAACAAAGTTGGATTTAAATCAAATTTTTTCATAGACAAGTGGCTAAGTTAGGATCAACCAACCTTAGGACTGTAAACGAGTTGAGTCAAGTCGATACAATACTAAGTTCGAACTTGACTCGATTTAATACTCGATAAACTCAAACTCGACTCGATTAAGCTCGATTATTCTTTTAAATATTAATTTAACTATAAAGAGTATTAATACTCGATAAACTCGAACTCGACTCAACTAGATTTAATACTTAATGAAGCTCAATTAAACTCGCGAGCTCATCGAGTCAAATATTTTAAAGCTCAAACTCGAACTAGGTAACTACTCGAATAGTTTGAACTCGAGCTCGACTTGATTGTAAACGAGTCGAATTCGAGTTGTCTCGACTTATTTACAGTCCTAACCAACTCATTGATTCTAACTCATAATTTTTTTATGATTTTGATCGAGTGATGACTCCAACAAATTTTTCAAAAAAACAAATTTCTTTTTATTCCTAGTCGAGGGTTCGCATTAAATGGATTTGAGTTTGATATGAATTGGATTAAAAGAAAGTAAAGCAGGAAAATGAAAAATCTAGGCTCGATAGATCGAAAGAAGTAAACTTTAAATACCACAAGCTAATTTTAATAGTGCTTGCAAAATATTTGAGTATGCATTTTACTGCATACAAGTGTGATTCATTTGAGCAAGATTTGAATCGTGCACATATGCACATCGAGAACATGATATCAAGTCTTAATGTTGTTAGATATAACAAACTACTTATCATGCCTCTATACAGTTTTTCACAAATATATTTTCCATTTTCATTTTTGTCAAGTTTACACTTGTACTCATAGGTATAAATCTTGTTTTACAATTATCCATTTTGAATCTTTTCAAGAGTTCTTTGGTATATTTAGAATGATTGATGGAAGTTCCATTTTCAGTTTGCTTCATTTGGATACCTAGAAAATAATTGAGCTCTCCCATCATGCTCATTTCAAATTTGTTCTTTATTCACTCAACAAATTTATTTATAAGACTCATGTTAGTAACTCCAAACACAATGTTATCCACATAGATTTACACAACCAATGTGTCTGACTTGTGATTTTTGATAAAAAGTGTTTATTGATTTTTCCTCTAGAAAATCCTTCGTTTAAAAGGAAGCTACTAGGCCTTTCATACCAAGCTCTAGGAGCTTCCTTTAGACCATAAAGAGCTTTGTTTAATTTATAAACTTGATCAAATAATTTATTATTTTCAAAACCCGATGGTTGCTCCACATAAACTTCTTCTTTTATAAAACTATTTAAGAAAGCACTTTTGACATCCATTTGAAAAAGAATAAAATTTTTTAATGTGGGCAATTCCAAAAGCATTTTAATGACTTCTAATCTAGCAACAGAGGCAAAGGTCTCATCAAATCTATACTTCTTCTTGATTATATTCTTTAGCTACTAACCAAGCTTTGTTCTAGTTACTATTCTAGCTTCATCAACTTTGTTTCTATAAACCCATTGGTTTCCATCAACTCTACTACTAGGTCTAATACCATGTTCCAAACTTTATTTCTTTATGAATGATTTAATTCTTCATTGCATAGCTTGTATCCAAATTCATCTTTTAAAGCTTCTTCTATAATTTTAGGCATAGTTTGGATAGGAAGACTAGATTTCTCATATTACTGGGAAGGTTTTGTTTGTAACCTATTGGAAGGTTTACCTATTATTAAACCTTTAAGTGTGATCTAGCATATTTCTATTCTTTAGGAAATCATAGGTAATAGATTCATCCATAACATCCTTTTTATGTTCATTTCCTTCATTTATTTCTTTGTTAATATTTCAAGAGAAAACTTATCCAAATCAGCATAACATTATCCATATCACACTTGAACATATATGAGGCAATGGAACATCAAAGCGATATTAATATATTCTTCCACAACAAGGTTCTTTTATTAAAACTATATAACCTTTACCGTTAAAGAATAACCCAAAAAAACTTCACACTTTTAGCATCAAATTTAGCTAGTTGATCTTTTCCATTATTTATGATGTAACATTTAGTACCAAAAAAATGAAAAAAGATATTAGGTATTCTCGTTTCCAAAGCTCATAGGGGTTTTCTTAAGAATTAGTCTTATGAAGACTCTATTAGATATACATCATGTAATGTTAACAGCTTCAACCCAAAAGTATTTAAATAGATTGTTTGCACATAATATTGTTCTAGCCATTTCAATTAAGGTTCTATTTTTCCTTTCAACTATACCACTTTTGTTGTGGTGTTCTAGGTGCTGAAAAGGTAGTTTAATTCTAGATTTACTACAAAAATCTTCCATTTCATAATTTTCAAAATCTCCTATGTGATCACTTCAAATATGCACAATATTAAGACTTTTTTCATTTTAGACTTTCTTGCAATATCTTAAAAAGACATTGTTTGTTTTATTTTTAGATGCTGGGAAAAAAGTCTATGTATATCTAGTGAATTCATTAACAATAACCAAGGTATATTATTTCCCTCCCAAACTTAAAGTTTAAGTATGACCAAATAAGTCCATATGCAATAGTTCTAATGGCCTTGAAGTGGAAACATTTTTAGACTTAAAGGAAGTCTTAGTTTGCTTTCCTTGTTAACATGCTTGGCAAACCTTTTGAAAATTCAATTTTGATAATCCTTTGACAAGAATCATTTTAATAAGTTTTGAAATTGCATCCATGCTAGCATGTCCCAATTTTCTATGCCATAGTAAACTATTGTCATTTTGAAAGTAAAGACAAGTTTCATTTGAAGATTTGAAATCATCTAGATTGATTTTGTAAATATTTATTTATCTATACCCTTCAAAATAAGCTTGATTATTGTCAAATCTTTCAATAAAACATTTATTAGCAATAAATGTTACTTTAAAGCAATTATCACATAATTAGCTGACACTAAGTAAATCATGCTTTAAAACATCAACTAGAAGCAGATTCTTAATAATTAAATATCTATTTACCAGAATGTTACCTTCATGAAGACAATTGACTTGCAATTGTCTACAAAGGTGACACTCCCTTGATCTTTCAAGACCACAATTGTAAACTTAGATGCATGTCCAGTCATGTGTTTAAAACAACCACTATTTATGTACCATTTGTTATTTCCACTTGAAGATTTCTACAAAACAAGGGATTATTTATTTAGTTCTCATTTGAGTTTGAGTTTTTTTAGTTAGGTGTAACAACGATTTCTCTCTTAGCAACCCAAACTAGCTTGCTTTTATGATTCAAGCGCATTATTCTCCTTATTGCACAATTGTGGGTAGTATGACCAATTTTGCACAATTGTTGCATGTCCCATAAGTGGCTCTTACAAATCGAGTTTTATGGGGCTTATAACTACTTGCTTTATCATAGCCAATTCCATATATTTGAGTCATACCTTTGACTTCCTAGCAGCGTGTTCAAGTTCTTTTTCCCTTTGGTGAGCTTGGTTGTGGTTGTCTTTGAATCATCTAAGCTAGCTTTTAATATGATATTTTCATTCTTAGTTCCTCTAGCTCTTTTTAGCATCCGTTATCACAATTATTTGTATGATTATCACATTTTAAGGTCTTATTTTCTATGTCTAACCAATCAACTTCAATATTCAGTTTCTCATTTTCTTTACCTTATTTGTCACTTTCAAGTTTCAAATAATTAGTTTCCTCATTTAAGTTTTCATTTTCATCTTTCAACTTATTATATTCTCTTTTGAGCACTTCCATCTCATTTCCTACATTTAAAATTATTTCTATGAACACTTGATTTTCCTTTTATAGTTTCACTACTTCTTTACAAAGGTCATTATACATGGTGGCTAATTCATCATAAGAAAGAGAGATACAGAACTTACCTCATTATCCAATACTATGAAGCACATATTTTCATCCAAGTCACTTAAGCCGTCATCACTCCAAGTGACGATGAGAGCTTTCTTCCTAAATCCCCTAGATGCTTTCCTAAGTATTGGGCAATATTGTTGGATGTGTCCTGGCTTGTGACATTTATAGCACGTTATCACATTGTTCTTTTCCTTTTTATATCCTAAGGAGCTACTGTCATCGTCCTTTTTTTTTTTTTATCTTGTTGTTGAACTTTTTGGCCATTAAGGTAAGCTCCTCCTCCTCCTGCTAATCATCTTCTTCATTGGAATCATGACTTGTAGCTTTTAAAGCAATAGCCTTCTTGCTTGATTCTCTTCCTTGCTTCTTAATTAACTCATGCACCTTGAATGCTCCAATAACTTTCTCTTTGCTCATGGCTCTTAAATCTTGTGCTTCTTCAATAGCATTTCTCTTAGTGTCCCAATCCTCAAGTAGCGACCTGAGTACTTTAGAATTGATTTCCACATTAGTGAAATTCTTTCCAAGCATACTTAAGGGATCTATGATGCTGATGAATCTATTATGCATCTCATCTATTAATTCATTTAGAAGCATTTTCAAATTTTCAAATTGTCCACACATAAGACTTATTTTTGTATCTTTTACTATTGAAGTTCCTTTATCAATCTTTTTAATTCATCTCATATATCTTTAGCAGATTTACATGTACAAAATCTATTGAAATCACTTTCATTTAACTCATAATGCAATATTTTCATAGCTATTTCATTTAGATATAATCTTTTCCAATCTTCTTCATTGTAATCTCTTTTTTCTTTTCCTTCAATAGTTAAAGGCCTATTTTCTATTACATTCTATATTTGCCTATTTTATGCTTTTAGAAAGATTTTCATTCTATATTTCCAATAAGAGTAGTTTCCCCCACTTAAAAGTGGTAGCCTATTGATAGCTTATCATTCTAGAAACCCTAATGCTTTTGATGTTATGATCTTTACTCTAAATGCAATTAAGCACGGAAAAATTAGAGACTGAGCTCTGATACCAAATGAAAATACACTAGAAAATATGCAAGAGGGGGGTGAACTAAGTATTTGATGTAAAACGCCCAAACAATGAATTTATGTGCAATGGATCAAATTAAACTTCGATAATAGCAGAATAGCAATAATATAAAGTACTATAAGAAATACAAAAGAGATAAGGAAAGAAGATTTAAGCCCGAATATAATATGGAATTCAACCCACTTTTTAATCTCCATGATCACACAAATCGCCTCTAACGGAGGACTTCACATACTTTATTAAGTTCAAACTCAAAGCTTAAATAGAATAGTACATAAATTACAATACTAAAAAAATAAACGATTTCCTCTCTTTTATAATGCTCTATTATAGATCACAAATGTAAGAACAAAGCACTAACTTAGTTTTCACTCTCTTTATAGATTTTGCAAAATAATGAACAAGAGTGCAAGAACTATGAGAGAATTTCTGATGTGCTTGTTGGCAAATGAAGGCTCTTCGAACTTGTTTGAATTCCCCAAGAAATGTATATTTATAAACTTTAAAAGTTTAAACGTCCATTGAAGATATCGTCTGACAGATGACAAACATTAAATGCGTACAATAGTTACTTTTATTATTCCACCGATTAGCTGGGGTATCCTTCTATCAGCTCGTCGGTCTAAAGTCCACATTAAGTTCCAACTTGTTGCGCCTTTAAAATTGAAGAGCTGCACCTTATATTGTCTCCTTGATCAAGATTGTGCTTTCTTGTCTTGTATCAACTTGTCAGTGCAATTCATGCAAGCATAAAAGCAAAGTGCACACATATACAAAGCATAGATTCTTAGACAAATATTTTTTCTTATATAGAATATCAGTCTTAATCAAGTGAAATGTGTTCACAAAAAGATTTAAATAACTTTTGCTTTGATCAAAATCACATGTAGAATAATTCAGTTTAATAATAATTGCTTAAATGAGTAAAAGGACCATCCTGCTAGTATGGTGAAGATTAATGTTAATGGATCGTGCCTCGCGCGATTATAATTCTACAGCCGTAGCATTTTACGAATATTTTTCTTTCATACTACTTTTTTAATTATAAAAGATATTGCATAGACATAAAAGAGCATACATGGATAATATTGACATAACAAAATAGGGCATTGTGCCTTTTCATCCAGGTGTCCTTAATCATCTTTAATTTGCGGCTTCATTGCCTTCGATCTCTTGCTGTGTTAGTTCCGTTTCACTCCTTCAAACATATGAGCAAGCGTTCCAAACATGATTACAGAACATTGACAAACCTCGACTTGACCATAACACAAGAAATTTTAAAAGAAATTGAACTGCCATGGCTGAACCATAAGTCAGAACATAATTCAACTTTTATAAGCCCAACATAGTACATGCCCTATGATCCGTCACACACAGTGTCATTTTATTCATATTACTTTTATCCTCCAATCCACCATATAAAATGTAAATGCACACCTCCAATAATATATATATATATTATTATATTTGTATCTAAGAAAAATATATTGATGAAACAACAGCAAGCTAGGAACGTGTATAGAGATTTTCCATCTTAGGCAAGAATCTGCTTAAGAGGCTTAGCTTCCAATTCAGCTTTTTCCAAGTCCTTCATTTGTTGCTCCTTGGCTTGTTTCTTAAGCCTGGCAAGCTCAAGGTCTTTGCTCATCTTCCTCCTCTACATTTCCGCAAATGTGATGGGCTCTTCCATCACTGACTTCTCTCCCTCCCTAATCTTGAGGGGGTAAATACAGCTTCCGGTGCCGGGTTTTGGAATGTGGCTATGGACAATCTGCTGCAGTTGGAGTTCACCACTGCTGGTGGTCAGCATTCTTGAACCTCCCATTGCTCAAATACTGCATAAAAGTAAGTAAATCACATCAGATACATTAGCATCTTCAAAAATTACGCTTTATCATGATCATTAACCTAATAACGATCTGTATTTCCTTGTACTTACATGACCATGATCACCAAGGTTGACAACAAAAGCACCGTCCACAGGCTGGACAGTGATCCATGTCTTACCACCATCCCTAGTGGCCTGGAGTCCACCAACCTGATCCTGAAGCAATAGAGTAATGGTACCAGGATCGGTGTGGCGCTTCAGGCCGAGCGTTAAATCGGGTTGTGGGCACTTAGGATAGTAATTAACCACCACCTTCTGGTCCATATCCACACAAGCTTTTGTCAGTGCATCTTTTTCCAATCCCATGGCTTCTGAAAGTACCTCCAGAAGCTTGCAAGCAAGTTCCATCAGTTTCTCACTGTACTTTTCTGTCGCGTTTCTCCAATTTCCTGGCTTATCTGGCCATCTTGAATAGTCTCTATTTTTAATTGGATATGAAAAGTATGTCACTATTTCTCGCCAGTCTTGGACAACTTCTCCCTGAAAATTATTGCCGAAACATAAAATATATAATTTACTTAATTTACTATAAAATAATGAAAGATTAAGCTAATTTAGTCAATTCTATCTTATTATTGACTGTTTCTTTTCTTTTTTTTTTTATTTTTTTCCACTTTATATCAATGTCCATTCTAGACCTCGGTACAGGTGGGGACAGATCCGTGAACGAACGTGACCCAGCACCAACAGATCAGAGCGTCCGCCCGGATCGGCCGTAGGCCATGACCCATATATCGACCGGGCGGTTTGTCGGGCCATGCTGTTAGCCATGTCGTCCTGCCGAGTTGGCATAAATCGAGAGCTTAAATTCAAAAAAAAAATGAAAAATGAAAAATGAAAAGAAAGAAGAAGAAAGGACACACTATAATAATAAATGAGAGTAAGGCTGATGAGAGATGGGAAAAAAATATAAAAAGTAGTTAATGCGAGAGAGATCAAAAGGTCGCAAATCTCTATCTTGACCTTGACGAAGGTGGTGCCCAAACTTTGAGGTTATGACCTCCATTTAGATTGTTCGACTCTGTTTTCTTTTCTTTGTTCGTCTTTCATCTCTATTTGGCTACGAAGCTTTCTAATCTCATTACACAGAGAGAGAGAGAGAGAGACAAAAGGAGTAGGAAGTGGTATAAAGTAAAAGGTGAGAGAGAGAGAGAGCAGTTGTTGGGTATTGGAAAAGATGAAAGAGCGTGAAGGAAAGAAATTGTGTGTACTGTGCCACGTATTTGGGAAGGTGTGTGCAGTGTGCCAGAGGGAAAAGGTAAGAATAGGGGGCAGCCATGGAAAATACGTATATTAATGGTCTTTTGCAATCACCCGGGCTAATAACTAAAAGGGATTAAATAGATAGAGTAGCTAGAAATTTGAGGATTTAAATTTGAAAAAACCATGCAGCTTCTAGCTTTGGATTTTAAAAACCATTACATGAAACAAATACCATTGACTGGCCAACTTTTTTTTAATTTAAAATATAATAGGAAATGAAAACTAAAAAAAAAAAAAAGATAAAGTTCATAGGTCAACGGGCTAAAAGCCAGCTCGTGACTGCTGGGCCATTACAATACCAACCCATGAAGCAACGGTGCTAGGCTGGGCTACTCCTATGCCAAGGGCTAATCTATTCAATTTTGGAATTTTGAAACTGTTGCAACAACTGTTTTATCAGCATATTAATATATGGTATGGATTTCAAATCAATTATATATAGTATAAATTTCATATTTGGTTAACTAAAATTTTTCTATTTATATAATTAAACATCTTAAGTTTAGAAGTATCAATTTATTATCTTTAAATTTTTTGAGGTTGTGTATAGTATTAAGTGAGATAGTTAATTGTAATAATACAAAAAGATGAGTAGTTAAATGAAAATTTGATAAAATCCATATAGTTAATTGTATGAATGAACAAAACTTAGATTTGAAATTGATAATTTTAAAAATAAATAAAGTTTAGATAATAAATATGATAATTACATCATAATATATATTTTAATAATTTTTGTTATAGTCTAGTGGTCATAAGGATGTAACCCGATCAGGTTTTAAATGGATCATATAAGGTCTATCAAACCTGTCCCTATAACCCTATAGGTTTTGATACTAGATCCAAACCCATCCTATAGGGCTTGATGTAAAACCTGAAACCCGACCCTATAGCCCTATAACCTTATTTTTTTCGACCTATTTTCAAAATTTAATAATAAATTTAAGAAAAGTTGGTGCTTCTAACACTAATTTTATATATATTAAAAAAATAAAAAATACATATGGGATTGATAAAAAATATTGCAAACCACATTTATTATACAACATTTAAACACATAAATATATTGCTTTTATCATCGTATAATATATTAAAAACATGGTTAAATTAAACCGCCTATTATAACTAAAATATAATAAAACAGTAAATAATATTAATCTATACAACAAACATGACTTGAACAAAATTTAATAAAAAAATTCTTAAATTCATAACTAATCTATAATATCATGTTGTTTTGTATCCTTTAAATTTATTATATAATCCAAACATGACCATATAACTCTATAGAATTTTTATTATATATCTAATCTCGATCTTAAAATCTTATCAGATTTTTAATGGATTGAATGGATTGAAGATTCGAAAATCCTATAATGATCTACCCAGACACATCCTTAAATAGCCACACAAAAGGTGCCAATTCCATTTTATCTTTTAATTGTTTATATAAAGTAGTTACACATATAATTTATTGCATCGCCGTCGCCCATTGGCCACAAACAAGTTCACTAATAATAGATTTTATGGTGGAGGACTGGTCCTGCAAGACACACGTCCTAGTATAACCTTATAGATCTCTGAAGCTTACTAAATATTTCAATTAAATCGTACGTATACGGTGTTTCCAGAGAATAAATTCTTCCGTCTTCGGTTGAGTCTGTGTGTATTTGAGTGATTGCCTTACATGTGATGTCACATCTCTCCTTTTTGTATTTTCATATTTCTTTTCACTCTCTAGTTTTCGTAAACATACATATGATGGGAAAAATATTTGCTGTGTGTTGATATATATTGAATAAATTTAAAAATAAAAAATATTTCTAAAGCAAAGTAAACAATTACTAGCATTCTATATATACATATTGCATTATTATTATTATTTGAGACATAATAACTAAGATAGCAAAATTTTTTTCTCATATGATGCAACATGTATCTGTTTTGGTAAAATTGTAAATAAGTCGAGTTAATGATGAGCTATTCAAGCTTGGCTCAAGCTTGATACGTTAAAGAGTTTACGTTGAGCATTAATTTAGGCTCGCAAGCCGTTTCATGAATAAACTTATTTAACAGACTCGTTAATAAGCTCGTTAGAAGATTTGTGAATTTTATATGTATGATATATTGTATACAACTATATAATTAAAACAATAAAAACTAATTTTTATCTAATATTTATGTATATTTATAGCAATACTTATATATTATATTTTATATTTAGAAAAAAAAAAAGCTACATAAATGAGTGGAGCTCGAGATTAAATTTTAAGTTCAATAAAAACTCAGTAGGTTTTGATAAAAAACTTAGCTTGACTAGAAATTAAATTAAAGCTCGTTTACTAAATAAGTCGAGCTTGAACCTAAACTTAAACTTAATAAAAAGTTCAATTCGAGCTCGAACCCGATAAATTTTAAATAAACCAAACCCGAGTTTTTTTAAAGCTCAACTTCACTTAACTTATTTCCCACCTTAGTTTTTCCCGATTCTTCCTAAATAATATAGACCTTCTCGTCGACCCACCCAGGACAAAAGTGGTTAAAATTCGACATCAATTTTTATCCATGCCACTTCTTATACGACCACACATACTGATGATTTGCTTTATTTTACACCATGAATCATATTTATGAACATCACCATCAATAAGAGAAATAATGAGCAATCAATCACATCATATAATCACATTATAAAATAAAAAACTGCATCCAGAATGTTTATCTATATAATTTATAGATTATTGTAGATATTCTTTAAATCAAAATATATATATATATATATATATATATATGATATAGATCCTAACATTAAAACATGAGTAAATAATTCTCGTGTTAGTTAGGACCTAAAATTGTCCTTAAAATTTCTGTAGAAAGTGATATTTTAAGGTTATACACACTTTTTTCTTAATTAGTAAAGTTAGGTTTAAAAATTTGAAAGGTCTACATTCCATGCATAATCAAATTGCATATTTCCAATATGTACAAATTAATATCACTCAC
This sequence comes from Combretum micranthum, assembly GCA_024138025.1. Taxonomy (NCBI): domain Eukaryota; kingdom Viridiplantae; phylum Streptophyta; class Magnoliopsida; order Myrtales; family Combretaceae; genus Combretum; species Combretum micranthum. The sequence continues at coordinate 35,189 of JAMXBD010002465.1, read as the reverse complement.
TTGTAAATGGCTGGAGACAATGAATCCCCCTTTCTTCCCACCGGACATATCAAACCGGAGTTTCTCCTCCGGCGGTAAACCAAAAAACTCTCTTGCCAGCTTCGTCATCTCATTGATCAAACCAACATCAACCCCATGATCCACCACCTGAAATATCCCCCAATCTTCACACGCCTCCACAATTTTCTTACAAATCTCGTCCCTCCGAACACCAATCTCATCAATTCCGGCGAGAGAAATCACCGGAATCTCATTGCTAAACTCATTATACGCCACCTTAGGACGTTCATCTTCGTCCCTAACGAAACTCTCGCTCAGGGTCTTCTCCTCCACTAGTGCCGAGAGTGTTGCAGGAGCCATATGAAGTCTGATGGCGATGCAACAACTAACGTGCGTTGAAGTGTTAACGTAAATGAGTGCAGTAATAAGATATAGTGCAGTGAGACACGACAGTCGACAAAACCTTAAAACCTAGGGTTTGTTAGTGTTTGGAGTATGACTGCTTGGATTACGGTGATCGGTGCATGTGTGTTTGGTGCTTTATATTGAAGGAATGGTGTGGGAGCTTAGGGCGTGGCGGTTAATGTGTGGAGAAGGATGGCAGCCATAACTACCATTAACGCTGCCTCGTGACTTAAAGATGGATCCCTTAATCATAGTAATTCCGTAACTACCTGTCTCCAGTTTGGCTTGATACAAACCTAACTTTTGCAAGTCTGTAGTTCATAGTTCATACTTTTCTTAATATATATATATATATATATAAATATATCCTCTAAATATTTGTTAGCTTTTACAAATATAGCTAAATCACATGTTTACAAACTTTAAAAAAAATATTACTTAAATACAAATTACACAAAATAATCATCAAAATACCAATGCTAAATCTCATGTAATACACGTAACTGATATACAAATACATAAATCGCATTTGTTTATATATGAGTTACACGTAATATATTCGATTTATATACAAACATATGGTTGCCGGTATTATATGTGATTTATATACAAATCAATGAATATCCAGCAAATAATTTTGTATTTGTATTTTAATAATTATTTTATGTAATTTGTATGTGTATAATTTTTATTTATACAAGTTAATAATCATGCAATATCCTCCTATAAATTTATTGGGATGATCAGGATGATGTGATAAGTATTTAAGTGGTTGTTCACAACTATGCATAAATTTGAACACTTTCATAACTTAAAGTACTTGCCCATAATAATAATAATATTATGACGTGAGGTTAATAGAACTTTCAGAACTTGGATTTTTTTTTTTTGGGCCAAAATTCAGTACTTGGATTGCTCAAACAATTCAGGTCTAACATATACGAGGATGAGATACGAAGATTCCAATCTCGACAATTCAAGAGAGCCTTCCACGTCTCCGTTTAATTTGTACTGTCTTCTAACAATTGATGTTTTCATTATAGATATATAATCTTTACTAAACATGTAATCATTATCAAAAATAAATAATACTTAAGCACCACCTCTTTACTTAAAATGATGCTTATTTAAAATGCCTATTTTAGTTATTAGAGATCTTTATAAAGAGGATTTTATCTTAATTAGTGTTGCAATTCATGCGACCATATCATATTTTATATACAAGTCTAAATTGATTCGTGTTTAAAAAACTCAATCTATGACTTAACCAGCTTATACTATATCTTGTATTAATTCATTTATTGATTAATAAAGCATATAAGAATATCTATATTCATTAGTATTTAAATACTTGGTATGATTTAGGGAAGTTACTATATTAAAATTGATATTATTTTAGATAGACATAATTAAAAAATTATATATGATATATTACACATATATAATTTAAAAAATATATAATTGAAAAAAAAAGGATATTGCAATATGTGACATAATATGTTGGTAAATAAGCATGATATTTTGAAGTTTAAGTAGTAAAAATAGTTACGAAAAGTTTGATTAAGTAGCAAATTAACTATTTTAGAATTTAGGTACCAAATTTGACATTTTCCTTAGTATTTATGCTAGAGAGAGATTCCAGACTCACGATTTGAGAGTTGAGATGAATATTCAAATTGTTTTTTGTTTTTGCTAATAATAAGAAATCAAAATTAAAACTTAAAAGTTAAAGGACAAATGTTTATTGCCTCACATGTAAAGTGGTAATATAATCATAATAAAACCATTACTAAAATAATCACATTTATATATATAAAAAAAAAAATAACAATAAAACTGGGTGAAAGAGTCTTTCGCGATTTTTAAAACCTTATAATATATAAAACAACTAATTTAACTTTTCATTGATGGCCAAATACAAGCCATAAATTGCCTGGCGCACCATTGCTACCGAGTCTTCAGACCCTATAGACCATCAGTCCCAGCCTACGAAGAGAGGCCCAAAGAATGGAATGGAGGACCACAACCCGACTCGGGGCAAGAACCTTGGATGTTACCTATGCAGGCCTTGTGAACATCCATAAAGGATCTCTCCTTAAATTCAATGAAATTTTCATTTGAGCTTGACCTCAAGACCATTGCTCGAGACCACTAATGAACGTCTAACTAGGGTGAGCTTAAGCTCCTACACCACATAAGACATCCGTGTCTCGCCTTAAGACCAAGGGGACATCATCAGTCCGTCTCCATTCCTTGAAGTTGCCACCCCTGACTCAAATAATCTCGACACCTTGGGTATTGAGCCAACTACCAACTGAAAAGCTATCCACCACGAGAAGACTTGGTGGTCCCCCCGGTACGGCTTAAGACATGAGGGACAGGGAGAGAGTTCTTTTGTTCTTTTCCTTCAGGACCTACGGATTGATTTTAACATCGGAGTGGTGGTGACAGCTAACCCCCCGGCTCTCCTCGGACTGTTGTTTCTATGTTTGCAAGGATTCTCTCTACCAGTTCACATAACGCATAGTGCCATCTGTGGGAACCCTAGTTACCAAGCTTATCTTTCCCTCCATTATCTTCTCCACTAAAATCTCTTTAAAACCCATAAAACCATTATGATATTTCCTTTTCTTTTTATAATGCCTAAACCTTAGAGAGTAAGAATCAACTTAGTTCTCCTCCAACACCATCCATTACTACCCCGACAAATGGAAGAGCTCCAGAGTTACTACCCTTTGAACCAATTGCCGCAAATGCTGCTTCCTTAGGCCCAGTGCATATTTTAGAATTGGAAAACTTGTGTAGGTAACTTCTGCACAAAATTATGGAAAATGAATGCTCCAATGTTCTCCTACAAGCTAGAATCACGAAGTTAAAAGGGTTGAAAACCTGCATTTAGAGGAGCAAGCTTCTAGTGCACAGCAGAGCACTTCCCCAACCTAACCACCACCCAAACGAGAAGAAGAGTCGACTGAAAGAGAACATAGGTGTACCGCGGTGTCACCGTGGGTTAGTGGCTCCACCAGGGAGCAGTCCTACAATTTGAGACCACTTTTGAATAAATATCAGGGGGCACAATATGCCCAAAAGCCTAGTAAGATCCGCTCATAACATCTTATGAGGACACACAACATCCTAACACTCAACTCGAGTTACCTCAAGGTACCATGTGGACAATGAGCGACATGCGAAGGTAAGGTTTGGATGTCCTATTTCAACTTAAGCTCGCGGAGACAACACACTAAATCTTGTCGCTAAAGACACTCAGCCGAGTTTTGATAAGGAATGCACCCTTGAAGAAATCAATGATATGATGAGAAGATCATCGACCATTAAAGAAAGTTTTAAGATGAGCCCACCGCCAAAGAACTCCTAGGAACGACACCCTTGGAAACCAAAGTTCGGGCTAAGGTACTTCTTATTGGAGCTCGTGTATCCACTTTAGAATCCTACGATGGGACAACAGATCTTGAGGATCATGTTGCCCAATTCCAATCTACCATGGCGATACATAGCTTCTCGGATGTGATATGGTGCAAAATTTTTTCCACCACTTTTCGAGACGCAGTCTGAGTTTAGTTTAACAAACTTGACCATAACACGGTTTGTTCATTCACCTAATACAATGACCCATTTGTGGCACACTTCAAGGCAAGCAAATCGATAGAGAAGGATGCTTTATACTTTTATACAGTGTGGCAAAGGTAAAGCGAACCCTTGAGAGACCACTTAAAAAGGTTTAACAAAGCATGTCTAAAAGTCTCGAATCTTAATCAAGGAGTAGCTTTGAAAGTTATCAAACAGAAAGTCCTTGCAGACAGTCCATTTTTGACTCCATCTCAAAATGTTAGCTCACCATGCTAGAATAAGTGAGGGAGAAAGCAAAAAATTTTAGTAGACAAGAGGACACCAGAAATGCTAGGAGAGAAACTAAAACCATGGCCGAACCTCCTCGACTTGAGGGCATTCCACCTCAGATAAGGGGTGACACAAGGATCACCATAAGTTTAGTAATCAGGCTGATGTGAACTCAGGGTGTAAAGATAGTAACAAACGAAAATTCTTTCCAGTGTATGATGAGTTCAGCCCCTTAAAATTACCTGTACATGATGTGTCCTTGAGATAAGGAATCAGGGCTTCATCCTCCCACCACCTCCAATGAAGCCTAGTTGGAAATGCAGGGATTCTAGAGAATATTGTAAGTATTGCCACGATCGCAAGCATGATAGAAAAATTGTAGGCAACATAAAGGTGCGATAGAAGATGCCATACGACGTGGGTGGCATCAACAGAGCATCGATCACAACTCAAATCCGAGCCACCTACCTGGAAACGTAGAAGTAATAGGCAAGAAAGAGAGATAAATACGCAAGAAAGACCGAATCAATCCTAACCTCTTTGACAATGTCATGGTGAGATCAATACCATCATTGGTGGACCCCTGATCTCAATGAGAGCAGGGTTATAGACTGGCCCAAGCATGCCCTGACAAGTGATGAATTTAGAACCCAAAAGGGTTAGAGTTGACACTACTATCTCCTTCACTAACAAGCATTTTGACGGAATCCAAACCCCTTACCAAGATGCCCTGGTTATTTTCGCTAGCATATCGGGCTGGAAAGTTAAGAGGGCACTGATCGATACAGGTGGCTGTGCTGACATTCTCTTCAACGAGCCTTACGAGCAGATGAAACATGAGTTAAAGCTAAAGCTAAGGCCATACGACCACAAGTTATATGGTTCTAACAATCGACCTATCCAACCTCAAGGGATTATTTACTTGTTGAGCTCGACAAAGAGTCATGAAACGTAACATGCTAGATAAAATTTCTTGTGGTCAATTGCTGGTTTCCATATAATGCCATATTAGGAAGAGCCACGCAATCAATATTTGACATGGTCGTTTCCCAACCATACCTCAAAGCTAAGTTCCCTACCTTGACTGGGATAGGGGTGTGTAGAGGAGATCAAGAGCAATCTCAAAAACTATACCTTAGAGCATTAAAAGGAGATCAAGTGTGTACTGTAGATACTGAGCCAGAGCACAAGCTTGAACATCAAGGTACTGGAAGAGGTCACCTTAGAAGAGAATCCCAAGCATAGCACAAGAATGGGGAGATCAACTCCCTTTGATATAAAAGAAAGGTATATTGCATTCTTACAGGAAAAGAAAAATGTCTTCGCATAGTCACCGTCTAACATGACAGGCATAAGCTCGGACGTGATCACCCATCAATTGAACCTCAACAAAAGCCCATAAACTGGTTTGCTAGAAAATTAAGAACTTCACCCCCGAAAGACAAGCCATTATAGAAGGGGAGTCCAAAGATTGCTCCAAGTTGAGTTCATCAGGAAGGAAAATACCTGACTTGGTTAACTAATGTAGTCTTAGTGAAAAAACTCAATAGAAGATGGAGGATGTGCATAGATTACACCTACCTGAGCAAAGCATGCCTAAAAGATTGTTTCCTACTACCATAGATTGACTAACTCGTTGACGATACCTCAAGCCATGAGATGCTAAGTTTTATGGATGCCTTCTTGGGTTATAATCAAATCAAGATGATGTAACCGATGAAGTACATACCTCTTTTGTAACCTCCTTCGACACCTTTTGTTACAAAAATGATGTCATCCGGGTTAAATAATGCTGGTGCAACCTTCTAAAGGTTAGTCAAAGAAGTATTCAAGCCTCAAATAGGCAGAAATATGGAGGTCTACGTCGACGACATAATCGTAAAAAGAAAGCAAGCAGAGGACCACCTATGCAACCTCCAAGAAATTTATGATCACCTCCACTTCTACAACCTAAAGCTTAACCCATGAAAGAGCACCTTCGAGACCTTATCAGGAAAGTTTCTAAGTTATGCCGTCTCTCAAAGAGGGATTGAAGCCAATCCTAATAAGATCAAATTGCTCCTAGAAATGAAGCCACCATCATCAGTCAAGGAGGTACAACGGCTTGTGGGGAAGACAATAGCACTGAGCAGATTCCTCCTTGGGAGTGCCAATAGATTCTTGGAGTTCTTCAGCATCCTTGAGAAACCCAAAAAGTTCAAATGGATAGATAGGTCATAATAGGCCTTTGATGAACTCAGTTGCTTTCCAGCAAAACCACTAGTGTTGTCAACCTCGCTCCGATACGATGTCTTATACCTTTACCTTACAGCGAGTGATCGAGCCCTCTCTTTAGTCTTAGTCTGAGCTGAAAGAAAACAACATCGACTAATCTACTACATCAACTACGTCCTACAAGGACTGGAGTAGAGATATAACAAGTTCAAAAAGTTCACTTTAGCAATAGTAATATTGGCACGACACTTACGCCATACTTTCAGGCTGATCAGGTCATTATCCTTACCAACATACCAATAAGGACTGTCCTCCAAAAACCCGACGTCTTGGGAAGGAGGATAAATATATAATCAAGCTTAGTGCGTATAGGATACAATATCAACCTCGAGATGCCATAAAGGCACAAATTTTAGCAGACTTCATGGTCGAATATACTAGGACCACATAACTTAACGACCAACACAAAACTGCATGGACCCTCCACGTAGATGGATCCTCCACGTAGGGGGAGAGTGGAGCTTAATTAGTTTTGAAAGGACCTCATGGAGTCAAGAACTACTACCCTTTGATATTTGTTTTTCCTGCAAGTAATAACGAAGCAGAATATGAGGCCCTTTTAGCTGGACTCAAGCTCGGAATAAGTATTGGAGTTGAAATTGGGGAGCTTAAATTTTTTCAGACTCCCAACTTATGATACAGCAAGTTAAAGGCATTTATGAAGCAAAGAACGAGGAAATGTGTAAACCCCTAGATTTCACGATGATTTATGAGTTCAAACCTTAGAACCGAAAATCAATTGGAAACCCTAGTCAACAAAAACCTATGCTAAAACCCTAGAGTTTAGATCCGGCTTTCCTGTGCTCTTAAATCCTAGATAATGAAATTGAGTTAATGGCTTATAATAGTTCGTAATAATATATAGAAGTATAAAAATATCGGATTCGCCAATTTCTAATGTTTTTTGGATCCAAACGAGATCGGTTTTCGAAAATCGTGCCTGGAAATATCGGATGGTAAAAATATTCCGTTTATACTGACAGACTCATAATAATATGAGAAATCCAAAAATATCAGTTTCGTAATTTTTCGGTAACTAAAAATTATAGATATCGCAATTATACGCATATTTTCTTTACTACCAGTAATTTATTAGTCTTATTTACTATTCATTATATTTGTTTACTATTCATTACTATTTACCTATATCTACTTTTTCTTACTACCTATATACCTATTTTCTTATTTTTTACCTTTCCAGTACATCTTATATCAAATCATATCTTACATATTAATTATTTTCTTACAACATACAAACAAAATCAATTTCTCTCCCTCTTCCATCAACGGCCAGTGCTACACATCTCTCTCCCTCTCTATTTATTTTTTTTTCAATTTATTTTATTACATCTAATTTTCACTCCAAAAATTCTATAAATATCCCATCTCCCTTCACTTCTTTCACACATTCATTTCATATAACAAAACTCTCCCAAAATCACTCCACAAAACTTCTCTCTAAAATTTCTCTCTACTAAAACTTTCTTTCATAAATTCTTTACAAAATCCATCTCTATACACAAACTATCTACCACATACTACCAACTACATAATACCCCATTCATCTACCAACTTCACACCACACAAACACTTTAGGTAAATTTCTTTTAATCATTTAGTTTACCCATGTCATGTAACTTAGCATGACCATGGTGTTGTTTTGAAACTCATATAAGTAGTAAAAGCAACAAGATGTTCATATTTTGTTCTTGCACATACCAAGAATTCCGATTTTATTATTTTGTTATTATGATTATGTATGCTGTTATTATTGTTATTATGTTTCTAATCTAACTCTATATATATTATTACATATATGTATATCTATATATTTTTAGAGCCTAATGCTCACTAACATTCTCTAACTTGCTCTTATTATTGCTTTTCTTTCTTTTTCATTTTGGGACAAAGCCCCATAATGCCTTGATGAAGCTAAGGCTCCAAATACATGATCGGGTTGCCTTGATAAAGCTAAGGCTCCCAATGCTTAACCAGATTATCTTGATGAAGCTAAGGTTCCCAATACTTGATATATTATCTTGCTTAGTATTAATTTGCTTCTTATATCTTTTCATCATTTTTTATATTATATGCTCATATACATGCATCATCATAATGATCTTGTCTCAATAAAAATTTAAAGTAGGCTTTTCCTTAATAAATGAAAATGAAACTAAACTCTTTCAATATATAACTTTATGTCTAAATTAAGATTTTTTTAGTAAACCCATAGGAAAATTATTTCGCAACTTCTTTTCAAACTTACCTAGATGTTTCTTAAATAACAATAAAGATGATTTTATAAAAGAAATTAACAAACAAAATGAACATTTTCTTTGGTAGTAAACCATATAAAGTTTATCAAAACTTAATATAAATGTTTTCTTTTCATAAAAAGTCTACTTGTAGGATTTATACTAACTCCATAATAGCAACAAAAAACAAAACTAGTTTTCAAAGTTAAGATAAAATCAACCCCCAATTTATAAACCCATATAGATAAAATAAAGGATTTCTAAGTTTGTAAATGATAAACCCATTTTCAAAAGAAATAAAAAGAATATAAGTATGGTGATTTAAAAAACAATGAATTTTATCAACAACTCAAAAAGAATAATTTCTTTCCAAGTGAAATTGGTAAAAGACTTAAAGAACCAAGATTTGGGAATAAAATTAATTTTTAAAGAAGTTAGAAGATGAGAATATAAGGATGAAAAGACTAGTTTAACAAAACCATTTTTCCTTAAAAGGAAATACATACAACTCAAAATCATTATAGGTTATCAACAACTTAATAAACACTTTGGAAACTTAATTTTTGCCACAAAAAAAGAGGCAAAATTTATAAAAGACAAAAGTTAAGGGAAAATTTTAATTGTTTTGGAAAGGAAATTAGAAAACAAGATAGGAAAATACTTGTTTATAACAACCTAAGAAATTATAAAGTTTCTCCAAAATACTTAGAAAAGGATTTGCTAAATTTAAGTCTCAACACCTTTAGAATGAATTGTTTTATGAAAAATAATCATTGAAACAACACCATTAGAATCATGCATATAATATGAGTCTATATAAATACTCAAAGGATTTTTCAACTATATACATATCTATATTTTTGCCAAAATAATTTTTGAATAAAGATGAGTTTGGACAAAATTGTTTTTCAAAAGCTGGGATTTTCATTTTGGTTCTATACCATAACTTTTAGGGAACCAAATAACCTTTTATGTAGAAAATAACCTTATAAATGGATAGATCTTTTCAAGTAGATAGAAATCGGTATATTATATGCGAAATTCCAAGTTAAAATGAGCAAATTATGGCCATTTTAAGTTAGAATTCCCCTCTATGCGAATTTTGACGAACTTAGTAAAATAGAATTTCAAGTTTAAGTAGAACTTCTAAATAATACTCATTTTGAATATTTCTCTTGTTTAGATGACTAGGAGATCGAGTTCCAGTGTCCCAAAGATTTCCTTGACTAGAAGTATCCGCACAAATAGCTAGGTGAGTTTATTTCTTACATATTTGCACTTATGATTTTGCTTGTAAAATAATGGCATTAGAATTAAGGAAAATATAAAATGGAAAATGCATGTGCTTTACATACTTGGTTGAAATTATGGTTAAGTATATCAAGGGGGGAATTGTTTATAATGAATGTGTGATCAAGTGTAAGATTGATTGTCTGCAAATTCTATTATCACCCGCAAAATATTTAATTATGGCATGAGTACTTAAATAAAATGATTCATGCATGTCATCGAGTGAGTTCATTGCATTTATTACTATACCTTTGGTGGGACAAAGGCTTAGTAAGGAGACTCATAGAGTCTGTAAATTCTATATAAGAAACGATGGCATCTCGTCGAATCAACTAGCGATGAGAAACACATCTGAATAAAACATACATGGCAGCTATGTAGTGGCTCGAAATAACACAAATAAGGTGGTTTATAATACATTTTTTTTTATTAGCAAGAAAGTTGTTAAAACAAGAACTATTATGGAATTATGTGTGTATAATAGCGGCCTATACAGTCCTGAAACACCTAACCCCCGAATGGAGGGGTAAATCCATTCAAACTTATGATTCTCGGAAATCATATGTATTATTTGTCCACCACGTGCTTATGCATTCCATATGGTTGCTTAAATAAACTTGTTTTGATTATTGAATGTTGAGTGTTTAATTATGGAAATAAATCTCACTAAGCTAGTAGCTTATACCCCTCTTAGATATCTTTTGCAGTTTACGTACCTTTAGTTGGAACAAAGAGGTTATTTTTTGCAGTTTACGTACCTTATTGGAACCAAGAGGTTATTTATCTAGGTAATGCCTTTAAGCTAAGATCTTATGGATAGATGTGCAAGCTAGAAACAAACAAGGATTCCAAGAAAAGTTTCAAAAGTATAAATCGTTTTATGATAGAATCTTTATTTGACTTAGTTATCCTTAATAGGGGAATGCCCCTTAATGTTGTAAAGACTCCTTAATAGTTTTTATGAACCTTGGTTATATTGTTATGATTTATTTTCTTAATTACTATTGTGTATAACTGCTTAAACGGCATGATCCAAAGTTTGGTCCACTACAATCGTGAAAGTACGCCTTACACTCGATATCGAGTTGGATGACACCAATAGAGAAATACCTAAAAGATGGTACTCTACTCTTGGACAAGATAGGAGCAAAGAAGTTAATGCATAAAGTAGTTAACTACACTCTAGTCAATGGAGTTCTATATAAAAAATGATTTAGCTTTTACCTACTTTGTTGCTTATGCCTAGAAGAAAGACAACGAGTCCTAGATGACCTCCATGCCAGTGAGTGCAATACCATGTCAAAGCATAATCGCTTCACACTCGAGTCATGCAAGTTAGCTTTTTCTGAGCGACAATAAAAGCCTATGCAAAAGAATTCATCCAGCGATTTGAATGTTGTCAAAAGATCGCCATCATCAACTAAGCTCCGAGCTTCAACCTACTCTGTCTCACCAGCCTGTGGTCATTCGCTCTATGGGGACTGGACATTCTTAGACCATTTCCCCTATTGACAGGTCAAAGAGGTGTGATTACTTCACAAAAGGGATAGAGGCCTAGGCAATAGCAAAAGTCACAGACAGGAATGTCCAACACTTCCTATACATAAGCATTATAGTCATATTCAAAGACCCATATTCTATTATAATGGACAATGGAAGGCAATTCAGCGCCAAAAAGATTAAAAAATTCTATGTAGAGTATTACATCGCGACACACTACACCTCAATCACATACCTTCGATCTGATGGCTAGGTCAAGGCCATCAATAAAACCATAATACAAAGCTTAAAGGACCGAGTTAACCGCCGGAGTGGCAAGTATATCAATGAGTGACCCAGCATTCTAGGGGGATACTGCACCACCAGATGCACCCCTACGGATGAGACCTCCTTGCACCTTGCCTTTAGACTGAGCTTGTCCCACCTATCGAACTCACACTCTAGAATATTCAAGAACAATCTTACAATGCGTTGATCAACCAGGCCAGCCTTTGGGCTAAGCTCAATGCCATAGAAGAAACTTGATACATGGTAAGCAAGAGAGTCGCCACCTACCAACAAAAGGCAGTTTGGTACTATGACAAAAAGGCCAAGCATAAGGTTTTTCTCCCCATTGACCTTGTTTGTAGAAAATTAGAAGCAATGGGGACCAAAAGAAGCCTAAGGAAAACTCGCTCCAAACTAGGAAGACTCTATTAGAGTAAAGGAAACTCTAGGAAATAGGGTGTATAAGCTCGAAACCTTGGATGACGAGCTCATTCCTCGAGCTTGGAATGCCAACAAATTAAGAAATTTTTTTGAATAGATGTGGATCGGCTTGACTGTACACTTGTCATGAACATGGCTTTGTAAAGACAAAAGCTTATGAGTAAACTTAAGTTCCATATTAATGAGCTCCTTGCAAATGCTTTTTTAAACAAGCACCCATAATGAAATAGGACCAAAAGGGGGCCTTAAGAGTCCAACAAACTCTGTCGTCTTGTGCTGGTAGAGCTCGAGTAACTCCCTTCTAAGGTAACTCCTTTGTGAGCTCGGGTAACTCCCTCCTAAGAGTAACTCACCTCATGAGCTTGGATAACTCCTTTCGAATGGTAACTCCCTTCGTAAACTCGGGTAACTCCCCTTATGAGCTTGGATAACCCCCTTTTACAGGTAAATACCCTCGTAAGCTCAAGTAACTCCCTCGTAAAGGTAACACCCATCGTGATATCAGATAACCCCATCCGAAGGATGACTCTCCTTAAGAGCTTGGTTACATCCCTCATAATTTCAACCAAGACTATTATTAATGTGCTTCATAAGACATCAACTATGCTACGAACATATAGAATAATGTGAAAACCAAAACATCATGTTCATTGATTCCAAGCATGTTATTACAGTAGTTTTGACTGACATCTCGACTAGGTTATTTTTTACTAGTATTCTAGCTAAGGAACACGAAGCGAAATTTTCATAAGTATAAGAATAAAATAGACTTCAAACCTTGAGCTGGGAAACTCTAGAAAGGATTTAAGCCTCAAATTAGATGAATTCTCCCACACTCAGCCGACCATAAATCGAAAATATGGATTTAGACTGAACACGAACTCACCTCCCCGACCTCTTGAGTACGAGCCTGAGCTCATCCATCAACCTTCATGAGCTGGCCATAGAGGACAATGAATCTCAGCTCAAGAAGAAATCAACATGCCTAGGAAGAGGAGGGTAAAGTCAATCCCCCCACGCTGAGCTAATGCCCTATAAGCCATTAAGAAATCGGGCTCAAAGGGGATAGCATGCAACTATATCCCCAACGACGTCCACTAGCCATAAAAATGGCCAAAAAGCAAGGAGCTAAGAAGTAGGAGAAAGAGTCGGACGGTCCCCCATGATGATCTCAACCCCGAGCAACACCCTAAAGGCTTAGATTGATGATGGAGGATGAGCCTCCACTCACCTGGAACACGCCATCGTATTCACCATGACCTCTCCACCAAGTAATAAATCATGGTGACCTCGACTCAGGGATCGTAATAGAGAAATAGAGCCCTAGATTGAGAAGCTGAGGCAGAAGTTGGAAATGGGTCTTGAGAAACATACCTAACCCATTAGCTAAACCTTAATGACAAACCTACTTAAACAAGGGCCGCAGAGCTTTCGACCCCCTCAAATAGAGACCGTAGAGCATCGTGCAATTTGTGACCTCTTAACCTAAAGATCATTAACTGGAAGAGAACTCATGATTCAATCCACTCCTAGAAATAGAAAGAGAAACCTTTTCAAAATGCCAAAAATGAAATGAGAGAACTGAATTTGGTCTGTGGAGAAATTCTCCAACTGCTGGCATTATTTATAGGTAGAAGAAAAAACACACCAGAGTCGACACTGAATGCAGCCGATCTCCACTACAAACCACCTATCACATCCTATCCCAGGCACAACCACAGCTGTAGGAGCACCACTAGGCCTACAGACTACCCTGGGTAGGCAGCGTGATACCAGGGACACTGGCCCCCCATCTAGAGCTCCCTTAGGCGACTCTTTCAAGGCACAAATTGGTATTATTCTTCTACCCATAGCATTTGAGTCTAAGCTGTAGCTTCGCGGACTTAAACACCAGTAGGCCTTTTATTTGCCTCGCAGGCAACGCCTTTCACCAATTGTGCCCTAAAAGAGTTGTTTGAGGGGGCTCTGGATGAGGGCTAGTGTTTCTGACATCACACTGTCTGCCCAGGGTGGTCTGCAGACCTTCGGATTAAGAAAGCTCCGCCCAATAGTGCCTAACCTCTATGTTGACCATAGACAGGCTGGTCACTGGTAGTCCAAGATCCAAGTCGAAACACATAAGTGAGAAAGAGGAATTAGAAAAAGCTAGTTGCAAAGAAAGAAAGAGGGGTCGAAGTTTAGACCACTCACAGTAGTTCTACCTAAGAATCAATCCTATTGTATTGAAAGGGCATATAATGAATAGTCAGGCTTCAGGTAAAGTAAATGAGTTAGGAAACAAAAATAGGCTGCGTATGGTGGTCGTGGTAGGTTCGAGGATCTTAGGTGATGGAGCAAACTCCTCTATCGTGTTCAATTTCCTCAGGCGGACTCCGTCTTTCCATCATACTAAGGTTACGTAGTCACTTAACCGTCTACTAAGGGAAAGGTGTCGGTACGGAGTCACGTCAACTGTGGATATAGACTAAGCTATAAGGAACGGAGTCTTAAACTATGGACCAAGACTACATTAAGGAACAAGGAAGCTTGACTGAGCAAAGAAGTCGAGGAACGAAGGTGCTTCTATAAAAGCCCGGGGGCGAAGGCTTTTTGAAAAAGTATTTTTTGTCTTGTAAATGATTTTCTCTTACTCTTAGGAGTTACTCGAAAGGAAGAACAATTCCTTCGGAACCTCATACACGGGTAGAAGCCCATAGCGTATCGGAAGCTCGTGTCAGTGTAGCAGCTGGCGTCAAATGGATGATGGTCATCTCTGCAGGAGCCCCCACAGTTGCAGTTATACCTGGGATGGGATGTGAATAGTAGTTTCAATTTTTTTTTTAAAAAAAGGTTTTTCCTAATAAGTATGTTCTACTATTCCTAATAAGTATGGTTCTACTATTACTTTTCTTTTTTCATAAATCTAAAATAAAAAAGAAATAGGAAAATAGGGGAACTTTTGCTAAATTGGTAAGAGGTTGGTGCATTTTAAGCTTATGAAATTTAATAGTTCGGTGTTGGACCAAAAAAATAAAAAAACAATAGTGTGGCGGCTGGTCAATTGATGTCCGAATTAATCGTCTCCTGTGTCGCGTGATTTAAGAGATACATGATCAAACTGAATACTAATGGCGTTAATATTTCACGAGACAAAATAAACGCGAAGCAAATGAAACTCAATAAAAATCCTTAAGATTATCCAGGAGATCATCTTATTATTAATATTAATGGTGTGAAATGATTTTTGCTAAGTTTGATAGCAAAGTTTATTTATTTATTTATTTATTCTTTTTTAATGTTGCCTTTGGTTTTCTATAATTTTAGAAAAAGGAAATAAAAACAGAAACCTAATGTTGAAAATTGATAGAAAGTGAGAGAATATAAATGAGAAGACTGTTTTATTATTATTATTATTATTATTATATTATTATTATTATTATGTTCATTAATAAGGATTTTCTTTTAATAAAAGTATTCTCTTCAAAATATCAATTCCTCTAATCTCTTGTAGAATACTGGAAGGATCTTTGTTTGAATTAATTATCAACATATATATTTATTTATTTAGAAAGCTTTACGATGCACTATTAACTTAACAGTTAAATGTATAGTCAAATTATATTAGATTTATTTATTTGTATTATATACACATTTATTCATATATAATATATATGCTTAGCAGCATGAATATTGATCTTCTAATGAGATGGATTAAGTTGAATTTTTGTCTTAAAGATGTAATATATATCTACATTAAAAATAAAAATCTTCCCATGCATTAATGAATTTAATTCTTTGTTTACATACGCAGGTTAGTAGAGTGATATTTTATCATTTATATTTCCTCAAAATTAATATTGCCAAGCATACCTTCAAGAATAACTTGGTTATCGCCCATATGCTTCTCCCTGTTGATTATAAGAGACTAGCATAAAGTGCAAGAGTGATTTTAATATCACAACTATTAATAATTAAATTTTCACAAATGTTTTAATTATTCCTTGAATTAGATGTATGCCTTCTATCTTGTAAATAGTTAATTGATTACAATAGAATACGAGATATATGTGAAGTGTGGATGAGATAAGATATAATAGGGATAATGATGAAGTGAAGAAGTAGCAAATAGGTACCTGAAAAAGCGAGGTAAAGATTGGCTAGAGCAGTCCCATAATTGCAGGTTCTTATTTGGAAGGAAACGAGCTAACTTGAAGAAATCACCACCTTTGGTAGTGAGTTAGGTTTGTTCTTGACCAAATTACTTTGTTTAGGTTTCAAACAACCATTTTAGTATTTTTGACAAGTTTTGTTTTTCTCATAACTTTTTATAAGAGTGTCGTTTTACATGCCATCTATAGTATTTGAATTGTTTTTATGTGTTCTTCGTTTTAAGGCTTTTTTATTTTTTTTCGTAGTTTTGGTTCTATTTTTTACAGCTTTTAAACTAGCTTTTAAATTATACACCCTAGGATAAATAGACAGTTACTTATCATATCTTCTCAGAAATATAATATTTGAGTTGTCATTGCTCTCTTTCTTCCTAAATTCTCGAATTTATATATTTCTTTGAATTTAGATGCTAAATACCTAAGAATTCTTAGAATCAATTGGTATTTAAGGATCATACTCTGAGTATTCGTAGAATCAACGATTAGTGATATAAATTCTAATTCAATTTACGTTGACTGCCACGTCAGGTAAGGGATTAGGTTTTAGCAGCTTAGTCTTTGTTTATATATATATATATATATATATATATATATTAATTTTATTATTTAGTCAGGTGTTCTTTGGTATCTTATGGGATCCAAACTTAACCCTATAATGTTATAGGATTTTAGCTATATATTCAAACCTAACCTTAAAACCCTATAGGATTTCATGGATTGGAAGGGTTAGGAACCCTTTAATGGTCCACCTAGTTGCATTCTTATATATATACATATATATACATTATAATATATATATTTTTTTTTTTTCTGCACTTTGAATTTTAAGTAATGCCAACGGCTTTTGTTCTTAAGTTAACTCAATATTTTGCTCCCCTTTATGCTTGTGTTCCACGCAAAACAGCCAAAAATTTCATAAATATAGCTGCAACAATTGATGATTGCACATGCTTCTTCGTCTTCTTAAATCCCGTTGCCCACCTCATAATAAAACCTTTATGCTCTTCAAAGTTCATTAATTGTGACAATTGAAATCCTTTTGAAAGTTTGGATTGAAAACTGAAACACTTAACAACCGATGAAGCAATAATCAATTGGGTCGATCTCATTTTCACAACCAGCATGTAGAAGCTAATTGCACAACAAACTTTTTTTTCTTTTTAAAAACATCTTCTCATTTTCAACACTTTAATATTATATTTCCATTTTTTTTTCCATATTTCTAATCCTTACCCTCTTATGCAATTTCCTACATAAGTGTTTCGCATGTAATCTATGTTGTTTAATTTAAACACACATCGTTGTCCGACAGTGTTAAATGAAGTGTCTAAAATAATTATCTCATATGTAAATTGGAAATGAACTTATCAGTCACTGTAAAAGGAACAGATTAGGTCGCGGAAAAGCTTATTCAGATTGTCCTACCAAATTACGGGACCCTACGGAGGTCAATTAGATTAGAAAATAGTCGAAGTAATAATTTTTCGATATTCTTTCGTCTTTTGATTGCCTACGATGAGAAAGGCTTTGATGATATTAATACATAATAGGACATATCATTCTTACTTATATCGATTTTTGTATTTCAATGATATTAATATGTATGATGGATTGACAGTAACATATAAGTATTAATCATAATATCGTAATATGTAATATATCTATCTATATTAAAGTCAAAAGGCTTTTTTTGATGTCTTTAGTGTAAATATAATTTTTAGTATATGATTTCATGAAAATAACAGCCACGGTTTAGAATTTATAACTTTTTTCCAAAATAAAAACTACTCCCTCCTTAATCCTTTTTGAAACTATAACTACTCTTCCTATATTTTTACTTTTAAAAATTTGCATTTTAATATAAAATAAGAAAAACAATAACATTAAAATATTTTACAACATTAAATCCAAAATCTAGAAAGAATTTTTTTATAGTTAAAAATTAATATTTATAATAAAAGATTTAGATTTTATACGGATACTATTGAATTTGCACAAGCAAAATGGGTGCAATATCTACTAGTTTTAATTAATAAATCTATCTTTTATATATATAGATATATATAATATATAACTTTATAGCTAGTCGCCTTACTTTGATTTTTCAAAATGATGTGTCTGGTTGAAGTACCTCATCATTTCAATGGTTTTTTTTTTTTTTTTCATCATTAGAAAAATTTCCAATGAATAAACATGAACACTTATGAGCCAATAGTATTAAAACCTAATGGCGTTTCCTCTAATCTTTCAAATGATAGGCACTAGGTTCGGATTCTCTAATGAAAAATAAAACTAAATAAAGTAAAAGATAAATAAATTTTTAGCCAATCTATCTTAGCAACACCCTCTATTGAAGGTCTTCCATATGAAAAAATGGTACCGCATATAATAACATATTATAAGATACCATTTTTGCATGCAAGATATCCTCAATAAAAGATCTTACTAAAAATAGGTAGTTTATGCAATACTATTTGTGGTATCATATTTTAATGTTCATTAAGGGTCTTTAAAACTTATAGGTGTTTTCAACTAAAGCATGAATGCGGATGCACCACGTCGTCCGTGTCTATCTTCCTGGCCATCCAAATTTCCTACTCCTCTATGGTTGCCGAACGCCATAAGTGTTTCATTTATAGCTTTTAGTGGATGCCATAAATCCATTTGTCCAAATAAGTCAATTCAATAACCTTTATCCCATGATGTCATAACTTATTATGGGTGCTTTCCCTTAAGGCAAGACACAGCATGACGGTTACGGGTGATTTTCTGAAGCATTGTCTGGAGCAATATATAAAGGGGGGAAATTCTATACTTCGGATACTTTTGATGGGATCAATTTTATCATTATTCAACGGTTCATTTTATATCTATTGAATAATTAAAATGATTAATATTTTATTTTTATATTTATTTTAATAGATAGATTAATGACTGGGTGCTGAACATACAAAACACGAGATTATAGCCAGACTGGACGATAATATATAGTACAACGTATACGACAAGGCACGCAAATGGACCTACGTCAGTCAAGCATAATTTCATTAACGAGATTAGTTCCGTCCCATGTACTCCTTCAGATGTTTCAATAGAAGACAGTCGCTATCCATTATCTAATGGGCCTTATGTTAATCTATTTATGGATGGGTCCTGGAGTGGTCCAACCGTTGATGCGGGCCTAGAATGTGTGGCTCTATCGGATGAGGCACAGATTTTATCTTGTTGTTCAGGTGCGTGTATGACGCCGGGACCCGAAAGTACAGAATGCCAAGCTTTGATTCTAGCAATTCAACATGCTAAGGATATGGGTTGGAAACACATCAGCTTCTTCTTGGATTGTTGTTCAATTTACCAACCTCTGACTCGTACAAATTATAAACTGCATTGGGGAACGGTGCCATATTTTGAAGATGCTCGTGACCTTTTTGAAGTTTTTGTTCCATGTGTCTGATTGTTTTATCTTTAAACGAGATACTAATATTTAGTGTATTGGATAGCTTTACATATTTGAAGGGGAACGTGTCTTTATGATTGGTTGTTGAGCCTCCCATTCGCTCTTCGGAAGCTGCAATCGTATTTTATTTCATTAGGAGTCTTACAATTCTTTGTGTATGACAATGGTTGATTTTAAAACATATCCCATTTTCAGCCAAAAAAAATAAACAAATAAAATTATACGATATTTTTTTCTTTTTAGTTATTTAGCCTTTAACATCCCGTGTATATGAGGAAGGTAAAAGTTACCATATCTATCGTTATTGATAATAGAGAAATTTACTGACATAAACCACAAGAAGAAAAAACTAGTTTATCAACATTAAGCATGCCTGTGGAATAATTATTCAAAACTTTGATATCAGAACATTATATAAAACATGAATATTCGCTCTAATGAGCTTTATAGATAAAATATCAACTAGTGAGTTTGGTTTTCTAAAAATAAATATGCCTTTTGTGGAAGATCTTTGACTCTTTATAAAAGCAACCTCGTAATTGCATATCATATACTGAATCCCATCAGTGTAGTTAACCATTGAACTACAAAGAAATCATATCCTACCTCAATGCTTATGTTTTCCTGAATATGCATATTGAATAGCCAATAATTTAGTTTAATTTGATGTAATTAATTCTATCATCTTATAAATATATAATCATAAATGTACGTTGCAAGACTGTGAAGCTTAGACGATCTATCATATATCCATACCACAGTATAAAAATATAAAGGTACAAAATAACTTAATGTCTACTCTATGTTTCATCTTAAACAATTTGAAGATTTTAATACAGTGGACGAACTAACACAGTAACATAATCATAACTATATTACTAGTACTTAATTGAAACCATTCATTTACATGCACAAGCATCGTCCCTAATCCCCTAACTTGAGAGGTCATGATCATACAAACTTCTCCTTACTAGAAAATTTAAAGAAAATAAAAATAACCAAAAAGAAGGGCAAAAGTAGCTATATACCCTTAGAACAAACACAGGATATTATCTTTCAAATAATCGTTAAAACAACATAATCACATTTTAAGCAATAATGGTTCACTACATATATATCCACATGATTAAAAATTGACTCCTTGAAGTATGGAATCCTGTAATCAACATCAAATTGGCCTTTAAGAAGTTGGTTGACTGAAGTATGTCCACCACTAAATCCATAGCTCTTACATAAACCACTCCTAGCTTCTGTGTTTCTACAGAAGTCATTCAAACATGAGTTGGAAGGCAACAAAACAAATTGAATCATTCAAATACCACATGTAAAATCATTGTGAAAGACAAGATATCCTAATCAAATTAAAAAACAAGACCATATCTCATATGATATTTACTAGGAAGCTCCTGAGTATTCTGATTTCCCACTGTTACACGAACCAGACTCTAAGATCAAACATGCATAGTTTCTTCTTTTCAAGAGAGGGAAGGGATAGCAATTTTAAGGTTTTGATTTGGGAATGAGAATATGATGTGGAATGATGGTCTCATTTTTACTTTTGAGTTTTCACCATTTTTGCTTTTTTTTTTTTTAAGCTTTGCATACCAACTTAGATGATTGGCCTAGGTCATCCAGGTTTGGATGATTTAACCAAAAAACGGTCAGATTAAAGAAACTGGCCTGCTATTTTGGTTCAATTTCAATAGTATTGATTGCTGCTAGATAACTCTTTTAGGCCTATGGGAGGGAGTTCGTATTTGTTTAGTAAATAATTAAAATTCAATTGTGTAGATATGAGAATTCATTTCTATGCCTCTCTATGTGACCATCGCTCTACTCAATGGAAATAAAGAAGTTCGCCTAGAACGCTGTCCAGTCGAGTAGAAACTAAGGACTGGTTATCACTTAGGTAACACTGTTTGCAGAATCAAGATCCAGAGCATGATTTGGGAAGGAAGGGAAGATAAATAATTTTTTTTTATGATAAATGAAGCTGGAAATTAGAATTTTTATATCGTACTTGATGTTTGCATCTCTTTAAGATGTACCATTTTCTTTATCGATACCCTAGACCTTAGTTTACCTAAGCATTAATGATACAACATTGTTTTCAAACCTTAGTTTAGAGGGTGTAAATACGCACCTTACCTAGATTCTAGATACCCACGAATGATGTTGCACTAAATAGGTTGATTGTTTCATTGCATTTTATGTCATGCCTCAAATAAGGTCAAGGCATACTCAGTTCTGCCACATATAATACATAAGTATTACACGCTAAGACTACTGTAACTATAGGTTTATCATGATCGTTTGCTACTAATTTTTAATTTTAAAAATCATTAATTAAGTTTTGAAAACATTTGATATGCAGCGGAAATAATAAAACTTTACAAAATTTTTCACAAAAAGGTTACTCCCATAAGTAACCAAGCATATATATAAGTTTCAGATAAAACTATATAACAAAACCATTTCAGGGTATCTTGCGATACCCAAAACAAAAGTATCAAAAGTATATCAAACGAGTTTAGTATCTCGTACAACATATCAAACGGAATACTGAAGACCATAAAGAAGTGATCACGCTCATCAGAAGTCTCCCTAACTCTATATAACCATAGTGCACGCGATCAACTTCTAGCATGTCCATCAAATCACGAGCTATGGCCAATGCCATACTCCTCAATGAAAGACTCGAAATTAGTACCATAACCCTCATCGTCAAAATAGTCAACATCGTCATAGTCACCTGAAAAATGAAAAGAGTGAGCCAAAGCCTAGTACATAGCAATACAAGCACACACATAATGATTCACACACATATTCTAAATGCAATGTAACAACCATCAATTTATATCTCTTTAATTTTAACTGTAGCAATTATCAGTGAAGTACTCACACTCTGGCAACACGCTGGGAACTTAGGGGTCCTAAGTAGCAGCAATTGCTCAGGAGGTTGATGTAGATGGGTCGGCTCTCTATCTCCTACCTCTAACCGATAATAGCTTCATCTAGGAGTTACGGCTGTTATTTGACTCTACTTATTTCAGTCCATTACATTATTCAATTTAACGAGCCCATAATCCTAAATTGAACAAGTGTAACTTCTTCCTAACGTAAGTAAATGTTATCCTGCTACTGTTCCCTTATCGGCTACCTGCCAAGCCATCCTTGATGGCCTAAGCGCCTAACTACCATGTTGACATCATCCAGCAGGTTGTCGCCCCTTGGCCCAAGTCTATGAACAACCAAGCATAAACAACACCTATTCCTTAACCATCTTAAATTATTAGGTCATTTTGGACGCCTAACCTAACAAGTAACACGCACATCACTGCGTACCTCATATCGAATCACTATATAGTTGTAGATCACAAGTAAGATAACAGATGGATTGAATATCTATTAAGAAAGATTAATCCATATAATAAATGAGTATACAAACCAATGCTTCAAATCATATCGATCAATCTATTAACAAAAAGTCTTATGTAGAATAAGCATTTGGTTTATAATTTAGTTAGATCCAATTAGGATAGTTGGACTTAGATATTTTGGACTAAGCCCATAGATTTGGAAATCGGATTTATTATTTAGATGTATTGGGCCTTTAGGGTTCCCAGGTTAAGCATAATAAGAAGAATCTCTAAGTGTTTGAGTTTTTATGGTAACGGGCTTTAGGGATTAGGATTTGAGCCCGTTAATGAATATAAATGTTAAATTCATGAGAATTGGGCCTTCTTTTGAATTTAGATTCAATTAGAGCAATATTGGTCATTGGATCTAAAATATTGTTTAAGCCTAATCGGAATTTAATTTAGACCCTAATTAATCTATTGGGCCTTCTAATATCTTATATAGGGCCATTAAGGATGTTTTTAAGGTTTTTGAGCCCCTAAAAAGGATTTGAGCTCATTTAGGTAATTCGGTACCTAGAATCGATAATGGACCTAAATAACTTGAGAATAGACCCAATTGAAATAGATAGGGGTACTAGGCCCGTATATGGAATTTAAGCCCATTAAACATAAGGTTATATGTTATCTAGGGGTGTACACGGTACGGTTCGTTCGGTTTGCACCTCGAACGGAACCGCATCATATTATATGGTTCGGTTTTTCTTTTAAATTCAAACCTAATCATACGGTTCGGTTCGTAATTTTTTCGAACTGAGAAACAAACGGTTCAGTACGGTTAGATTTGCGGTTTGAACCATTTTTATTCATAAAATAAAAAATATATTCTATCAAAAAACTTCAATTACATATTTCTTATCACTAATACAAATACACAAACAATAATATTTAAAATTAACCATTTACCAAATAAATATATAAAACCTATAGGAATGAGAGATTTCATCTATTATAAAATTATAATCGTGACTAGTCTTATTTTTTAATTATTTTGAACTATAATGGTATACTAGACTTTATCCTAATATAAGACACAAAATTTAATTTTTATATGCTTCTAACTAACATATTATCAATTATATAAATCAATAAGTAACTAAATAATAAAATTAGTAAGATAAAGGTAAAAAAAAAAAAAATTCATAAGTTAGAATACTTGATGCTAAAATCTAAAATCTATCTTATTTATAAACAACATAACAATTAAAACATAATATGACAAATCTAATTTTATTCTCATGAATGATACATATTTAAGTCACAAATTTTAAAAATAATTAATTTTTTAATGAAATAATTAAGAGTAAAATAATATATTTAATTTAAAAATATATATGTAAAACGATTCGGTTCATGGTCCTGAACAGAATCGTGAACTGTTTGTCATTCACCGAACCAAACCACGAGCCGAACCATTTGAAAAAAGAACCGAAATTTCAGTTCGATTTAGTACGATTCACAATTCGATCGGTTTTTTTACATAATCCTAGTGTTGTCTATATTCTAAAGGTTTAGATCCTAAATAACAAAAGAAATTTGTTAGGATTTTGTTTGGCTCATTTAAGTATAAATAAGCCTTATTGGCTAGAAATCAAGTTATCAATCCTAATGTTGTTTTTTTAAACCAATTTTATCTAATTTAGCTAATTTGTAATTATTTAGCTAATTAAAGCCTATTTTAACTCAATTTGGAATATTTAGTCCAATTGAGTCCATATAACTTTAGTTGTATTGTTATAGGCTCATTTTACATTCAATTACCCAAATTATAATTAAAAATCCTTTATACATAATTAACCTAATTTAGTCCAGAGACTTATTTATATCAATTTTTAATTTAAAAAAAAAGGTCTAATAAATCAAAATATGACTAAACTTACTAACTATAACCATTTATGAATTTATCTCATATTTATAATTATTAAATTTAATAAAATTCGGATTAATCACATTTTCAAAGAAAACAAAGTTGGAAAAATAAGGAGTTTGCACACTGATTAGTTTTTGGACTGGTTCATATTTATTTTTGTACTTTTCGGTCTGGTTCGATTTTTACATAAAAAATAGACATCCTAATCTTTCAAAATGTTGTGGTATCGTTGGAAAAGAAGAAATAAAAATGGTCAGTTCGATTTACGTAAAAATAATCTGATTCAAATAGCGTTTTACATAGTACCTCTAAAAAAAATCTTTAAAAAATATCAAACGACCTTCAAAAATTCTAAAAATTTCCAGATAATATATAAACTTATTTAATATAATTTCTTGAAAGTTTTGTATAAAAATAATTATGTTTGATATTTTTATTTATTTTTCTCAAGAATCACGACCATTAGAACATTTAAAATAGTAAATAAATTTAAAAAAATTATGAAACCTTCCAGATTACATCCTAAGATAATATACTATCATTCTCATAAATTTTGTATGAAAATAAATTTTTTTGATATCCTAACTAATATTACATATCATAGTAACAATATTTATATTTTCTATTCAGCAACATATTATTGTTTTTATTCAATTTCATCATGATAAATCATCACAAAAATCATATAAAACACATCAAAATAGATTATATAACACATCATTTTATTTTAGTTATATCCATATCATAAATCTACTAAGTAATGCATAAACAATATCAATAACATCAAAATAGATTATATAACACATCATTTTATTTTAGTTATATTCATATCATAAACCTACTAAGTAATGCATAAACAATATCAATACTAACACATTTTCATCAATCAACTATACATGATATTTCACATCAATAATACATTTCCTATTCTTTATTTTAGTGTCCTAATATATTATTTACTAACATATTTTTCTGATCAAGCCATTGATTTAAATTACTTACCTGAAATGTAGAAATTATCACTTAAACCTTCTAAATCCTCTACTACTACCACCAAGGATTTGTTGAAGCTTCTAATTCCAATCCCTACTTCAATCCTCAATTTAACCTTCAATTTCTCCTAGCAAATTAGCTTAAAAGAGTTTAGAAATAATGTTGAAATGATAGAAGGATAGAAGAATTTATTAGGTAATACTTTACCTAGTTAGAGCTTCAATTACCTTGAGTTTTAACGGAAATTTGTTGCTGATTTAGAGAGTTTTATGGGTATTGATGCTGAAAATTTTTTATAGAAAAGAGAGTATTTTGGATGTATTCTTTGGTGAAAGTGAGAGAATAAAGAGAATGGTTTTTTTACGGTTTTAGAGAATAAATATGGCAGAATTTGTTGGCTTGTGGGCTCATTGTTGCTGAAATTCTTGGAAAAAAAAGAGAGGTATAAAAAATGTATTGGACAAGTGTCAACCTCTTATTGAAGTTGGTTTATTTGGTTGTTATGCAAAGTAATTAGGATAAAAAAATGGATTTCCTTAGGACAATATAATTAGGATTAAAACGGAATTTTAGCATTTAGTTTGAAATTAGAGTAGACTTTAAATAATATATTTTATGATTTAATTTGTGAATTTTGACTATTATTCTAATTTAATTTTAAGGTTCAAAATTATCCTTATTTTTAGCATTTAAATTATACTTTGCTAAATTAATTTAGGGAAATTTAGGATATTTCATCCTCCCATCCTTAAAAGAAGTTTCGTCTTCGAGACTTACCTCACTGCTCAACAGTTCGTAGTATTTCTGTCTCATTGAATCCTTAGTCTCCCATGTGGCCTCTCTCTTAGTCTGACCACTCCATTGGACTTTGACAAAGCTCATTGTCTTTCTCCTTAGGTTTTTCTCCATCCGATCTACAATCTTCACCGATCTTTTAGCTATCATTAGATTAGGTCATACCTCTGGCTTATGTGTATCAACAACCGCATTGGTATCCGATATACACTTCCTTATCTGTAATACATGAAACATGTTATGTACACCAAATAAACTGGATGGAGTATCAATCTATAGCAACAGGTCCAATCCTCTCAAGTACCTCATACGGTCCAATATATCTGAAATAAACAAACATTAACCTTTGATCCATAAACATAACCTTAACCTTTATCTTATAACTTAATTTACCTTAGATTTAATTTTCCCTTAACTCCAAATCTGAAGATTCCCTTCGTAGAGGATACTCTAAGAAACACATGATCTCCGACCTCAAACTTAAGTGCGTCGTCTCAAATCTACATAGCTCTTGTATCGATCCTGTGCTGCTTTCACTGATATGAACTAAACCTCTATAATAATTTCTTGTATCGATCTTGTGCTCTTGTATCGATCCCGTGTTGCTCTGTATGAACTAAATCTCTTTTCATAGGAAACTTCCAATATTATAAAGATGAGGTTTAATTTATATGTATATTTTTTATTCATTGATATAGCCTATAAATTCTATACTAGCACACCATGCCCATGGTCCTTTCATATAACTGTGCTGTGCTAATGCCTTATGTAGTGTTTTAGAAGTCTCAAGGGAATAATGGGTTTGCCTTATAACTTTTATATAATACATAATGAACTGTTTTGAGTAGAGTACCTCGAAGTAAATACTATAACAGAAAAATATTTATTGTCCTAGAAACACTATTCCTTCATGTTCCAACCAATAGATACTTCACATGTATTAAATAATTTAAAAAATAAAATACCCCTAAATTAAAAAAGACAGTTATTCACTCTATGTACACATGTCAATTGTCATTTATAAAAATGATTGTTTAGAAGCTTTGATGCATCTAGTTTGTGAGTAAATTATATCAAAGGTCCTAACGTTTAAAGAAATAGGACAATTTGGGTCTCTAAGAATACGTGTCAACAGAAAAAGAGTCTTCTAAGTTTTGATTAAATATTCTCTCTCATTGACACGTCTCTTTGGGACTCAAATTAATATATTTCTTTAAACGTTGGGATCTCAAATGGACTTACTCAAAACATTATGACCTTTTTTTAACCACTCGAAATATTGAAACCTTAAATGAACTTTTTCTCAAATATTGGAATCTTCTGATGTGATTCACTCTTTAATTTGTTATGGACATAAACACCATTTGCAATAGGGAATCTTCGTTAATCTTTAAGCATGCGCAACCAGCTAAACATATACTGTTTCATATTAGAATTAATTATTGGACGTTTAATTTGTTTCAACAAAAATATATAATTGTATGCAAAATAGTTAATGTACCAAGCCCATGACCATAAGTCCGTTATGTCTAATTTGCGAACAATTTAAATGACGTCTGCTTAGAAATTATTACTACTTAACAAGTAGTTTAACTACATTTTTCTATGGTCATTACATGTGACTTAAATATATACTGACAATTGTCTAATTATGAAAATAAAAATAAAATTAATATTAATATAGACTGTTTATGAAATTATTGTTTAAATAGATGATTTTAGAAATATTTTTTTTTCTTCTTCCGTATCTTCTGTCTATATCCCTATATAATATTAAAGTGAATGGCACTGCTTTAGTGCTTTTAGAGTTTTAGTGCTTCTCCTTTTTTTTAAATATTATAATATATATATTTATTATACACGCATATTTTACCTTTCTATATTATACCTTCCTTTTTTTTTTTTAATATTTTGGTGTTGCAAGTTATATTGACTTATCAGTATATTTGTCATTGACAATATTCCATTTCAATTAAAAAGACATCTTATCTTAGCAATTGACGTTTAGCATGGCAGCAAAAGAACTTTTGAAATATATTGTTTGTTAGTATCATACAATTAAAAACCATCCTATTTTTATTATCTGTATTTTAATTAGAATTAGGGATTACAGCAGGTTATGTTTATTACTCTAAAATCGTCACATTATAACTTAGGTGCTCAGTTTGTTTTACATTATTTTTATAGATATATGGCAAGATCCACTATAAAACAATTAACTCATGATTAATACGTATCATTTTCCTATAATTTATTAAGAAAGATATATTTACACAATTACATGTTGTTTATATTTTTTCAATAACCTTTTGTTTTGTATCCATTAAGAAAAGGCTTTTATTTTATTCCTTAAAAAGAACTACATGATGCTCTAATAGAAGTAAAGGAATATTGATCCATGCGAATCAAGTTTATACAAAAAAAAAAAAAAAAAAAAAAAAAATCCCATTGAGAAGATTGAAAGTAGAAAAATCTGTTTAAAGCAATAGATTTGTTGGCTAAATGATTTGCCACCTTGTTTACTTGCTTATGTGATTGGGTAAGTTTATGACTCTGTCTTGTTTCATCGACATTTGAATTTTCTAGGTTAGATGGTGGAATGTCCATGGATGGAAGGAAAAATTACTAATCCAATTGACAATTACTGATAAATCTACTTCAATATTTATACTGTCCAACTTATATTGCTTGCTAACCTCCTGACTTTTTGTGAACAAACGTGAAATGATGGAAATCAGATATCTAAATCTGATTAATGAAAGCTCAACGAAAGACGAACTGAAGAAAAGTTCCGAACAGAGAAAGGAAGAAATATCTTGAATGTGTGTATCTAAATCTGTTATCAAAAGTTTGTTACAAAAGCATATGTATACTACACTATATAAAGAAGACAAACAGAAAGACACGTGAAACACGTGTATGTAAAACCAAATAAATAATACATATTCCAACATCCCCCCCTCAAGTGGGACTTGATAAAAGACCCAACTTGATAGAAATGTCTTGCAACGAAGAAACCCGAACTGGTTTAGTGATAAAATCAGCAAGTTGACAAGAAGAGGAAATATGGACAAGAGATAGAAAACCAGAATTAATATGATCTCTAGTAAAATGTACGTCAACTTCGATATGCTTGGTACGAGCATGAAAACATGGATTCTCAGCAATTTGTTTTGTTGAACGGCTATTAGTAAACAAGGTGATACGGGGAGAAACTGGAACATGGAGATCAAAAGCAAAAAAGAGAACCAAAGTAATTCTTTGGTTGTTGAAGCAATACTTCGATATTCGGCTTCAGTAGAAGAAGTAGACATCGTGACCTGTTTCTTGGTCTTCCACAAAATAAGAGATGAACCAAGAAAAACGAGAAATCCTAATAAAGACTTTCTATCAACTCGTGATGCACCCCAATCGGCATCAGAATATGCAGTCAACTTCAACGAAGAAGTGGGAGAGTAATGCAAACCATGATCAATAGAACCCTTCAAGTAACGAAGAGTATGATAGGCAGCCTGTAGATGGGAATCACGAGGAGAAGATACAAATTGGCTAAGCTGTTGAACAGCAAAGGACAAATCAGGTCGTGTAATTGTCAAGTACAATAGACGTCTAACCAAACGACGATACAAAGATGGATCCTTCAACAAATTGCCAGACATATTGTCTAGATGAACATTTGAAGGAAAAGGAGCATCTAAAGGCTTGGCTGCTGTGAGACCTGCTTCAATAAGAATATCAAGAGCAAATTTTCATTGATGAACATGAAATCCAGATGAAGAACGACAGATTTCAAGTCCTAAGAAAAATCTAACATCTCCCAAATCTTTAATGGTAAAAGCAGAATCCAAAGAGGATTTTAACGCAGCCATAGCAGTGATATCATCACTAGCAACTAAAATGTCAACAACATAAACTAAAACAACCAAAAATCCAGAAGATGTGACTTTAGTGAACAATGAGTGATCATGTTTCGATTGAGAAAAACCCAGATCAAGTAGATGTTTAGTAAGCTCTTTGTTCCACTGCAGAGAAGCCTGTTTGAGACCATATAAGGAACGGATCAACTTACACTTTCCCACGAGGCACATGGAACCATCAAGGTAATAAGTAGATTTCCTCATCAAGAAATCCATGAAGAAAAGCATTATTTATGTCCAACTGATGTACAGTCCATCCTAACAGCTGCTAAAGCAAGAGTAAGTCGGACAGTTGAAAGCTTTGCAACCGGTGCAAAAGTATATGTATAATCAACCCCTTCAATTTGATTATAACCCTTTGCAACCAATCTTACTTTATACCTTTCTATTTTACCATTTGATTTGAACTTAACTTTAAAAACCCACTTACTACCAATAGCTGTCTTGCCAACAGGTAAATCAGTCACTCCCCATGTATGATTTGATTCCAATGCTAATAATTCCTTTTGCATGGCATCAACCTAATTAGAATCATGTTTTGCTTCATGATATGAACAAGGTTCATGAATTGTAAATACATTGGCTAATGAGACCATATGATCTTTTCGATAGGATTTGATAGTATGAGGAGAAAATAGAGGATATTTGGCAGTAGTGATAATTGAAGAAACAGATCCGTCAACATGGACCATATGTACAAAGTCTTTGATCCATTGTGGTGATTTGCAAATTCTTTTGGACTGACGAGTAGGAATAGTATCAGAAGAAATAGGAACAGAATCGTGTGTTTGAGAGGGTGAGGACAGATTAGAAAGAGGAACATAATCGTGTGTTTTGGATGAAGGAAATGATTGAAAAGGGAACATAGAGGAAGAATGATCAACATTGGACAACTCAGAAGAAGGAGACAAATCAGATTGATGAAAAGGAAAAACATTTTCATAAAATTTGACATCTTTATCGACAAAAACTTGATTTATAGCTAAATCATAGAGCTTATATCCTTTTTGACCAAAAGGATATCTAAGGAACACACAACGTGTCACGCTCTAATGGGTACCCTAAACGTGACAGCCGTCGTATGCAATATTAAAGCTCAACAATGACTATCTCAGTCACTCGAAAGCTTCCATATCGGTACAAGGCATACATTCACAACAAAGGGAGACCGTTGAAGTAATGCATTTTAAGATATTGGCAGCGAAACATACAAAACAACACTTAATATATTTCATAGAAACATAAAGTCTTACAACTTCTAAGGGGCATTCCCCCGATAAATATATAACAACATGGTTCCACTGAATAACATCACTAAAGCTAGAAGATTTTAGAAGAAATCTACTCTATAACTTCAAAATAGAATTCCTCCAAAAGCTTCTCAAAATAAGGATTCTACCCGGGAAATCAAGGTGGTCTCGGGTGCAAAAGGTAATCCTGCAATATCAACAGTCTATAGGAGTATAAGCATGACTAGCTTAGTGAGATATTCCTTACGCAAAAGTACTCTGAACAAGCAATCAACCAAGTTTATTAATTCAAACATATGATATGCAACAACCATATGATCAAACATTACATACGACTATCCGGTTTCGTATGCATGATGGATTTACCCCTCCATCGGTGGTTAGGGAATGCTTTGAATGGGCCTCGAACGACCTCTTAAAGTTTGCGTGCGTTTTGGGGTTCCAACGAACCATACTACTAGTCATCGGGCTTTCCATACCCAAAGCGATCGATCCGGCTCGGCTACACCTTGAGGCCGTATTCTCTGAACGTCCTAACCCTCAGATGTAGCTAGGCAGCTTACCTTTCCAGTCTCACGCTGAGGAGTAGTAGCAAAATTTCGAAATGATATTCTAAATGATATGCATGAGCAATTTATTATATGAGGATTTCAATATAACATTAGATCATTTAGAGCGATCAAACAATATGTGCACACATAACAATACATACATGGAAACATTTATATCAATCACAAATTGGGTTCCGATATATTTATCGTTCATTGATTGCACACAACGGATCACATACATAATTCCCATAATATCCCACATGCATATCAATTTTTATCTTTCCTAACATCTAGTGCTCTATTCTACAAGCACATGCATGAATACATGAGCGTAAGGGAACTCACCCGTCCATAGCGATCTAGAGTCGAAGTAATCCTCTGAAAAGACAAGATCATGATCCTCGACACCTAAAAAAAAGAAATACCCAACATGAGTATTTCATCCAAAATCTATTCAAATTCTATAATTCTATCTTAGGGAATTCGTAAAAAAATCGTATGAAATAGAAATTCCAACTTAAAATGGCCATAACTTGCTCATTTTAACTCGAAATTTCGCATATTATATATCGATTTCTACCTACTCGAAAAGATCTATCTATTTCTAAGGTTATTTTTATCAAAAGAAGTTATTTCAGTCTCAGAATAGTAACGGACAGAATTGATACGAATTTCAAAAAAATAGAGTTTTCAAACTTTTCTTTATTCAAGAGCTTTTGTACAAAAAAATAGATATTATATGGTTGAAAGAAAATCCCTTGAATACATATATACTCAAACCATATGCATGAATTTAGTGGTGTTGTCTCAACAATGTTCTTATAGTACAATATGTTTTGAAAGTGAGATAAGCTTAACTTTTGTAAAGAGATTAGTTTTGTTAAGAAAATTTCTCATTTTACTAAAATAAGCTTCTCCTTCCTTTAACTCCATTTCTTAAATAAAAGTAGTTTTAATCTCTTTAAATTTCTACTACCTTATTTCTAATGTTTTGGAAAACATAATCTTTCTAAATACTTCATGGTATATGTCCCATTGCTTTTCTAAAGTTAGATCTATTTTAAAAGAAATGATCTTTAATTTTTGAAAACTTATCTAGACTTTTAGTGTTTTTAAAATGTTGATAGAGAACTTTGATAATTGAATTCAAGAAATCCTTTGTTTA
The DNA here is from genome assembly GCA_024138025.1 of Combretum micranthum. Lineage (NCBI taxonomy): Eukaryota > Viridiplantae > Streptophyta > Magnoliopsida > Myrtales > Combretaceae > Combretum > Combretum micranthum. The sequence goes on along the minus strand of JAMXBD010002465.1, from coordinate 1,334 downwards.
AATAAGGAACTAAGTTTAAAGAAACTTTCTTCTTCTATTGGTTTGAAAGAGAATTTGTGATAACTTTACTTTATGTATTTCTTGGTAAAACCACATATTAAAACTTGAGCTAACTTATCTAGCTTTAGAAAAATATTTGTTTAAGATAAAATTTCAAGTCTTTAAGGAAAATAATTTCTTATATGACAAAATTTATATTTAAAGAGAGTTCATTTTATTACTTAAGAAAACTCATTTTTTTTATTACGGTTGAGACAATAACAACATATTCATGTATGAATGAGAATATATAACTATGAAAAATATAAAAACAACATAAATAAAATTAAGAGCATAAAAGGAAAGTCAAGTATTGGGAACCTTAGCTTCAACAAGATATCTCGGGACTAAGAATAGACTATCCTCAAAAGAAAAGAAAAGCAAAGAAATAAAATTGTTTTGACTTGATATGGACAAGTCTAAGACTAGAAAGACTAGTCTTAATATTTGCATAAAACAAGTAAATAAATAAATTGCAAGACTTGAAAATAAATAAAAACAAATGAGCTTATATGCTCTAAATAAATATATATACATAATATACATAATACTTATATAAGTTATCTTAGAAACAAATAATAACAATAACAACATAAATACAAGAAAAGAATAGAACATGAACAAAAACAAAACATGAATAAATTGTTGCTTCTTTAACTTAATGAGTCTAAAAAAACATACACTGAACTCATGTTAAGTTATATGAACATTATGAGAGAATATGAGAAACTTTTACCTAAAGTTTATGTGGTGGTTGAAGAAGAAAAGAATGGGTTGTTGTATTATGTGGGACTTGGTTTTCTAAAGAAAAGAAGAAACTTGAGAGAGATTTTGGGAGAGAAATTTGTGGAGTGATTTTGGGAGAGTTTTAGTATGAATTTTTGTTGTGTGAAAGAATGGAAGAGGAATGGGGTATTTATAGATTTTTGGAGTGGAAATTAGATATAAAAAATAAATTGGAAAAGAAAACAAATTGAGAGGAAGAGGAGAGAGAGGATGGACGGCAATGGCTTTGGGGAAGAGAAAAATTGATTAATTTTGTTGTTTTGTAATAAAAAGTAAATATGTAAAGTGTGATGTGATTAAAGTTGTATGGGAAAGGTAAATTGTAAGGTATAGGTATGGTAGATGTAAGAAGAGTGTAAGAAAAAATAGAGATAGGTGAATAGTAATGAATAGTAGAAAAGTACTATGAATAGTAGACTAGACAATTAAAATATCGGTAGTAAAGAAAATACGCGTAAACGGCTTATATCTGATTTTTTTGGTCACTGAAAAATTCTAAAACTGATATT
>JAMXBD010002464.1:0-193267 GCA_024138025.1 Combretum micranthum | reverse complement strand
TTTCTGCAACTTTGATTGCCAAGACACTGCTTCCTTTACATAAGTAATTAGATAACCTGAAGTGAACTTCCCGAGATCCAGATCTCTAGCATATCAGTATCTGTAAACCCTTCCAATATAGGCTTGCTATTTAGAAGTGCCCCTAAGATACCTGAGAATCCATTGGACAGTGGTATAATGCTCTTTACCTAGATTCAAGAGATAGAGGCTAACCAACTAACAACATAGCAATATTTGGTCTAGTACACAACATAACATATATTAGACTCCCAACTATAGAAGCATATGAAATTTTCTTCATGTCTTCTTTATTTGCCTCACTTTTAGGATACTGTTGAGAACTGAGTTTAAATGACCTGCAAGTAGAGAACAAACAAGTTTCGCCTTGCTCGTGTTGAATCCTTCCAACACCTTTCTAAGTATCTCTCCTTTGATAACCACAATTTATAGGTTTCCTATCTTGAATGATTCTTATACCAACAATTTGGCATGCGGGTCCTAAGTCTTTCATGGCGCAAGACTTATTCAATGCAATCTTTAGAGTTTGAATCTGCTTGGCATGATGGCCAACAATCAACATATCATCTACATATAGTAGAGAATAAGAAACTCACCTCTGGCAAACTTTTTAACAAAAACACAATGGTCTGATGTAGTCCTGGTATAACCCTGATCAAACATGAAGAGTTAAACTTCTTGTACCATTGCTTAGAGCCTATTTCAGCCCATACAAGCTCTTCTTTAATTTATAAGCAAGATGCTCCTTCCCCTTAACCTTAAACCCTTCAGGCTTCTCCATGTAGATTTCTTCTCCAAGTCACCATGAAGGAATACTGTCTTGGCATCTATCTGCTCAATCTCTAGGTTCAAACTGGCTACTATAATCAGTACAATTAGAATGGAAGACATCTTCACAAGTGGTGAGAAAATCTCATCAAAATTAACTCCTTTTCTTCTGAGTGAACCCCTTCACAACCAGTCTTACCTTATACCTTAGTTGTGAGCTGTTTTCATCAGTCATCAATTTGTAAACTCATTTGTTATTCAGAGGTATCTTGCCCTTAGGTAGTTCCACCTGATCATAAGTCTTATCCTCATGCAAAGATATCGTCTCTTCTTGTATGGCTTTGACCCATTCCTTTTTTCTGCACATGTACTATGGGTTCGTGATAACATTCAGGCTCTCCCCCGTCAATCAGCATCACATATTCATTTAGATTGTATCTCACTGATGGTCTTCTATCTCTTGAAAATCTTCTCAACTCAATTTGCTGATGAGACCCTTGTGGCTCTTCATCTAAATCTCCTACATCTCCCCCATCATTAGAATCTTCAAATGAGGGCATTGGATCTAAATTTGTAGGGATCTCACTTGAGAATTTTGTCTTTCCTAGCTTCTCTATATCTTCAATAGTTTGGTCTTCTAGAAAAACCACATCTTTGCTCCCAACAATCTTCTCTCAGTTGGATCCCACAACCTGTCTCCATACTCATTATGTGCATAACCTAGAAAAATGCACTACTCTGAGTTTGCATCAAGCTTAGCTCTTTCATCCTTGGCAATATGCGCAAAAGCTCTGCAACAGAACATACATAAGTGATGATAAGAAATTTCTTTACTTGTCCAGACTTTCTCTAAGATATCTCCATCCAAAGCATAAAAGAGAGAGAAATTTATCAAGTCTACTGTTGTCCTCATAGCTTTAACTTAGAACGATTTAGGCAACTTGGCATGAGACAGTATGCACTTCACTCTCTATGATAGTGCGATTCATTGTCTCTGCGATACCATTCTACTATGATGTCTTTGGAATTGTCTTTCTAGTTTAATTCTTTGATCTCTACAAAACTCTTCAAACGGTCCTCTGTACTCACCACCATTTTTTGCTTTGACACATACCAATTTCCTTCCTATTTCTCTTTCTACTCTAGTGTGGAACTTGTAAACCCTGGTTTTTCTAGTAATCAAATAAATTTCAGAAACCGGAAAACGAAACCCTAAATCGGATTAGTTCGAGCCTTGTGAGAGAAACTTAGAAACCCTAGATCCGGTTTTCCTTCGGTTTCATATCAAAAGAACTTTTATAAAATAATTTAATGTGAAATATTGTTTTAAGGTATATTTCAAACCATAGAAAGTTCTGATTTCGAAAAATTTTCTATTCCGGACCTTCCTGAGCTCCATTTCTGAAAAGCGAGCCCTGGGATTAGAAACTCAGAAAAATATTCCGGAAAACTTTTAGAACCAAATTTTATAAGGATTTCAAAAATATAAGTTTTATAATTTTTTGGGTTGTAAAAATTACAGTTATAGCCTTTTTCCCGTATTTTCTTTACTATTGGTAAAGTAGATGTCTTGTCTACTATTTATCACTATTCACAAGTACAACCTACAATACACTACCCATACCCTAGCTTACATCCTTACAACTACTATTATATTTTCTTTTCCAAGAAATTTTTGTTTCTTACTAAAATATTACATTTAATACATTTTATTACATATAATTATGATTTTAAATAAAATTAAATCACTCCCTCTCTCTCACTTCATATGGCCGGCACACCCCCCATTTTCCCCCCAATTTGTTTATTTTCTTCTTTTTATAATACAAAAAAAAAACCCTAATTCACTTAATATATAATCCTTTACTTTTCTCTCTCTTCCATTTCATTTCATTTGTTCAAAAATTTGCAAAACCTCTCTTCTTCCCCTCTTGCCGTGATACCCCCACCATCACACACACACACATCAAGCTCATTTCTTCTTCATTTCTTTACCAAATCCTTCTTTAGGTGATGATTCTTAAGCTTTATTACTATTTAATCTTGTAATGGCAAGATTATTCATGTGTGTTTTTACTTTAAATCCCCATGACAAGTGCTAGGGATAACAAAATGCTAATACATGAATATCAAGTCATCACAAGAATAGATCTTGTGTTTGATGAGCTTTTGTTGAGATCTTATCATGTTCATGCATATAAAAGTAGAGATCTTGTAAAAATATATGTTCATACTCTTAAACTCCTTTTCATGCATTATAAGTAGTAGATCTAACACTTAGACACTTATATTATACTTGACATTCATGTTCATGTAGATATCTTGTGTTTTCATGCATTAATGCTCATAAAGATTTAGTTTTATGTATATAAATGTGATAGTTGATAGATCCTTATGTAGTTAAGACAAGGAACTTAAAAAGAAAAGGTTTTTGTTAGAAATGTTCAAAAGTAAAATTTGTATGATTTCAAAGCCCTATTTTAAAAACCCTTGTATCAACTTTGAAACTCATGTTTTATGTGAAAAATAAAGGGTATAAATAATAAATCATTAAGTAGTGATTTTTATAAGTTGAAATGAGTTTCGATGAGATTAATGTGTAGAACAAGAAGTAGATTCAAGATGGAAAATTTGAGTTAGTGGTCGACTTGTAAAATTCGTAACTTTGGATGATGCCTATGTAAAACCTATTATTCAAGCTCAAAATAAATGTTTTATGTGTTAAATGAAGTCCTTAGGTAGTAGATATAGTAAAGTTTTAAATTTTAATACATTACACAAGTTTTCCTAAAGGAATCATTTAAAAAGTGGATTTTCTAAAATTCGGATTTTAGAGAAATCCTATTTGAAAACATATTTGCAAAGTGTAAAATGCAAATTTTTATGTAGAAATGAAAGCCTTAAGTAGTTTATATGATCAAGACTCACTTTTAATTAAGATAACTAGGAATTCCTAAGAATGAAATCCAAAACACTAGTGTGATGTCAAAATTAGAAAATCAAATTTTCAAGAAGTAATTAATGTTGGAGTCTTGCAAAATTAAGGAGTTTTGAAAGTTTCTTTTACCAAAAATCATCAAGATCATGCACACATTGAACTCATCACATGTCATTCATGATAGAAAATCATTCATACTTCATATATACTTGAATCATCAACTAAATACATTTTAAACAAATACAAAATTCTTTTTTTCGGAAATAGGAATGGTTACTGATCAGATCTGATCCCTCTGTTCTGTGACCTAAATGTTTTCAAAACTTTGAAATAATATTAGAATTAGGTAGATCTTTCAAGTAGATAAAAATCGATATAAAATTTGCGAAATTCCAAGTTAAAATGATAAAGTTATGGCCGTTTTAAGTTGAAACTTATGCAAATAGCGAGAATCACGTTTTTATTAGTTTTGATACATAGTTGGATTAGTTAAGTGATGAAGTACTCATTAGGGTATTCTTCTTGGTAGGTGATCTCGAGACCGATGAATTCTTACCACCCGATTACTACTATTAAAAGACCGGCGTACTATGGCCGAGTGAGTATCACTTCCAATTTCAATTATTTCTTGTGATTGTAATGATAGTTGCACTAGTTACTTAGCAAAGATAAAATGAATATGCATGATGGGGTTGAATGGGAGTTATATATGTCTATCGTTGTTATGTGAAGTTGAGTTTAAAGAATATCAAAACTAGGTGATAAATCATTTCTTGTATAGATGAGCTTGGATTGATTGTCTGCGAATATTGATTGATCACTTATAAGATTGGTATAATTGATTATTCAGAATGGAAAATGAAATTGGACACATTCATAACACGATGGGATGGAGCATTAGCATTTGTTGGTTTTTTGTATCCATAAAACGAATATGAGTTGGTTAATCATTATCCATAAAACGAATATAAGTTGGTTAATCGTGATCCATAAATTGAATATATGAGTCGGTTGACCGTGAGCCTAAACAGCGTCTTACTGTAGGATTCGTTAATCTGCTATCTCGGGATTGAGGGCGCAAATCCATCCACATATGATTTCCGGCTGGTCATATATTTGGTGAATTAACGTGTTTGGTGCATATCATTTGTCTGATTAATCACTTGATTGAATGATGTGTCATAATTGTGATATGGAAGTTTTCACTCACTAAACTAGCATAGCTTACGCCCCTATAGTTTTTATTTATAGCAGCACGAGTTTATTTGCCTTAGACCAAGGCCGGCTACAACTCAAGTACAGGAGCTAGGCATTTCCTATAGAAGTTGTATTCAATTTGTTTAGACTTCCATAGGAAACCAAAAGACTCTAGATGACTATAATGGACCTTTAAATATTCTTTTGCAGGAGAATGCCCCTTAGACTTTGTAACTTTCGTTTATGCGTTTTGATTTATTATCTGATGCTATTGAATGCTGCATTAAACTTCTTAACTCCATTGAATAGAGTATTCTATTGTCGTAAAGGGACACCTTACATCTATATGAGACTCCCGAAAGACTTGGATAGTAATTCGAGAGTCTTATATGGTATGTGGCGGACTGTTACATTTAGGATGCCCCTATGGGGTGTGACAGAACTGCTTAAACACATCCAACACTTAACCCTTAAACTTTAATGTAAAAGTCCCCAGTTTCCTTAAGTGATCATTAATGAAAGTGACAAAATAAAGAGTGCCACCTACTATCCTGTCTTTCATATAGCACACATCTGTGTGAACCAAATCCAAAATATAGGATTTCCTAGCAAGTGGATTTCTCTGAAATGCAACCTTATGTAGTTTCTAGAAAGACAATCAGTGCAAGTTTTTAGAGGAGTACCTTTTATATCCTGTAGAAACTGTTTCTTAACAAGCATTTAAAGCCTTTTCTCACTCATGTGACCAAGCATCTTATGCCACAATTCTACTAAAGTGTCATAAGTTAAATTCACATCTCCTCTACTTAGTTTTGCTGACATTAAGTAATGGGTATTATTCTTCTTTCCTTTAGCCACATTAAGAGAACCGTTGGTGAGCTTCCATCTACCTTCACTAAAATGATTGTGATAGCCTTCATCATATAATTTCCCTACACATATAAGGTTAGGCGATATTTAGAACATGTCTCACATCTCTAAGAGTAGCCTGCAACCAGTGTTAGTCTCTAAAATAACGTTTCCAATGCCCACTATTTTTGATATTTCATTGTTTCCCATCCTAACATTGCTATAATCACTAGCAATAAGATGAGAAAAAATCACCATGTGCCATCACATGAAAGGAGGAACTAGAATCTATAAGTCAGTCACTATCATGACCTATAAGACTAACATAATCCTCATCCCAGGTAACAACAATTTCACCACCTACTGTTGCAGTAGTATTGTCCTCATCTTTTTCTTTACTCTTACCTTTACCTGCTCTCTTTTCCATAGTCTGCATTCTCTCTAAAAATGCCCTGGCTTGTCACAGTGAAAGCATTTGACATTTTTCCTTCCTCTTGATTTAGATCTTCCCCAGGATTTATCATATTTATTAGATTTATCATTAGAGCCTTTGTTTCTATTTCTACCGTACCTTTCATGCTTGTCAGTAACAAGTGCCCGTGTCTTTGAACTTATATCCAAATCTTTCCTTCTAGCCTCTTCATTCATTAGGCTATCTTTCACCATTACAAAGGTGAGCTTTCCATCTGGATCTGAATTACTAAAAGACACCACAACTGTCTCCCAAGTTTTAGGTAGTGAACTTAGCAACAAAAGTGCCTGAATCTCATCATCAAGCACAAGCTTCATAGCAATCAATTGATTCATACGCCCTTGAAAATCATTCAAGTGCTTAATCATATTAAATTCATCCTTGCATTTCATAATCATCATTCTCCTAATCAAGAAGGTTTTATATAAGGCAATATGCCTCTCACACATGGACTCTAATTTCCTCCATAGAACATCAATATAGTTTCATGAGCAACATGATGATATACTCTTTGATCAATCCATTGTCGAATATATTGATAGTCTTTCTATGCATGATTGCCCAATCTGCATTAGATTTATCTGTTGACTTCATAGAATCACCACCTAAAGGCAAATACAAATCTTTGCAATACAACAAATCTTCCATCATAGACTTCTAGATATAGTAATTTGACAAATTTAATTTAATCATTGTACTTGATGATTCAACTATGTCTGCAATTCAAACGACAAACCTTAATTTTTTTTAACATTGGGCTTTGATACCACTTTGTTAGGAAAAATCCTTCAATAAACCTGTAATCAAAAACATATTTTTCCTCTTACCAATGCGATTATAACAATCAAAACAACAAATAGAATCAAAGAAAAATAATAACACCATGATTTACGTGGAAAATCCCAATTTGGGGAAAACCCATTGGACCACTGCACAATTTAATCTTTCATTTTCAACAATAATGGGATATACGAGTTTCTCATTAGATAGCACTAGTGGATCACACGGATCTTCACCATAAACGGTGGATTTCAATCAACAATAGGCCTCTCACTCTCTCTAGAGTCTCTCTCTAAGATTTAGGATAGCCTCACATACACATCTCAAAAACCCTATGACCAAAATAAGAGGTATTTATATGGAACAACAAAAGCTAGCTTGAATTAAATATAGGCTGGCATGTGATAACTAAAGGTTGGCAGCTTTGGACTAATGTAGGAACACCATTGCAGGAACACCGACAATATGCCAGTGGCCTACCTTGCTACACTAGTGGCTTTCATCAGCCTTGCACGTCTGCAGCTCTTGGCGAAAATTGTCAAATTTGAAGACCGGCTTTTATTTGATGAAGGCAGGCAGTGTATACTCTTATATAGCCAGCTTACATGTTTTAACTCCTTTGTTTTGCAAAAAATCTCCTTATTTCCAAGTCCTCTTCCAAGTATATACCATATACTTAGGATATCCTTGATTAGAGACCAATATAAGTTGGATTTATAACACAACAATTTTCATATTACCTCTTTCAGGCTATATATAGCGAGATGTATATTACATGCTCATAATTATTGCAATTAGATCCATCTTACAATAACGACAAAACCAACAATGTTAAAAGAATTCAAAATCTGTAAATTTTTAAAACATTAAGGACTTAAAATGAATATGCGTATATATATAACTTAAAAAAAAATATTAAGATTTTAAAATGATTTTGTTCCATTTATTTTTCTATTGACAGTTTCGTCTATATCAAGTATAGTTATATATGACTTTAACACGCAACTTTTCAGTACTATTAATTTTAAGTCAACAATTGGGATGAGATTGCTTCTAGCTTCCTATGTTTGTAAAGAGACTAGAATAGGTATTATGAATTTTATATTTTCCAATTTAAATTTGGCATAAATCATGCATTAGTTATATATTATGATATTGCTATGGGAACTAAGGATGCAATCGGAGTGGGTTTGGGATGGGTCATATAAGACACGAACCCGATTCACTTCCCAATAGGATCTTCTAAACCCGCATCGCGACTCTATAAGGTTTTCTACTCAATACCCAAACCCGCCCTTTGTAGGGTTTTGACCCTGACCTGTTTCATTTTTTTCCCTTTCTCAACTCTTAGTTAAATTACAATTTTTAATGATAATTTTATCTTATAGGAGCACAATAGTTAGTTACAACTATGCTTGAATGAATTTTACAAGACATGCCACAACTTTATTAAGAAATATAAAGGTTTAAAACTATCATAAGAAGATTTTCAAATGTAGATGAAAAGACATTATTTCATTTGCATGAATATACATAATACATATGTAGGAACTGTTCATTGTCAAGACTCAAGAATAGAAAAACATATTTTCAAAACACATTAACAACTTACCAACACTTCATTCACTCCCCAACAATAACTCAAAAAACCAACCTCCCAACACACTCATTTTTACTCGTCTTCAAAATACATTAATGACAAAAGCAAATACAATACATCATCAAATGAACCATCCGATAATAAACATAAACTCTAAGCTTAGTCCACCATACCAACCAATATAAACAATGCATCAAAATCACCGGATCAACCAAAATAAATAATCAGTGAAATAAATTAATAGCATAATTATGAAGTCATCATCAATCATTATCTTCACTTGTCATCTTCATTATTGTATTCTAATTTCTTCACTCCCTTTTCAGGTTCTTCAAATTCAAGTATCCCTAAACCTATAAAATTAAAAGAACAAAAGGAAAAGAAAATAACTTCATGACATATATTAGAAAAATGCAAAAAACAACTTTCAACGATAAATTAAACAATCTCATACCAATTCCAGAATTTAACAGGCAACTTTAAGTACACATTAGTATTTCTATTGTATCCAGATTGAGCTAGCTCCTATGGGAGATAATTATCCGTTCACCAATACTAAAAGCAGATTTAGAAGCAACTATCATCACTGGAATGGTCAACAAATCTTTATCTATTTCTTGTAATGTAGGATATTTCATTCCATACATTTTCCACCAACCAAGAATATCAAATTCAGAATTTGCTATCCAGGGAATTGCAGGCTCTTTGAAATAATGGTCCAACTCAGACTTCACATGAACTTGAATATCATCTTTGCTAGAAGTTATCAAATATTGTTCAAATTCATCTGTCTCCACCATAGGATCACATGACAATGCAATACCAGTGTTACTGCCACCTCTTAAAGGAAATGAAGAAGAAACACTAGATAGAGCATGGTGAGATTTAAGCAGATTGATACTATTGAGTCAATTCATAACAAGTGCTTTTAACATTTTGCAACTTTATAGCAGCATTCTCTCCATAAACAGTTGGAAACACAAACTCTACACCCTTAATCTTAGAGTATGGATCCAATATAGTACAAATAGCCATGACAGTGTGCACATCTCGCCAATACTTTTCAAACTTTTCAAATATTTTCACAGCCATTGCATTAATATTTAAGTCCAAAGAATTCTTCCATGTAATCAATGCTTTCCTAATTGCAAATACTTTACCAAAAAAATAGTTTGCAGCTGGATATCGGATGCTAGAGAAAAGGTTAGTTACCTCATAAAAAATAGATAACTTGTTGCAAATCTCCCTAGCCATGTCTCAATCATCATCTGAAGGAAGGCATTTGTAGTGTCTATCCATTAATTGAACCCTATGGAAGACCTCTTTGTATCCAATTGCAGTGACAAGCATATCATAAGTAGAGTTCCATCTTGTTTTGCAATCCAGACAAAGTTTCCTACTATATGGAACATCAAGCTGCTTGCATGCTTCAGTAAATTTCTCAACCCTTGATGGTGTTGCTGACCAAAATTGAACACTTTCACGCATCATCTCTATTGACTTTTCTATCATAGCCATACCATCCCTTATAATCAAGTTCAAAATATGTGTACAACAACGCATGCGCATTATCTTTCCACGAAGAATCATATCATCTTTTCTCAACTTCAATATTAAGTTTGCAATCATTGCATCATTTGTTGAACAATTGTCCACAGTGATTGCTGAGAATTTTCTATCCAAATTCCACTTCATTATTGAATATAATAAGCATTGACATAGAGCTTTGTTTGTATGGGGAGCGAGCACATATATAAAACTGCATATAAAAAGGTAAACAAGGTAAAAGGGACTAAAATTTTCTGTTAAATGGAATATATATATATATATATATATTGTTAAAGAAACTTACTTCAAAATTCGACTGTGGAGCTTCCAACTAATGTCAACGAAGTGAGCTATAATGGTCATATATCCCTTCTTTTGATTTGATGTGCACATATTAGTTGTTATAGCCACCTAGAATTAAGCCCTTTAAGCATCAACATCAAGTTGTCCTTTTACTTATTGTACATCTTGAAGATATCCTTCTTTATTGTTGTGCGACTCACATGCTGCACAGGAGGTTGTATACTGTCCATATACTCTCTAAAGTACTTGTGTTTAACAATTGAAATAGGATATTCGTGCACAATAATAGCCTTTGCAAGCTTCTTCCTAGCAATGTCTTAATCAAAGCTCTAGTTTTTCACGTCACACTACTCTTACCCTCGCTTTGCTTTTGCTCCATAGCTAGAAGATATTGTCTTATATCCTGTTGAGTCTTTCTCTTTGTGCACCTCAACAAATGATTGGTAAGTGCTTTGTACCATTTTTGCTTTCTGCTTTTAACTTTCTCTCACAATGGTTACAAATAGCAAATTCCTATCCATTAATTGTTTTCTTAACCATCTCATTCCACACAGTAGAAGTCTGCTTACGCTCGTTAGGATTATCAGATTCATTTGCTGTGCTTGCTATACGAGAACTCGAAGTAGATGTTGGTTTTCTTGTAGTAAGTGTTGGAGAAGGACTATCAACATCTTGAAGGTCATGGACATTTTCCTCCATATTTATCTCATATCCATCCATTTCCCAATAATGAATCAATCACCACCTGAAATGAAATATCACTTATTAAGATAAAAGTATTGCATACAATAAAATAATTTCTATAGTTAATACAAAAACTAAATGATGAAAAGTAGGCCTAATCTTTTTTCGTGTGGAATTATGATGATTTCCTAGATTTAATACTAACAATACCATTATCAATCTAAATTGCATTAGATATTATTGCTAATATATTGTGAAGCATGCATTGTTGATCCTTTATTTATGTTCTAGCAATATCCACATAAGTCACACACATTTTTATAGCTTAATCCAATGAAAAAATATGTCATAATTATAGAAATTAAATATCTAACTAGATATCCAAGTAATAATTTATATTTAAATACACATCTTAGTTCATTCAAGCTCATTTTTGGCAAGTTTGAAGCCTTCTCAATAGCTGAGTTCTTTGCATTCCATGCCCTAATTTTCAAAAAAGGAAAGAAGCCATTATTTTTATTTGCATCTTTTAATCATTTATTTGGTTTTTCGACGTAGAATCATTCGCAATGAAAAAATAATAAAATATAACAATAAAATAAAAAATTCAAATGAGTTTTGAATATACCTTCAAAAAAACAATTGGAATCTGAAGCTGTTCAATCTTTAAAAAAAGTGTAAAAGCAATCTGGAAAGAGAAGAAACTATTGAAAACCAACCATCAAACATTTGTGAACTAAAGTTTAATTTGAGCCCTTTTCATCTTGTTCATTCAAATACATAAGACACACTAAAAGTGATATTAAAAAATTTGAAGAAATTCACATCCATACAAATGGAATCCGACCGTATATATTAGTTTCAAATTTGATAAATCTAACTATACGTTCATCATGAGCTAAGTGGCACTCATAAAAGTCCAAAGAGCAAAAAACCAATACAAAATAGAAAATTGAAAGCCATGGAGGAGCAAATGTTGTTTACTAAACGGAATTTTGCATTTTGTACATCCTTCGATTTATTTTGGTTAGTGTCATTTCTAATTAACAATCGAACACCCCCACCTCCCCGTCCCGACAGAAGGACAAAGAAAATGGTCAACACAACAACCAAAAAAAAAAAAAAAAAGAAAAGAAAGGAAAGGAAAGAAACCGATGTACTGATGAATAAATAATTAAAAAATTTTCAAATCATATGTCAAGTCATGTTGACAAAGGAGGAGCCCGTTGAAACTACAACTCATTGTCAACTCCATAAGATAATGAATAGGACCAATGTCTTCAATCTTAAAATGAGAAATAAGAAACAATTTGAAATCAGCAATTATATCTAAACTCTTACTTGCAACAACCATGCTATCAACAAAAAACTAGGACAACTAAAATGAATTCAAGTGCAGTCTAAGAAGAAGAAGAAGAAGAAGAAGAATAAGTAATATTAGCCATGACTAGAAATATACAGCCAATGATATAACTAAAGATCCATAATAATGTAAGATAAGAAGATCCAAAGGAGCAATATCAACTTGAAAACTATTTGGTTTCATTCACCTCAATGGAAGTACCAGTAAATCAGTATCAAAGCTGACTTCCTATATATCATATATAAATGTAGTTGCTTCACGATGCAATTACTAAAGCAAAATACATCCTCAAATTTGCAGTCATATAGATAAGAAAATGAGGTATAATCTAAAAATTTTCAAGTGCTATGCAGTTGCAGCAACATGTATATGGACAAATAACAGTAAAACCTTCTTCATGCTTTCTTCTTTTTTGACTTTAGCATTAAGATCCAATAAATATGCATAAGAAGCACTGGAGCACCACTCCAGCAAAAAGAGGAATCAAGAATTTGACTATCACCCTTGATTAGATAATCGATCCTTTAGTGTTCTATACTCAATTTTAGCCATATCAAATTTTTGTGTTTCGAAATTGGCTAAATTCATAATATGTTTTGTCAAAAGAATCATGTCATTAATTAGAGAATTAACACATTCAGAGCTTTTGTGTGTATCTTAGGAATAGGAATCAACACAAAAACACTTCTTTCATTACTTGATAATTGCACAAATCAAGCACATAATAAGGTTAGTTCATCAATGCATTTGAGTAAATTACAAGCCTACTATGAATTAATGCCTGACACTACAAAGATAGAAGGCAGCTAGTGTCATGCCCCGAGGGCTACCCTAAACGTGGCAGTCCGCTGTACATAATACTAAAACCTAGGAATGACTACCTCAGTCACGCGAAGGCTTCCATATCATGTACAAGGTGTACATCATAACAAGGGAACACATCAGAGTAGCGTAATTTACAATGATAATAATAAGTAACAAGGCAAAGAGAATATTTATCGTAAAGCATAAACATGGTAAATTACAATTCTTAGGGGTATATCCCTCTGTTGTCTTCAAATCAAAATAAATACACTTCTTAAAATTTCTAAAACACTAACATAGCATACATTACATATAATGAACCTTACAAGATAACTCATATGTTCCTATTGCATTCATAAAAGTTTAACATCCTTCCATAACTTCCTTAATGTCATGATCTTCGATTTAAGCCACGGGTATACCAATTTCAACAAAATCTATAAGGGTATAAGCTTACAACTAGCTTAGTGAGGTATTCTTTTTCATTAGCACCATGGTTTCAAACAAGTCCATTTAAATTTTCACACATATGCTATGCATACAATGCAACAATCACGTAATTACACAAATATATATAGTCATCCGGAAACCACATATAGAACGGATTTACCAATTCGTATCGAAGTTAGGGAATTGGAGTTGAAGATCTGCGACCTTCTACTGCTAGTCCCAGGTCTCCACCTAAAGCGTTCGGTTGGCTTGGCTCCGAACCTAGAGTTGCATTCCCGGGCAATTTGGATTCTCTAAGAAGGAACATGGCCCGTGACCTACCACGATAGCAGCCAATCCAACTGTATGCGTAGGAACAGCAGCTTTCTGAAAGAGATGTGACTCGATGGATGCTATGCGTAAGTGTTTTATTTTCTTAAGCCAAACCTTATTAAGGTTTATTAGGGGGCAATCAATCAATCTGGCAAGCAATAAGCAATCTTATAAGTAAGTAAACAAAACACCTAAACATGTAATTTGAAGTTACGATATTCTTACTTCTCATTTCACATATAAGCATAGAATCACATATATACATATCCCAGAATTCCCCATACATATCCATTTTTATCTTTCCTTAGTATACTAATGTCACTATTTTACAAGTACAAGCACAAGCAAAGTAATAAAATTAAGAGGAATAACTCACTCGTCCATTTCGCAATCTTCTTAATCGTAACAATCCTCAGGAAGGGTAATCTCGTATCATTCGTCACCTAGACAAAAGAAATATTCGGGATGAGTATGTCGTAGAAATACTACTTAAACTTTCTAATTCTATTTCATTATGTTCGTCAAAATCACGTAGAATAAAATTCCAATTTAAAATGGCAATAACTTGCTCATTTTAACTCGGAATTTCGTATATAATATACCGTTTTCAACCTATTCAAAAAGATCTATCCATTTCTAAGGTTATCTTTGTCATATAAGTTCGTTTGGTTTTTGAAACCGTAGGGTGCAGATTTAAAACGATTTTTTTTAGATTTTGCGAAACAATTTTCTAACTCAACTTCATTCAAAAAATCCTTTGACAAATATATATATATATATATATATATATGATTGATAAATCCCTTTAGTATATAGATAAGCTCACTTTATATGCAAAAATTCTAATGGTAGTGTCTCAACAATTTATTTCATAAAACAATTCATTTTGAAGCGTTAAAACTTAACTTGACAAATTTCTTTTTAAAGTATTTTGAAGAAACTTTATATTTTCCTAGGTTGTTAAAATGAGTATATTTTTATTTTATTTTCCTCATTCCTTTTTCCAAAACAAGTAAATTTCCTTTAACTTTAGTCTTTTATAATTTCTACTTCTAATGATAAAATCAAAGTTATCAAAAGACTATTAAGTTGTTGCAAACCTATTTATAAATTTGTATTTATAATGATTTTAGAAAATGAGTATTTTCTTTTTATATTTCTCGTTTAAAATATAATTTTTTTTCTAAAACTTGATCTTTTATTAATTTTATTTGAAAAGAATCCTTTTTATTGATAAAATCCTTTGTTTTTGATCTTATCACACTTGTATTCTTTGGAATTAAGTTCCTTCTTTAGAAACTTGAAAATCATTATTTTTCTAAGTGAGTTTATAACTTTATGAGTTGATTTTATCTTAACTTTGAAAGCTATTTTGTTTCTTGGTTTTGTTATAGAGTTGAAAAGAGTTTAATCTTAAGCTTTTTGTGAAAACTTTGAATACTAATAAATTATTTTACTAAAACTTAGGTTACCATAATATACAAAAAAAGTGCTTATTTCTTATTTTTCCCTAGTAAAGCTATCTTTGTTATATGTGAAAACTTTGAGAAAACTTGTATTACTTCCATTTCTATGTTGTTGATAATAACTCCATTATTTAATGACAAGCCATTTAATAGAAAATTTTAGTTTTAAATTTCTTTAATAAAGTAAAATTCTACTTTAAATTTAGTTGAGATAATAACATTATGTAGATGCAAGTATTATGAGCATGTAAAATAATAAAGATATGAGAAAATACTAAAAACAAATAATAATAAGCAAAGTAATAAAAATATCAAGTATTGGGAACCTTAGCTTCATCAAGGTAACCTGGTTAAGTATTGGGAGACTTAACTTCATTAAGGCATCTCGGGACTAAGAATAAACTAGTCCCAAAAAGAATAAAAAAATGTTGTTTTGACTTGATATGAACAAGTCTGAGACTAGAAAAACTAGTCTCAAGGAGCATGAAATAAATAAATTGCAAAGCATGAAATTAAATAAATAACAAGTGAGCTTATATGTTCTAAAGATTATATATAAATACATAAATATATTTAGTTAGATATGAATAAGAAATTAGCATAATAACAACAATAAAATCAACATATATATGAACATAATAACAACATAATAAAAGTTGGATTTCATGTACAAGAACAAAACATGAACATGTTATTGCTTTTACTACTCATATGAGTTTCAAAACAACACCATAGTCATGTTAAGTTACTTGACATGGATAAGTTGGAATAAATTTTACCTAAAGTGTTTATGCGGTATGAAGATGGTAGTGAATGTATGGTTATGTGATTGTTGAGAAATGGTAGTTGGATTGTATATAGAAAGAACTTTTGTGAGTATTTGGTGAAAGAGAGTTTTGGTGGAGGAAAATTTTGTGGAGAGTATTTGTGTAGTGAATCTGAGAGAGTTTTGGTAGTAGAATGAGTTGTGTAAAAGAATGAAGGAGGAATAGGGTATTTATAGAATTTTGGAATGAAAATTAAATGTAGTTAAATTAATTGAAAAAGAAAATAATTGAAGTGAAAAGAGAGAGAAGTGTGGACGGCAATGGATAGAAAGGGAGAGAAAATTGATTAAAAATTAATTTTAGAAGAAAAGTGTAAGAGAAGTTTAATAATATGTGGTGTAGAATTTTTATAGAAAAGAAAATTGTAAGAAATAGGTATGTAGGTGTAAGAATAGGTAGTAAAAAAAGTAGAGATAGAGGAATAGTAATGAATAATAGAAAAGTACTATGAATAGTAAACTAAATAATTAAAATACCGATAGTAATAAAAATACACGTATAAATGCGATATCTGTAATTTTTAGCTATCGAAAAATTCTAAAATTGATATTTTTGATTCCTTATATTTCTACGAGTCTATTGGTATTAACGAAATATTTTTTCCGTCCGTGTATTGGGCATGATTTTTGAAAACTGATCTCGTTCGGATCCAAAAGACACTAGAAATTCGCGAATCTGTTTTTTTTAAGCTTCCCTATATTATTATGAACTATTATCAATAATTATTTCCATTTCGTTGTTTAGGGTTTAAGAGCATGGGATTGCCGGATCTTTAACTGTAAGGTTTGTTGTAAGCTTTGTTGACTTTTAGAGTTCTGATTTGGCTTTTGATTTTGTTAAGTTATTCGTAAGATTATAAAATTTTAGAGCTTTGCCCATATTATATTTTTAGTTCAACGTCTATAGTTTATTTCGTTTTATTTGTGATAATTTAATATTTTTCAATTCTCGGAATCGTTTAACCGAGTCTAGGGTTAAGGGTTGACTCGGTTTGACTTTTAGTGAAAATTGAGATTTTTTATTCTAAAATTGACCGAAGGATTTAAGATCTTACTATTTTGTTATCGAGCGCTATTTGATATATCGTCTTGATTTACGTGTTAGGAATCGGATAGATGATTTGATTTTGATGTACGGATGTTGATTCAACCGTCAATTAGATTTATTTATTTTTTTTAGGGTTCTCTTTTTTCAAGATTAAGAATTCTCATCTATGACCTTATTTAGAATTCGGTTTTAAATTAGGTCGATTTTCGGGGTTTCGGTTTCGATGTTAGACTTATAGAATTATTTTCTAAGAATTATGAAAATTTCAGGGGTTTACAACTAGCGCACAAGGTAGTCAATAATGAGGAGTACAATGTAGAAAGTAATCTTAGACTGATTCATCCTGTCAATACTCTGGATTCAAGTACCCTATCGGTCGCTAGTGGACCATGGACGTGATGGTGGCGGTCCTATGCTAGTGACGAAGCAGTTTTATGCCAGATCTGGCCTTGGTTTGGTGAGCAGCAACAGACAGAGGCACGTGATGAGTTTGGTGAAAACGGAGACGAGCAACAAGGACTAAGAGTCGAGCAACAAGGATGCGAGCAACAAGCCGGCAATGGAGGCGAGTGGCGAGTCGATGATGGGGGCAAGCGGCAATGGAGGCGAATATGGACTGTGGATAAGGTGAGTGGCTTTTGCTTCAAAATGAAAAAAAAAAAAGGAGAGAACTAGAGAGAGAGAGAGAGAGAGAGAGAGAGAGAGAGAGAGAGAGAGAGAGAGAAGAAGAGAGAGAAAGAGAGAGTGAGAGAGAAATTGATAAGACCCCCACTGCAGTTGTATTGTATTATGCATTTTAAAATTTTAGTCTCAATTTTTTAAATTATTTATATTATGATGGGTTTGGTTTACCCATCGAATTTTTTTAATGACTCGAACCCATCCCAAAATCCTATAAGGTCGGCATGTAATTTTTCAAACCCACTCTGCGACCTTATAAGGTTTTTAATGGTTCGGACGGGCCGGACTCTATAATGACCTGTCCCGATTGCATTCGTAATGGAAACGAGAGAGATAAGCGAGGTCAAGAAAAACAGCATTTTATTAATTTTCCATATTTACAAAATAAATAATGACTTTTCTATGAACTGAAAGTATCATTATTGTTGCAGAGTAGTAGGTGATTTTTGATGTCTAGAATTAGGATAGCTTGCATTCCGGTGGAAGACCTTCAGGAAATCTTTGCTTGTCACTGCAGTAATTATAAATCATGTACTTCTGTTGAACCCATCTTAGTCTTTTCCGACCGGAGGCATCTAGAGATTGATCCTGCCAATCACTTTTCTGTAATGCACTGGGTGACTTGATGTTGCAAGAGGAGACGGCAGATGACACTACACATGCATTGGCGTTGAAGTTTCTGAAAGAGGCTGTGAAAGGAGCTTTTGTCCAATCCGTCTTCACACGCCCTCCCATGGTCGCCCAGTCGTCTGCATTCCAGAGGCTAGAGTAAACTCGCATTGGTTGGCTCTTGGGAAAGGTACACCGATCGATTCAAGGTTGTTGAACACTCTAATGGGAATGTTATCCACCAAGAATCTGAAAGAGCAAGTAAAGAATTCATGAGCAACTGTTAGCTTTATGTTATTCCATAAGGTAGTTTATTGTTGTTCGTCATGTATTTAGTGCATTACATGATCCTTTGAGTATTCCAGACTACTGAGTACGTGTGGAAGGTCAATGTGGGATCGAACCACAGGTGGAATTGTTGTTCACGGTTGCCTTTTCCTTGTGAAAACACATTGGTATGAAGTGTGTATGGATTGCCACTCAAATTTCCCAAGAATTCAAAATCGATCTCATCATGTGTTGAACCTTGTGAGGACAACTACGTAGACACCACAAAGGAATGCTAGTAAGTCAGTAGAAACATTCTAGGACCAGTTCCTTATTAAAACATTTTCTTGAATAAGGTAGAATTTTTTTTTTTTTTTTTTACCATGAAGGTGGAACTTACATAGAATGTAGTGACGGTTCCAGCTGAGTTCCCGGGTACAAGCTTTATTTGCATATCCACTCTCCCGAACAAGTACTCCTCCTTCGACTTGAAGCCAGAGCCAGAGGCTTGGTCAAGAGTGAGGGTTAGAAGATTTCCACCATCGAGTATCTTGGCGTGTTGTTCCCCAAAAGTAATGTCCACATCTTGAAAGAAATTGCCAGCCGAGGTTATCATAGAAAGCCCCAGCCAGACCACAACCATGGCAGCAAACATATTTGATGAACACTTAGCAATAGAAGAAAGCATGTTCATGGGAAGCTATTCAATGTTTTATATATATGTGTGTTGTATAGCAAATTGTTCGTCGCTAGAAGATGAGACATTGGAAGGGTTTATATAGGGTGATATGTGAGGTTGTAAAGTGGATACCTATTAGCTAAAGATAAAACTTTGTTCTCCCGTACATCTCCTTTGAGTATCCATAAATAAATATTTAACACGTAACATGAAATGTTTTCTTTATTTTAAAAATTTCTTTTTAATATTTTAAATTTATTTAATACATATCATATGTTTATTTATAGAAACACAAATGAAAAACATTCTGGAGATCAGAAAAGTTTTTTTCATTAGCTACAATGTCATTTCAACGTGTAACTTAAAGCATGCAAAATCTGAATTAATATATTAGGTTGACGTAGGGAAAGGAAGGTATGTAGGAAGCAAACACAGATGGGAAGCTTTATCTATAGATCATATTAAGCAAAGGGTCTTATGATTCGTGCGGAGTGAGATTTGGGTTTTCGTTTAATAAGATAACAAACAAATAATTATAAAAATTGAAAAGAGTAAATTCAAACTCAATGGATAATTGTGGGGGAGGCATAGACAGCTTTTATAACTTATCTTTTTCTTTCCGTTCCGGAGACCGTGAATATACGAAATTAAGGCTGTTTTTATAATAATCTTTCATTTAATTTATAACATAGAAAATCTTTTTAAGACAATTGTCTTAATTTTTATGTTCTGTTATAAATATAGTATTGAAAAACCGATGTAAATATAAAAAGATTAATCTCTGGCCAAAAAAATATATATATATATATAAAGATTAATATAATAAAAACAATAAAAGATGTTTAAGAAAAAGGTGCACGCATTTCTACATTAATGTTTTTTTTTTAAATGACGGCGCAATAGTAGTGCAAGGGATGTACGTTAGAGCTGGGCGGTAGCGAATGAAGAGTGATTTTAAAGTGCTTTATGGCAAAAGTAAAGGCATTTTGCATTTGGTCGGTCCTCATAAGCCTACACTGGTTGCACACTTGCAACACAGAAGCGTTATGGTCTTGTACAAGTGTGTCCTGTATCCTGAATAGAGCGACGTATATAAGCCGTGATTCACAGGGCAGTTCGTTTGCCCTCGTTTAAAACGGACCGTAGCTAATTTTTCGACCAATTTAAAAAAAGATCAATTTATCTCGATCCGTCTAACTCGTGGGTCCAAGTAAGTTAGTCAATGATGGGCTAAAAAATAAAAATAAAAATAAAAAAAGAAAAAGAAAAAGGATAAATAATAATATAAGGTCTGTTTGTTTTGGCTTTTTTCCGACAGATACAGACAGCTTTTCAAACTTTTTTCTAACAAATTATTTATCAAAAAATAGATATAGATAAAAAAAAATTGACAATTCTCATAAATAGATCAAATAGAACAAATATAGATAAAATTTAGATGCAAATTGAATATATTTATACATATCATTTTAAAAAAGATACAAATACAGATGACAAAACAGACAATCCAAACATACCTCACATATTAGTGATTATTTAAGATATGCTATGAAAGAAGATAAATTGATACACGCACCATAAGTATTATAACAATTTTTTTTTTTTTTTACATATATAGTCATTGCTTTAAACGTAATATGATATCCAATAATTCATTTAAAAAACTTGTTTTTATACATAAGTAATCAAAATATCAATAATGTTAATCTTTAATATATAAAAAACCTTAAAATATATAAATATTCTAATTTTTATATAAACTAACATAAAAAAAAAAAAAATGAATTCATTGTGGCATACAAGCCAAGTCTGGGCCTAGAAATTTTGACCCATTTAAAGGACCGGGCCAAAATGGTGAAGTTGGTTTAACCCATGGGCTGTAGCGAGCTAGCTCAGCCTAACCCATCAGACCCATATGCGCACCTTTAATTATTCTAAAGAATGATCTCTTCAGTGGTATGTATACAATGAGAGATGTAGATGAGTTGAGTTGTTTGCAAGTTATTTGAGCTCCACTTATTTTAAGTTCGGCTTAGCTCTACTTGAACTCGATTAATAAACAAGCCAAATTTGAACTTTAAATAAAATAAGCTAAAAAAGTCAAACTCAAGCTCTAATGTAGACTTGAAAGCTGATTTGTGAACAAGGCTGTGAATTAGGGAAATAAACAGGTCGAGTTTCGGATGGATCATATGAACTCGAACCTAATATGTTACTCTATATGGTATACTAAACTTGACCCTGTAATCCTATAGGGTTTTCATATTATATCCAAATCCACCCTATAGGGTTAACTCAGTAACTCGAAACCTGGTTGAAAACTAGCCCATTGTTTTTTTAATTCTCCCTTTTTCTTTCCTAACTAGTTTTCAAAGTGTAATAAGATTTAATAAATTTAAGAGGCTTAAACAATAATGATACAAATAATTTAAAAAGAACTATAAAGTTACAAACTCACTAACTTCATACATTATATGAAAAATTGAAAAATAAATGAAAAAATAAACACCAAAATTAAAGTATTATTCTAAATAAAAAGTAAAGGTCGAGCCTTGAAGAACTTATATTTGTGTTTTTCCCCTTTTTTCCCCAATCAAATTATTAATTTACAATATCATTGTGTTTATCCTTATTTCACGATTTAGATTCATGTAGTTTTAAACAAATAGTAAACAAACAGACAAGATCATTCTCAATGACGCATCAATTCAACTCTAAAATACTGCCTAAAGCCATCACTGAGAGAATCATCACCTAAAGCCATTACTTTTACAAATGTTTATATATTTTTTTAATTTTATTATCGAGTAGGTTATCCATCGGGTATTTCATAATATCCAAACCCAACCCTATAATTCTATAAGGTTTTTATTCCATATCTAAACCCGATCCTAAAACCCTATAGAATTTTTTCGGATCGAATGAGTCACAAACCTTATAATGGCAAACCTGATTACATCTATAAATTTACTAGTAGGCTTAAGGGCTAAGTTTCATTCATTGTACTTGAATTTTTAGGTTATAACAGAATAATACCGAAAAAAAAAAATATTTTATACCAAGAAAGTATTCGAACTTTTTGAAATTTTCATGCATGGTACATCTAGATAGATTTTGTCCATTTTTTTGTCTAACTACTTTATGTGTAAAGGGGAACCAATTAAAATAACTTTTCTTTATCCTTCTTCGCAATTTTTTTCTATAATTTTATTTTGTTTCACTTTCACTCTCTTTTCTCTCTCCTTCCTATGCTTCTTCTTCTTCTTCAAATTCCTAACCATAAATTAAAAAGAAAATAGAAAATATATATCTTCAATTTTTTTTTTATTAAATCTCATTAAAATCTCTTAAAAGATATCAATATGTATAAAGATTTGGGCAAAAACCGTTAAAAAGGTGGGATCCAAGTTTGAGAAGAAAGATTTAAGTTATATCCAAATTTGATTTGAATTCATCCGAATGAATTTTTGGACTTAAAGAAGAAATATAAGACCCTTTTTTTTCCCAGGAGAAAAACATTCATCTTCTTCCCCATCCACACTCTTTGTTTAAACCACCCTCTATATAAACCAAAAAATCCCTAAGCCAGCATCGTTATCTCTAAACCTTCAAACTTCGACCACCATGCAAAGCTATACCTAGAGAAAAGCCCATTCACTATCCTTCATCATCAACATAAGAACAACCACAACACGTCAAAACTCGAGACCTAGCAACTCAAACCTAAATCATGACCCACCAACCAAGTCTACTCAATAACTCCATCTATGTCACCTTCATTCCTACTATGTCACCCACAACACAACCACCCTAACTGAACCATTATAATCAATCACCATTCGATTGAAAGATAAACTTCACCATGCAATTTGATCGACTCATGTCCTAAAGATCCACACCATTTTCGTTGCCTTGTTGCATGTTATATGAATGGGTTTCAAAAGTTTTAGTTTAGTAAAGTCATGCATTAAATGCTATGTAGTTTTTGTCTTGACAAAAGAAGAATTTTTTTTTTTTTTTATTTAGGTTAGGAATTTGAAAAAGAAGAAGAAGAAGAAGAAGAAGCATAGGAATGAAAGAGAGGAGATAGAGAGAGAGCGGAGAGAAAGGAAGGAACGTAATAAAAAAAATTACCAAGTAGGATAGAGAAATGCTTTTTTAATCGATTCCCCTTTACACATCAACAATTGGATGGAAAAATGGGTAGAATCCACCTAGATACATCATGAGTAAAATTTTCAAAAAGTTCAATTACGTTCTTATTACAAAATTTTTTAAAGATATTATTCTATTACAAACCAAAATATTCAGATACCGTGAATGAAACTACCTAGGCTTATGAATTTAATATATATTTATGATATAATATTTGTAAATATATAAGTAAAATAAAACAATTAATTTCTTTTTTATTCCATAACTATTACGTATTATTTTAAATTTGAGAAATATCAAGATATGAAATGGAAAATGAATCAAGTGCAAGTTTGAAATAAAAGTTGGTTTATCTAAACCAGCCAAGCATAAGCGTCAGTTTAAGGCATGATAAAAAGTTTGACTCAGCTTGAACTTGATTTGTAAATGAGCCGAGCTCAAGTGACTCGAGTTCTAAATAAAGTTCATTTATCAAAACAAGCTATGTTTAACCCTAAATTTTAAGTTTCGTAAAAATTTTGGCTTAAGCTTAAATTCAATAATTTTAAACAGGAGGAGCCTAAGTATTTAAAAGCTCAGCTTAATTCAAGTTGTTTGCAACCTTATATAAAATAATTTTGGGAAAATGATGATTGTTAGGTATTGGTGGTATTTCTACATCTAATAATAATGAAGACAAGAGGTGTTCACTATAAGTAGATATAGAGTAGATAGGTGATGAACTTCTATGTTTCTTCTGTATATAGGTTTCAGAATTGTAATTGAAATCTATCATGTGACATTTTGAAACCATCCAAAGCCCAAGCATCAAACTAATAAAATTTCTTATTACAAGGATATTAAAATTTTTAAAATATGTTTTCAATAGTTTAAACTTATCAATATTTTTGTAACAACTAAAAAGAAAAATTTATTAGGAAAATTTCATAGCCCATAGTAATTTATGAGTGCACACTTTTATCCTAATAATTTTTTTTTTTCACTTTCAAATTTCATACTTTTACTTCTATAAGCATGTTATATAGGATGCAGTCGGATGGATCATTATAAGATATCTGACCTATTAAAAACAACAGATTTGGTAATTTTTTTTATAATTGTTGGATCTTGGATCATAAAAATGACGGATGGAAACCCACCTGTCAAAAATTAATATTATTTAAAATAAAATAACAAGAAAAACTATGGGCGCTCAAATCCACAAGGCTTGTCGTCGTATCTCTCCAAAAGGGTTGCTATAGTTTTGTTGTCCCCTTCTTATCTTTGTTCAACAACAACAACACCAACAACGGCAACAACAATAATAACTAGCCTAACCTAGAGCCAGAAAAGCCTCATCAAACTTATGCAAAGAATTGGCCTTAAGCCAGAAGTGGGCAAAATACCTTATCGTCGTATCTCTCCAAAAGGGTTGCTATAGTTTTGTTGCCCCCTTCTCATCTTTGTTCAACAACAACAACACCAACAACGGCAACAACAACAACAATAATAACTAGCCTAACCTTAAGCCGAAACTCCGACTCAATTAAAGATTGTTGGGTAAGCCACTCTATTTGAAACGAGGACAAAATATCCTATCCTATTCTAGACTACCTGAAAGATACGTATGGTCCATGTTTCCTCAATCAAAACTGTCCTGACAAAAAAAATGATATATATATATATATATATCAAGCCTAACTCTAGATGGACTCCTTCACTAGTAAACATATGCAACAGACTAGCTGAACATGAAAATCAAAACACCACATGTGTTTAGATATGGAAATCAGCTTTTCTACGTAAGATCAAGTTGTTACTCTGAAGACTATGCTGCAATAAATCTTAGAAACAAAAACATCCAAATACAAACGATCTGTCTTAGAAGTGGTGTCCTAGATGAAGACTCCTCACGTGCTTTTCTTTCTTATCATTGCCTAGAGGACATTGTTCAGCTTTACCAATTTTACCCTTGAGCTGTTCCCCACAGTCACGAAAACTTCACTACATGGGTAAAACTAAATTGTCAAATGAAAAAAATCAAACCTAGCCTCAACTCACCCTCCAAAAGCCTTCATGTTCGGGGTGATGCTTTGGAAATTATTGTTTGCTAGGAACAAACTCATTTTCCAGCCCACAAGTAGAGCTGAAAATATCTTAGAGGACATTAGGGCAATAGACCATGAACTCTAAGCTTACACAAAAAGAAGCAAATGGATTTTCCAAGTAGAAAGTGTAAATCTCAAATGGTCCCCTCCTCTCCAAAGCTGGTACAAATTGAGCACTGATGGTTCCTTGAATTCAAACACTGGAGCAGCTACCATCAGTGCTGTAATCCATGATGAAAAAGGACACTGGATTATCGGTCTAGCCATGAAACCCGAAAGGCTAGACAACCTAGCTACAGAATTATGGGTCATTGCTTTTGGCTTTGAACTTTGCTTAAATCAAGGAATCATAAATTTGGAAGTCAAATCAAACTCAATTACAGCAGTGAAACTTATAAATGATTCAATAAATCCACAATTAAAGTATTTGAATGTCATCTCTATTTGCAGCGAAAAATTCTCAAGAATCCAGGAGATCAAAGTTCTTCACTGCCTTAAAGAAGAAAATCAACTAGTTGATGCTCTAGCAAATGAAGCCCAGCTCATGTCGGAAAATCAAAAGATCCTTACTCAACCTTTTGGACACCTTTTGGAAGTCATATCAACCGACTTATATCCTTTTGGTATTTTTAGAGATGCAAACGTAAATACCTTAGAGCAAAGGGAATACCCTCCATGATCTTTTGTATAGCTCAGCTTTAGCTTTTGGTTCATTGCGAGGAACTTTAATCTCTGATCTTTATGTAATTATGGCTTTATTATTTATATAAACTCAATGAAATTCACCAAAAAAAAAAAAAAAACAACAATAATAATAATAATGGATGTTAAGTTAATCGTTACTATAATATCTCTCTTTTTACAAGAAGGGTAGTCTTTTTTTAGATGTTCCTAGTAAATTGGACTCTACATTTCATTATTCGACGTGCCTAATTTTTGTATCCCACACAATTGGTCAAATGTTGGCATTTGTTTCATTTCTTTGTTTCCTTTCCAACTAAGCAACTACTTGTGTGTGTATATATTATATTTATTAATAATTGGATTAACAAGTGAGGTGGGTCAAGACCAAAACCCTATAAGGATGGGTTTGGATATTGCCAAAAAAAAAAAAAAAATCATATAGCATTGCAAGTCGGATTCAGATTACCTTATAAGAAACTATGCAGATTTATGTCACTCGATCATGGTCCAATTGCATCCCTATTTTACATTATTACATTAATGGCTAGACTAATAGTTTAAGATTGCTCAATCTTCCATTACAATATTTATTTCTATTTAAGTTATTTATATATTTAACTTTTTAACTTTAATCAACTTAAAATTTAGAAGTAGAGATATGTATTTTTTTTTCCATTCATTATTATTATTTAACAATATTACATGGAGATCATGAGGTATCATGAAACTAGTACCTAATATATTTTAAAATATATATCTGAGGACGGATACATATAGATATGTGTTATATAAACATTCTGTCTATACCATATACTGTGATAGTAGATTTTCAAAAAAATTGTAACTAGAATCTTTCCCAAAACCTTCTATACCTATTTGGTCGAGTATAAATATCGGTTTTAGAGTAGAGTAGGATTATATGCACACTCCTAATAACTACACAAGTGACAACTTCAGGTGTGTAAACTAATATATATCATTAATCTATATAATTACTAAATGATGTTAAAAAAATATTTATAATCCAAATAAGCATTAAGAGATACAAAATGATCTGATTGTGCCGTTAATTCAAGCACATAAACAGTAGAAAATTAAGAAAACTTGTTAAAATCGGTTTTTCCTATCAAATATCCAAGCGTATGCTATATAGTAAAAAAGATTCTAAACAGAAAAATTCTACAAGAGTATAAACAATTTCAAGTGCATGGAATGATTTACAAGCGAGTAAAGAACCCTGTTATATACAAAAGGCTTCTAGATACGAGCAATCCGAATCATTTCAATCTAAAGGCTATGATATATTTCTATCTAATCTTATTTAACTACCCTCACCTAGAATATTAAAAAAAAAAAAAAAAATGTGAGAGATGAGGCATGCATGCAAGATACCTAAAGTGAGGCTGGAAAAAATTGGCCAATCAAAATAGCAAATCTTGGTCAACCACACGTACTGGTAAATTGACTTTGTAACAATTGGACGATCAAATTTATACACGATGGTCAACTAAGTAAAATTGTTGTTCCCATGATTTTCCATGGAGTATATCACTACGAATAACATTTTGTTTTATTTAGCCGTTAGTTTTAACTTAGGTCTTTTTTCCTTTCGTTTTATTTCCTTGTTATTAGTTATTTTTTTAAAGTGGTTTCCTTTCATAGATAATTAGGGTTTGTTTTTTTTTATAGCCCATAAATAGGCATATGACATATATGTGACATAATTAACCTTATACAATTGGATGTGACCGAGTAATTCTATAGTATTATATATCTTATAATACCTTATTCAATCAAATAAACTTCAATGGATATGGATATCGGCTGGTCACAAGGCATAGGGTCCGAATGTAATTTTTCAAAGTATAGTCCCACAAGTTGGGTTTGGGTACAATACCCACTAACCTACTGAATAACTTAAAATATACAAGATACGGTTTATATGGTACCCTTGCGCTACAAATGTTGCTAACTGATATAATAAATTTAAAACGGTGTGGTATTTTTACCTTCTAATATCTTCCCCAAAGGTTTGTTTTTTTTTTTTTTCGGTTTTTCTTTTAACTAAACATACAAGCTATAATTCAAGCCTCTCTTCCTTAAGAAGGCCTACATCATTTCTCACTTCATTTCTTCCAACTCTTTTGTCTTACGTGCACATTTCTATATTCTATCCTTACCTAATTTCCTCATATATCGTATTGCTAAGCGTACAGTAATAGATGTGGTATCATACTTTTAAGCTAGTGACTAAACTTTCCATATAATTATAAGATCTACACAGGTGGAGGGTAATGCCTTCTTCATAAGTACGTTATTTTACCACTTTTATTTTGCAATGCGATTTTCTTTTGGAAAAATATCAAATTTGATATCAAAACTTTGCACAAAAATTCAATTCAATATTTAAATTTTGAAGTAGTCAATTTAATACCTAACTAAATTTTTTATGGCTTTTATTATTATTATATTACTAATATCGTTTACTCAATTTTCTAACATGAAAGAGTTAGCTTATTAGTATTAATCGGTATTTAGAAAAATAGTAAAAATTCAATTATATAAATACTGCATCAACAAACAGAGTAAATTATATTAAGGAAGTGATGAGAATAGCTATAAAAAATTTTGATTGAGTATAAATTGATTACTTTAAAGATCAGATATTAAATTAAATTTATTGTGTAAAGTTCATATGCTAAATTTAGCATTTGCCCTCTTATATATATATATATATATATTATAATATGTTATAGGAGGTCACATGATACAAACTTTATATCATCATTCTTCTCTAAGTCGTGGAGGCTGTGCCATCATAGGATTTAAATGAAAAGGATGTTATAAAAATAGTGATAATTTCAACATATCAAGAATTTAAATTTGCATTTTATTATTATCATAATTATTCCGAATCTACCGGGAGTAGTTCTATCCTTAGCATTGCTACAATGCAACTCGGGGATTTTGCCGTCTTTGCCTTCTTTACTAACCCGGATGAAGCCTCTGACCTTATAGATCAGGATTTATTTAGTTATTATAGGGTTCAACTCGTACATCCAGCTGAGTCGACTCTATGGTGTAGGG
The DNA here is from genome assembly GCA_024138025.1 of Combretum micranthum. NCBI lineage: Eukaryota > Viridiplantae > Streptophyta > Magnoliopsida > Myrtales > Combretaceae > Combretum > Combretum micranthum. Next base: position 163,592 of record JAMXBD010002464.1, on the reverse strand, counting down.
ATTATATGGGACAGGCGATAGGCACAACGCGGCTGAGCTCTTCTCAATTTTATTTGATTGTCAACGATCCAATGGACGACAACATCTTTAGCAAGCCATGCTGGAGTGTTCGTCAAATTTGACTTTAGCATGCCAGCCACATATCACTAAAATGGAAAAACAATATGATATTAGAAGGGGGAGGGGGATTCAAAAATGACTCATTCTATTTAAGAGTTTTATCTATTTAGATAATTTGTTATTCATCTGTATCTTTATTTGTATTTATATCTTATTTATATTTGATCTGTTTAAGTTATATATGAGTAAAAATATCTAATTTTTATTTATATCTATTTTTATATAAACAATATGCTTGAAAAATGTCTGCTTGCATGCCGACGAAACTACCAGTTTGGAAGGTTATTGACAAACAATTATTCTCTTGTAAAATTATTACTGTGTTTAATCTACAGATTAGCTATTTAACATATTCTAGTACAGAACATGAAATTAAAGCTTCTTTTGAAATTGATCAATAGCCACTTTTTGTCTTTACCTCTATATCGTTACACACTCCTTGCATATAAGAGTCTCGTCTGACGATTCAAGTATTAATTAGGATAATATTATATTAGAATTTTTAATTACATTCTAAATTTGTTATCGATACCCTTTAAAAGCAAAAAAGCTATTATATTCTGTTCTATGGCTGGAAATTTACAATATTATTCCTGTGTTGTTTCATTTCACTAAGCAAGCATACGCGGTATGGTAAAGCGAAAGGGTTTTTTATAAACGCAATATAGGGGCCTCATTAATGATTTCCGTAATCGTTCAGAACTTTAATAAACAAACTTAACTAAAAAAGAAAAAGAAAAAAAATCTTTCTAAGGACTGGTTACATGTTTTAAAACGTAAATAAATACTAAACAGTGTATAAAAGTTAATAAGCTCGTAACAAGTGTGATCGTGTTGCATGAATCGTTGTACGTACTCTTAAGATTAAGACATACGTAAGCTACTGGGGAATTTTTTTAATATATTTTTTATTTTTAACAATTCGTGTTTTGTATTAGGGGAAAAAAGTTACTATGCTTGATCGTTTTGCGACTTAAACTAGGAAGGATCATAAATAATAAGTTGGGTCCATCAAGCCCATGTCTATCCGATATTTTGGTACATTACATATCCAACATCATAAGACCTGCTAGGCAATGGGAGTAATCCAGATCAGAAATTTCTTTACTCCTTACCAATTACTCATGTTTCTTTTATCATATTTAATAATTCTGGCATTATATTTTTATTATTTTCAAATAGATATTTATCAAGAAATAATTACGAATAAAAAACTGATAATTTTACTTTTAAAACGACCAAACAGATATGATATAAATATAATATAAATATGATACATATAAGTTATAAATGCAAATCATATACAAATATAATATAAATACAAATCTAACAATCCAAACAAACCCTATTCTATTTAGCCTATTTCATGACTTACTTTCTTGTTTAGGCCGTAGATTTTCTATTGACATTCCATTTTCGCTCCAACCTGGATTTCGAGTGTCACTAAATAAGAGTCTATTAAAGTTACTCCAAGACTACAATCAAAGAACCTCCTCTCTCAACATGTTTTCTACGGTTGCATCCAGCATGTTAGGATGCAAGTGTGAGAATCTCACATGGAAATATGAGTTTTATGTGAAGAGCTTATAAGAAAAAAAGATCCATTAACCCAATGCCTTAAGATTTTGTGTTATAAATGGTGTCAAAAGCCCATTTGTATAATCCTTCACAAAGCTCATTAGATTTCTTCCCATTAAAGGTATACTCCAGACCCTAAAAAATCGTATCATAACCTGGTTCAGTTGGAAAACTCTCATGGTTGGCCCATTATGTGGAAAGAAGAGCTTTATGGTGTGATTCGTTTGTGAAACTCATGGTGAGTAGGCCACTCACAAAGCGGATTTAGTGGAGTCAATTTGATAAACTCTTGAAGGAGAGTATGAACTACCCCATTGTAGAGACTCACACTTGAGGGGGAAGGGGAAGGAGATTGTTAAGATGCAAGTATGAGAATCTCACATGGGAAATATGGGTCTTATGTGAAGAGTTTATAAGAAGGAAAGACCAATTAACCCAAAACCTTAAGGTTTTGAATTATAGATAGTGTCATAAGTCCATTTGTGTAATCCTTCACAAAGCTCATTAGATTTCTCCCCATTGAAGGCATACTCTAGACCCTAACAATTGGTCTTGTTAGGAGAAAGCTAACCTTAATCATGATAATAACAAAACCAATTAATCAAACAATTAATCAACCCGTGATTATAATTTAAATCTCCTCTTGCCAAAGTGATAAACAATAAAACAATGCGGAATGATAAGACAATTAACATCATGATATAACATGGAAAACCTAATGCAGAAAAAAAAACCACGATACCAATAACACTCAAATTTTCTACTATAGATAATATAATGGGATTATAAGTTTTTCTCACTAGATTTATCTAATGGATTTCACAATTCTTCACTACAACCGGTGTATTACAAAAATGAACAAGATTTTCCTTCTAGAGTTTCTCACTCTAAGATTTTCTCTCTTTTCTCTCTCTGTCTTTAGATCTCTCTATCTAAGCTTGAGAATAGACACACCACTTGTTCCTTTCAAATCCTAGGACAATAGGGAGAATATACATGCAACAACACAAGGAAAACCAAATAGACACTCAAGGTTGGCAACATTTAATTAAAGGCTGGCGATGTTGCAACATGTGTAGAAAATCGGCATTCTGGAACAACATACATCGGCTTGTACACCAACAGTGTAGCCTTTAACATTAGCGGTGTTCACGTTGTTGTAGCATTATGGAGTTCTCGGTAAGAATTTTGCAAATTCAAGGCCGGTGGCCTTGAGCTTCCATTTGCAGGTGTACATCATAAAACTCCTTTGTTTGTCAAACAAATCTCTTTATCTCAAGTCCTTTTCCAAGTATATGTCCTATACTTAGGATATCCTTGATTTCAATATTTTCTAAATATATAAACACATATTTAGGATTCTTTATGCAAGCATGCTGCTCCATTCATACTTTGATTTCAAAGTCTTTTAAATATATATCCTGCATATATTTAGGCTCCCTTTGATTATAGATCCATATTAGTTGCATATATGACCCCAACACAGCATAATCAATAATCCACAGACAAAGGTACATAATCTCCTAAAAAGCCAAAAGATGACATAAGCCAGAATATTCAAATCAATTTAGAAAGGATGAAGTACATCTGGACACAAGTTCATAGCCAGTTGCTCTGCTCTTAGAATGGCTTTTCACAACTGGATCACCAGGTTGCAAACCAACACAATAATTTTCAGGGGTAAATCCAACAAAGGATGAAATGAAGGCAAGCTATTTGAGAATCTTATAGAGATATATATTAAGAAAGCCACCCTACCAAATGCTTATGAGGCTATTCTTTGAAGATATCAGCAGATATGGAAGATGATCCAATAAGGAAGACCCAGAGGAAATAAATGAAATGCCTGAAAGTAATCTAGCAATGAAAACAATTACCTTTAGAAAGGAAGAGAAAAAGTAATTATATAAACAATGGAAGATAGCTATTATTATAAAAATCTATGGCAATTCATTGGGGTACAAATACTTACATTCTAGACTTCAAATGTTATAGAAGTTTACTCCAGACTTCACCATGGTAAGAAATGGAAATGGTCTCTACATTGTTATCTTCTTTTCAGAAGACCACATGAAGCAAGTCATAAAGGATGTACCATGGTTTATAAATGGTCATTTCTTAGCCATTAGGAAACAAAAGCTAAATTTTCAAGCTTCTACCTCTATGTTTGACTCGATGGCAGTTTGGGTATGTATCCATGAACTTCCCCTAGAATATTCCAATAGAGATGCCCTCATCAAAATAGGTAATGAAATAGGTCCAATACTAAGAATCAATGCATACACTTTTAACAAAGAAAGAGAAAAAATTGCTAGTCTATGTATTAAGGTAAACTTTAGAGAGCCTACTATCCACACTATCCAAATTGAAGGAAAAAAAATACCATCTATAGTACAAAGACATATCTAAATTATGCACACTTTATGGCTACATAAGACACTTAAAAATCCATTGTTCCAAACAAGATAAATAAGAATTGCAATATAATAAATCATAGTTTAATATGTCTGAACCAACCTATATAGCTCAAAAGGGTACCAAAGATTGCACTAACAATCCAAGTCCTTTATTAAACAATTATAGTTATAGCAAAAATAGTGATCAACAAGGAGGAATGAAAAGTTTATATGGAGAATAGTTGTTAGTGGAAAGGAAAAAAAAAACAGAGATGAACAGAGAAAGCAAGAAGGAAACAATACGATCAAATGCAAAGTGCGATTATAACAAAAAAACTCGTCTTCAAGATAGCGAATCATCCCAACCAATTCCAATATCATCTAGCAGCAAAGAGCACTTGATGGAGCCAACAATCAACTTAAATGCTCTGTCTAGCAATCAAAATGAAGTAGGAAGCCATCTTTCAACGATAAAAGCCTTGCAACATATATTCAAAGCACATCAATGAATAGAGACACCAATCAAACAAAGTAAACTCTCAGACTCACTAAAACAAAAATAAAATAATAATTTGAAATGCAGAGAATAGATATGAAAATGAACTTAACTTTTAAGCTGAGAATTTGGCATCCAAACTCTAATCTTCCACCAATAATCAGTCTTTCGAGGATATTCTACATCCAATACTAAATGGATGGAACAAAGCTTCCATGACCCTAACAAAATTCAAGCCAATGGAGTTTGATTTCCTTCTAGTAGTGCAAATCCCAACAATCCAAATGCAACAGCTGGGGAAGAATAGTCAGGTAATCCATGTGTCAGTAGGTTTCCGGTTGGAAACAATGAAGGAGTTTAATATCATAACAAAGAGTACATTACCATGGCGTTGCTACAAGGTAAGTCGTCTAATGCAAAACTAGTGGCTAAATTGTAGGCCACCTATAAGACCATAGTAAAAGCTATAACACAATAACCACAACTTAACTAACTACTAGGACCAATGTTTGTGACTTATCTGCTAAAGTAAGAGAAAATTCTAACACTCATTCACCAAAATAGAGATAGAACAATGGCTTACTTGATAGTTAAGAAATCTCCATGCCAGCTTGCCTTAGAAGTGAGAAGGCTACTTAATGGCCCTAACACACTTGATTATAGAATTACCTCCACCATGATGCCTCTGGATATGCCCCATTTCAACATTCGAGGCCTATAAAGATAATCTTACAATAGATTGGATGCATTGATATCTTAAGCGCTGAGATCTGGGAATTATATTAAGGTCTTCTTTACTGCTAAATTAGGGCCCTATAAAATAAATGCACACACATATTCAACACAAGCTTTTACAATTCTCTCAAATTGGATAGAATTATGAAATAAATTTTCCCATGTTCTTCATGCTTTTAAGGAAATGATACATTACCTTGATCAAATTACTTTGTTGTGTATGTCTAGGTATGGTAACCTACTACCAGATCTACTATTAAGGATTTCAGCTATGGAGGAATCTATTTTGTACCGCTTGAAGCTATGAAGTGAAGGGCATGCACTTTTTGCCTCTCTCTCTCTCTCTCTCTCTCTCTCTGTGTGTTATTTTCCTTTGCTATTAGATATGGGTTTGTCCTGTATGTAAAACCTAATATCATGAAGGAAGATGATGGATTTGTTTTGGCCGGTAATATAACTATGGCCAGTACTATTAATACGAGGGTACATATCCCTTAAATGTACGATTGGTTTATTATATAATATATGATGTTGATAAATCACATCAATCAAATTAAAGATGCTATATGCACTCTTTGATTAATCCTAGGTAAGCGTACCTATTGATTATAGTATGGATTAGCATGGGGATCATTCCACCAGGACCTATCATTACTAGTATTTACTAATGTTGTCAGACCCGAATCAAGGGTTGACCCGATCATGTTAGCGGTTTAGGGTTAAGGGGTCGAACCGGGTTCAATCAGGGGTCAAACTAGGATCAATGAAAAATAAAATATAACTCTTTTTTCCATAATTTCAATGGTAAATAATAGTCACATCTCACATGATGGAGTAAAATGTATTAAAGTATTAAAACTAAAAATACAAACATACAAAATAATACATGGTTGATATTAAAATACAAAACATACGTCTCATATGAATGATCAATTATGCAATGGGTATTTACAACTTTTGAAAGTTTATTAAGTATGCATGCAAGAAGGTCAAAGTATATGGATCGTTTGGATTTTTTCTTACTTTTTTAACAAGTGGTTTAATAGATATAACATCTCTCATGTATTTTATTCCATTTGATTATATGTAATGTTTGATAATTTATTAACATGAAAATATTTAGTAGCTAAATCCTCAAAACTCTTGTTTTCTTGTTAATACGCTAATTAATGCTTTATTATTTTTCTAAAGTTCGAGTATACTTTATTTTTACAATTTCTTACATTTTAATTAGAATAAACCTATAAGAATTTATCATCTTTAAGTAGAGTTATAATTACAATAATTCCTTAAGAAAAAATTTTGGTCCCTCCACACAAATACATATATATTAAGTTACAACTTACAAATGTAGCAATGATGAAGTCCCATATTAAAATTGTATGGCCTTTTTTTATCATCTTTCAGTAGATTTTATTTGACTAAATTGACAAAGCTAAACTCCCAGTCCCACATCGGTAAAATGAAAATACTTTCAAGGAAATCATGGCTATAAATATCACATGCCATCCTCTATTTGCATTTAAAGCATGCACCTTTGCCGAAGACATGACATATATGTCAACTTTGTCAGCGTTGTAGTAGGCCTCTTTGGTGAGGTGTGGGAAAAGTTCAAAACTTTTAAGATTTTTAAACTGGAAAACTCATCTAGGTCATGCGATCCATAGTAGAACCACCTGAGTCATCCAATTTTTGCTAGTTCTTGGTCATTCCGGTTCTTTTTAAAGGACTAACCCAATATGGTGTTCGGTTCCAATTGGGCTAGTCCGAGTCCTCCTACATTGGTATTTACCCTAAACCTACTATCTAGCTAGTATAATCCGAATGATAATAATAAGAATTTATAACTAATTAATTCAATTGCCCTAGAATAAAGAATGTCACACTTATGATAAAATCAATCACAAAACTCTCCTAATCTTGATTCACCACTAACCCTATATTCATTCCTTATAGAATATCATTAATGGTTCATTTAGCTTCTTGAACTCCAGGAGCTCTATATTTAATTAGCATCTCTTTTAAGAATAATAATTTCTAACCCTACGTGATTAATGGAAATGTCTTTCATCATTAATTGCATATAGAATTGCATTATAGTTCAAGATTTCTATAAAAAAAGTAATTCTTTATGTAGAAAGTTCATGTAGTTTATGTCTAGATCCACATTCAAATTTCTCTATTCATATTAGATCTATCTTATCAATTTATCTTTCGACCTAATTAACAAGAATCATAAAATGACATAATACTGCACACATATTAAATAAAAAAAAACAATCAAAATATGTAAATAGATTCAAGAGAGTATAAACTTCCATTGATGAAATAGTTGAGGCACTACATTAGGGTTAGGGTCTCTTAAGACCTAAGGTATAAAGATCTATTTTTCCATAGATGAATTATTATAATAATAGAATAAGGAAAAAGAGAGAGAAGTCATTATTACAACCCCTCAAAATGAAGTATTGTAATCTTCAATGAAATTTCATGTTCCTCTACTGAAAAGTGACTATTTTGCCTCTCCATCGTTCGCAGGAAATAAAGATATGTCTCCTTAATGATGAGTCAAGGTGTCTATTTATAGGAAAAACCAAAATAAACTCTACACAACCATCCTATACAACTGTGTTTGAGACCATGTATGATAAAAGACTAATGATAGTGTGGAAAAAGGGGTTGCACAACCTCAGGCATGGCCCGTATAGGTTCTAGTGTGGACTTTTCAATCGCAAACACTCAAATTAAAATTAAAACTATATTCTCACTATGCAACTAATCCTAGGCAAACCTACCTATCAATTGTAGTACCGGTGTAAGCACAAGGTTCGTTCCACTAGGACCTATAACTACTAGTACTCATCTTAATACTACTATTTAGCTTATCTAATTGAAGTGATAAAATAATAATTTATAACTACTTAATCAAATAACCTAGAACAAATGATATCATGCTTTCAAATATATATATATATATATATCAATCATAAAACATACCCTTAATCTTGATTTAACACTAAGCTTATTTTCTAATTTCTTATAAAAACATTCATTAATGGGTTGTTAAGTTCTTAAACTACAGTAATCCCTGGTTTCATCAGTCTCTCTCTTGAGATGATTGAATTCTAACCCTATATGACTAATGGAAATGTCTTTCGTCATTAGATGCATATAAAATTGCATTAAAGTTTATGATTCCTTAGAAAGAACAAATCTTTATGTAGAAAATTCTTCCAGTATATGTCTAGATCCACATTTAAACCTCTCTATTCATATAAATATATTTTATTAGATGAAATCTCTTTCTACCTAAAAAAATCAAACATGTAATCAATTCTGGCTACAAATTAATCACAAGAACAATAAAGAATATATGAATAGACTCAAGAAACATAAACTTCCATTAATGTAATGATCTAATCTCTACATTATGGTTAAGGTTACTTAAGACGTAGGGTATAGGAATTTATTTTTCCATATAGATGTGATTACAATGACAAAACAAGGAGAAATAGATAGAAATCATAATTACTACCTTTAAAGATGTAGTCTTGTGATCTCTAATAAGCTCTAGTGCATCTCCACTTGAAAGCACCTATTTTTCTCTCTAGGTTCGTAAAAAGGATCAAGAATGTGTAGACGATGAGTTAAGATTGGTATTTATAAGAAAGGGTCAAGCTTCTCTTGCATGACCATCCTACACGACCACGTTCGAGGCCATGTATGATGTAAAATGGTGATATAATAGGATTCCCATGTTTACACCGCCCAAGCATGGCCGTATAGGGTGCATGTGCACAATGTAAAATGCATTTGATCACTTTCCAACCTCTATTTAGGCATGCAACACTACTTATGTAGCTTCCTTGGGCACTTTGAAAATGCGTTTTCACCCTCTACACTAATATTCTGCATAGCTTATGTAGAATTATCATGCATATTGTAAATCTTCTATTTGCCTATTCTTTCATTAAAATCTCACTTAATTCATCCAAAAGTCTTTATTAAGCTCAATATCTTCCTTTATCCTTGAAATTGACATTTTAACTAAATAATTATCCTTTCTTTGCTAATTCACATAAAATCAATATAATATTATTAGTTCCCAGACACTTCTGATCATTTTCCAGCTTCTACACATGTATGACACACAGCTGGTGTAGCTCCTTATGCACTTTAAAATCACTTGCTGGTCATATTTGACTTCCCATACCACATTCTACACAGCTTATGCAGAAGGCCATGCGTGTTATGAATCTTCACTTTACCTAATTCTTCATTAAAATATCCTTTAACTCATTAAAATGTCTTCATTAAGCTCTTTATCCTCTTTTATTCTAAAAATTAACATTTTAACCAAATAAGTATCCTTCTCTTTAAAAATTATATACAATTCATATAATATAATATCAATTCAATACAAATAATAACGGTCTTTTCGCACTTATCAAACTTCCTGACACTCAACTATTTGCTTGTCCTCAAGCTAATACTTAAGATCAATGAAATCCATCATTAATTACACCCAAAAGTTCAATGGCATTCAGATTTTCAATCCATACCATAACAACTCCAAACTTTTGTGCCTTCTACTCAAACCTACTACACTTGTACTTAATATACCAAAGTCAAAATTTTAAAACTAATCGAGCAAGTGAAACTTTACCCTCATACTTAATAACAACTTCCATAGTTATAAAGTAAACATAAAATCAAGCAGAGCAAAAGAGACCTAGTTACCCTCCAAGCACCTATTTAAGAAAATATAGTCCATTTAACATTTCTCTAAATATAATAATCTAAAATAAAAATATATTGCATCCATCTTTCCATTGGATTTTCTCCTTTTTATTGATCTCCCCATAGTTTTCATTCATTCGTTTCCATTTTCAGTATAAGCTTCTTGACCCATGTAACGAGTTTTGACCAATAATCCTTGATTCATCACCAAGTTAACAGACGACATTATCCCCTTTAAAAGAGGCTATCCCTTGGACTTTCTTACTCGAGTTAATAAGCCCATTTTCTTTGTTTTTGTTTTTTTAATTTGATAGCGAGGAACGAATCTCGCTCTTCAAAGGGATACCCTAAATCTCCCCCCGCCACCCCCCTCCCTTCCCCTTGGCGCATGCGTCGGTGATATCAACTAAACTTTCTTTTTATTGGCTTGTTATTGTTCGCAAAGGGGTTAGACTTTACTTTTTTAAGGGACCAAAGCCTACCCTTACTAACTAAGCCTTTTTATTGTATTCACACACACACCACACACACAGATATATATATATATATATATATTTTCGAAAATATCATCAAGGAGAATCACTGAGTAAATAATTTCATTGGCCTTTTCAATAGAGATTAAATGAGCTCCTAAAATTTTTGAAAAGAAAATATATAACTCAATAAGATTAGAAACATATCCAATTAAATTTTAACAAAGGACTTTGATCCACTTCTAAACTCTATATTCCATCATCAAATAATAAGTAAACTTGCCTCACCTAGTTTCATCATACAATTTTAACTTAGTATGTCAAATTCCAAGTAAGTGAGTAAAGCACAAAGTTTTTTTTTTTAATTTTTAAATGCTAAATTCAAATAAAGATTCATTGAGTATAACTTTAGGATTTTCACAATTCATATCACTCATTTAAAGTAGGGAATTTTGAATAAAAGTACATGATTCATTAAAGAACAAAACAAAACCTATATTATTCATCTATCTAAATTATCCCTTCCTACACTTAGAGTGAGACGTTACTCTCAATGTCTACTAAAATAGATAAAGCCAGGAAGGAATAAAAGAAACAAAATAAAATAAAAGAAACCAAGACTTCCCCAGTTCAATTTGAGATTGTCAACATAGCAAGCATCAAAGAAGTTATGTTTGAGGAGCTAGTGGCAACAAGTCAGACAGATGAGAACCTAACGGAAGTTTACACTGAACAAAATCATAGAGAAAGAAAAAGCAAAAAGATGGCTAAAAGCTAGACCATCCTATAAATCTTACATGAGCATCAAATATAGTATCAAAGAGTCTGCTCATATAAAGTGTTCATTAAGGTACATGCCAACAAAAGAGAAAAGCTCATAAGTCATTAAAAAGAAGAGAAACAAAAATAGTTAGATCATTGATGATCATCTTCATCTTAGTCTTCCTCTTCCTCTTCATCATTGTTAACTTCATTTTCTTCCTCTCCATCTTATTATTGTTAAGATCCATCTTCACCATCATCTTGTAGTGGAGACATGATCTACTATAGCATAGATGGGTACAATGGAGTGATTTTGTTGTGTGTATAGAGGAGGGAGGAGGGTCGGAGTTTTAGAACATACACTAGCAGGTGAATATAATGGAGTGTAGAAGGATAAGTATTTATATGTGGGGAGAATTTGCGCATACATGACCATTCTACATAACTAGTTATGTAAGGTTGAAAATTTGCACAAAATGTTTGTGGGGTTCTACATGGCTTCGAACACAAGCTGTATTCACTGGTTGTATAGGGCTGAAATTTTCCATAGAACATAAAGGCGTTTGTGACCATGAACACAAGCTATGTTCAATGGTAGTGTATGATGTGAAAACTTACTTTATTCAACTTTGAAAACATGTCTTAACACTAGTGTATGGACTGGTTCTTCCCCATACTTAAATCTTGAAAATCACTCCCTTTTATGAACTTTATTGCATATACCTACAGTATACAAAGCAAGAACTAAGGAAAGTAATGAAAAAGTTAAGAAAAAGAAACTAAATATACATATGTTAAACATAGGCTACCTTCGATGAAGCGCTATGTTTTAAAGTCCTCAGCGTGACATTAACCTTTGCACCTAGATCTCATGAGAATGTGTCCCACTCCCATATTTCTAAAGTCAACAAGGAGAATTCCTTTCTCATTTCTATTTCAGTTCTTTTAAGTTCGATTCCCCTACTCTTAGATATCATGGGTTTTTGATAGTGAGAGTGCTTATAAATTGGTATTGTCTTAAAGTTTATGATATAACCTATTGGCTCCATGTACACCTCATGAGGTTCATCAGCTCCCAAACACTCAGTCAACTTAATAAATGGAAAGATATTGATATCCTCAATTTCTAACTCTTGTTCCATCTCTCTAAAGTTCTTTTCTTTTGGGTAAATTGAGGAATGTCCTTTAGATCTGTATTTGTAAGAATTACAACACTAGACAAAAATTAAGAGATAACACATTAGTCTCCTCGAATTTATCCTTTTTCCTCAATAGACTCCAACTCATCTTCATGATTGTTCATATCTATCCTATGATCTACAAATTCATTTTCCTTCTCCACCAACTCATCCTTCACTTTTATTGACTCCTCAAGTTGTATCTCTAGATCATTTTCTCTTAATGCATAAAAAGGACTTGTAATTATCTCCTTATTTACTCCCTCACATCTCTTAAGATTTTCTAAAGATGTAATTAACCTAGATACATACTCTTGAGATGGTCCTGGAAGAGTAGTCAATTCTTCTAAGCTTATGATTTTGTAAAGAACAAGAGCATAAAATTGCCATGAGTCTGATTCAAAAAGTATTTGCATCATCTTAAAAAATGAGTCTAAATTGTCATATATTGTCTTAATTATCCATTCCAACATGGATTTTGCTTAAGGATCCTCTTCAATATGGCTCAAGGAGGAAAATGAGGTCAATGTGGCTTTAGTATGGTCGTAATATGAGTGTTGAGAAAAATATGGGACAAGTCTCTCACTTTGATATTCAAAAGTCCAATATTTATCACCACACTCCCTATAAATCATATCATCGAGAGTCATAGAACCAGTATATGAAAACCCTTGATAATAAGCAATAAGGGAGGATGCATTTGTATAAAATGAGTTGGAGGGATGATAATATGTATTAGGGCATTAATAATACAAGTGATCACCTCCACAATATAAACACATAAGTCCCTTACAATTCGTCATTCGCACAACCACAAAAACTTAAGAACACATTTAACCAAACAAATAACCCGAAAAAATCATAAAACAAAATTTTAGCTAAACTAGTAGTCTTCAAGTGTTTTCAATATCGTCAGGTCCTCAACAATAGTGCTAAAAAACTTCATTTTGATCAATCGCATCAACTAAATTAAAACCCTATTTTTACTCTACAATTAATCCTAAGTAAACTTACCTATTGGTTATAGTATAGATTAACATAGTGGTCATTCCACTAGGACCTGTAATTACTAATATTTACCCTATATCAACCACTATAGGAATTTTAATATTGGGCAACGTTTGCAAATATTGCAAACGTCGCCTATCTTTTATAATTTAGTCACGTTTACTAAACGTTAGATATTGTATACTATTAGTAACGTTTATAAAATAATTTTATCTTATATTGGACATTTGTTTAATTTATAACTCTTGCATTATAGTAAACGTTACCAATTTTTATTTAATAATCCACTAATAGAATAAAAATAGGAATTTGTAAGGAATTATTCTATGAGGGAAAAAATTCTTATAATTATAAAAGGAAATTAGAACAACTTATTTCTCACACAAATCTTTGTGGCAAGTGATTATTGATATCTATTTTTTTTTTCCTGCATATCAGTATATAGTATTCGTGAGGATTATATGAATTGTCTTTTTGCGGCAAATAAGGGGAGGGAAAAAAAGGCGAAAACAAAGTCAAAACCAACCCCCTGTATTTCCCTCACAAAATTAAGTTTATTTTCCCCTTAAAAATTGAGTCTGTCGTATATTTCACTTTCCTCTCTTCCAAAACAGGAAACGAGGCAAGGTAAAATTAGGGCTCTCTCTATCTCATACATGCACTAGAAAATCTAGCCTTTTCTCTTGCCTTTCTCCTCACTCTATTTCTCTCCCCTGCATCACTAATCGATGGACCACAACTTCTCTGGCCGATTCGCCAAGATCAAAGCTCTATCATATCATTAAGTTATTTTTTATTCTCGTTATAGTCATGTGAATGTTTGAATCGGTTGCCTACTATGAAGGATGGCATTTGTGGGATCCAAGGAAGTATTTGGATACCTAGGACTTGTTTGTGCTTTGTTGCTTGAGTTTAGGGCTAATTATCTAGCTCCTCCATTGTAGAATCAAGCAAAGGTTTGTATTGCTTGTATTTTGATTCAGTTTACAGATAGTATTGTGTTGGTTTTTGAGTGCTTTTGGATTGGGTTTAGAGGATCGAGACTCATGGTGAATGTTGTGTATGGGACCAAAGATTTAGAGAGTGATGTCGAGTATCCCGCAGGGTACCCACAGTTTCCTTTCAAGTTCCCTTGCGCAATGAAAGGGAGGTAAGAAGAGGTATGTTTCCAATCCCCTAGAAAAACAAGTTAATGAAAGTATTATGTTTTGTGTTAATTAGTAAACATGTTGTGCATTGAAACTTCCACTTAGCAACTTTCAATGATTGGGTGAAGTATTATTTGTTTCATGATTATTGTTTATAATGATTAAAGGAAATACAATTGAGATAGGAAAATGGGACCACTTTGTATTCTTTTTTGGTGATGGGGCAATATTACTTGTTTGTCTATGATTATTGTTTGTTAATATGGTAGACTAAATTGATTAATGATCTACATATTTGGTGTGTAGGGTAGTGGAATTTTGATTTCTAAGGTTTGACTAACCATGGTAAGAGTTCAATTGCTCATTTCCATCCTCAATTCACCGTATTTTCAGAAGTCATGTATGGCTAGTAGCCTAGTAGGATATAGGTGTTTGATTAATGCATTGTGAAACTTCTTAACCTCAAGTGTTTGTTCACTGCTTTGCCTTTTGTTAGCTAAAAAGATTTCAGGAGTTCTTGAGTTTTGAACTCATAAATAGCCTATGAAGCTAATAAGCTTTGTTCAAGGTCTAACCTTAGAATAGAAACTTTCATTAACAAAATGCTTCATTAAGTGCTCCTTCCTACGAAGCAGTTGGGAAGGGAAAACTTTATAATACAGAAAATTTTGGGGTTAATGTTAATTTCCCTATCATAGTAGAATCCATGGATTTATCCTCATAGAGCTACTAAAATGTCCATAGATGCATTTGGCTTATATGGTCATCTTATAAGCATTTTGTTGATTCCCATTATTGATGTTTGTTATATTTATAGGTTTTCGATTGCTGGTTCAAGAGTGGCTCCATGCCTTATGCTTATCTTCATTATCCTTTTGAAAACTTCAATCTCTTTGAGAGATTTTCCTGGGCATTTTGTTGCCAAGGGGCTTGATTGAACTCGTGGATGTTTGGTATTTGAATACTTTTTTTACATGTTATTTTTTGGTATTAGATTTTGTGCTTATGGACTGGATGCAATTTTTCAAGCATTGCTCACTCTTTATAATACCCGTAGTTGTAGATCTCTTTGAGCTTTTCTTATTTAATTCTAATTTGTAGTTGATGTGTCTTTATACTAATCAAGTTTTATTCTTTAATATCTAAGTTGATCTTGTAGGCATCACAGGTACATCCCTTTTTTGTGTACTTTTGTTATTAAAAAAATGCAAAATATCCCACCTTACCTAAAAAAACTAATCAAGTAGGAATGTTTTAGGTTTTATGATTGATAGTTTTGCCTAATGCACCGTTTAGGAAGCCAGCTTTTAGGAATCTTGACTTTGATGGTCTGGTCTTGCTTGAGGACGGAAAGAAGATGAGCAAAAGTGCAAGGAACTATCCTTTCACCTATGGAAGTTATAAATGATTATGGTATTATGAGTTCTTACATTTTACTCATAATTCTTTTTTTCCCCCTCTGTCTTCTATCTTTCTAGTATTCCTCTAGAGTTCATATAAATGTAGGTTTTTGGAAAATTTGTTCTCACTTGAGACAGATTTGTTCTATTTAATTTGCAAGATGCATTATGTTTATGCCCCATTATTTCTCCAGTTGTGTGTGCTGCTACTTTACACTGAAACAATCACTACTAAGTCTCTTTTCTAGTTTTGTTTTATCATGCTTTTAAGTTTGAAGGGATTCTTTTAATTATGAACTCTCATATATATATATATATATATATATATATAATATTTTCTGCAAGCAATAAATTTTTAAATTGTTATTTATGCTAGCTATTTGTTTTATTTTTTGTTATCAAGTCGTAGATTTTTCCTTCCATGTACCATGCCTATAGGTTCCTTGTACAAATGCAAAGAGACTTGAGATTGAGGGGTATGCTCTATTCTCTCCATTGATCAGTTGCTTTTAGAGTTCTTTAAATGTGCCAGACTAGTGGATTTGCTATGCAACTCAAAAGTATTGTTAATTGTGCTAGTCGAGAAATGGATCCATATCGACTTTATATGGTTAGTTATTCTATGATCTTTCGATGAAGCCGATAGATTTTGCCAAAATTAGTCTTTTTTTTCTTGTAGATGTTGTTAAAACATAAATAATTAAAATTGCCACTCCATAATTATGGCTTTAATACATAGTTTATCAATTCATTAGGTACTTTCATGTGGCAATTGAGGATTTGATGTCAATTATGATGTGTTGGAGCACTGATAACCTTGCTGGTGATTGATTCCTTCTCAAGCTATGTTTTCTTGCTTGCAACTCCTATGAAAAATGTACAGGGTTACCTACTTTCACTTTTTCATTCATATGCATTAAATGTTGTCTTTGTTGTATTGGTACACAATGCTTCATGTTGCTATTCTATTTACATAATTACATTTGGCTGGCAGCCTCATAATCCTTTCATTTAATCATTGTAATAGCTTGCTTATATATCTTATTCTCTCTGCTCTAGTTAAATTAAGCATTTGATCAATAACATCTACAATTGATAGATGGTGTTAAGATAATGATTTCTTAACAATATCTACTAAAAACTCATATAACCATGTACACCAATAATAACAAAATATATCATTTTTTTGTTTCTTAAATTATATCCTTGACAAATTGTTAATTGAATGACTTATGTGATGATTACAACAGTCTTTTTGGTGCTTTGTTTTTTCTTAATTGATCTTTGATACCATTGTATGGGGTGTTATCAAGGGATTTACTGTTTAGCATCATAAGAAAATATGAGATTACTCTAAATTTTTTTCATACTTTTTTTTGGGGGGGGCCTAGCTCATGTACTTGGTTATACAAACAAGGTGTAGATCTCTATTGTTATTATTTCAGAACTTCAATCTATTGTTCTGTATTAAAGCAAATATTTTTCTTTTGTACATAACTTTGCTTTTTCAATAACAGCTGCTCGATGGAGGGGCTACTGATTGATTCTATTCTTATCTGCTATTTGATGGATTTACTAAATGGAGAGGCTGTTGGTTGGTGCTGGAATAAGGCAAGTTAGTTGGATCCTTATAATGCTCAATGAATATTACAATAGAAACTTTCATTTTGTTGCTTGCATGTTTTTGGGTTCCTCAATCATCCAAAAATGGATAGAAAAAAAAAGAAGTTTTTTAGGTTCATGATAATATTGTTTTTCTCTTAGATGTTTGTTTTTTTGTATTGCCTTCACGAGTTATTTGCATTACATTTGTTTGCTTAGATTGATACGTATAATTACATTTTTTTAGGCCTGTAAAGGATAGATATGTATAATTACTTGCTTGTTAACAACTGAAGCAATTGTAGTTTGTTGGCCTTGACTTTGATTTTTTATATGCATTTTATGGCTTCGCTTTTGTCATTCACCTGTTCATTTTGTACTTATATTTAAGTATCATAACCTTACGTCTGCTATTTTAATCAACCCTATTTGGAAAAGGGATCTCTCCTTAAAATTGCAAGAATTTATTCCTCCACAACATCATCTCTTGCTAGAACATGAAAATTGTAACTAAGGTAATTACTGAACCCTCTCCCTCCTTCCCTCCTTCCCTATATAAATGCAAAATCTCCATAAAAGATTAACTAAAAGATGTTGAGATGTGGTTTCCTTGTTCCTTCATAAGTTCTCTTTTTAACTCTTTTTAAATAGTTCACTTGTCCTTGGTACTTCACCTATATGGTGTTTTATTTCCTGCCCCTCTTCTCATTATTGAACATTGAATTCACAGGAAACTGTTAATTTCAATTGCATTGAGTTTTATGTATACTGTGATTTTCTTTTCTTTATTCCTTAAGGACATCTAAAACTTGTCATCATTGACATTTGAAACTTGTCATAGATGTACATGCTTGGAAAAAATATGTAGCTAACGATGTTTGATTTCATATGAGAAAATTGAACCAAAATATGTATTTTCTTGCTTGAAAGCTTTAACAAATATTGGAGCAAATATCATGTATCTTTAAGCTTAGTTTAATATCCATGTTTTCCATTTTATCTTGTACAGGCTGTGAATCTTTTTGTTCTTGAACTTCATAGGATATATAATATATATAATTGATATTATGGACTTCCCATATAATTAATTATCTAACATGAATCTGGATTTGCTTTGCATTATCAAATATTTCTAATTGATATTTGGACTTCCTATATAATGAGTTGTTTTGCATGTTAAATGAACTTACTAAATTATCCAAAAAAGAAAAGAAATGAAAAGATTAGATAAATGATAGTCAAATTGACATAAAAGCTACTTTCCTCTTAAGGTTGAGACGAAAGAGACTTGCCTGTGACATTAAAAGCTTTTGCAAGTTGTGCTTTTTTTTTGTGAGAAAGAAGGAAGTTTAACTTTTCATTCTTAACCATTCTTTTTATTCTAGTTACTCTACATATTATTTTTGGATATGATTATTGGTGGGCTTGTTTGGGTTTTCATATTGTTCAGAGGTATTTTTTTTTTAATACATCATGTTCTAAGTTTTGTCTCTTACTTGACATCATGGAATCATGACACATTTTTTTGAATGGCTATGGTTTTCTACTTGTTTTGGAACTGCTTTGAAGATACAAAAATACAATTTGAATAAATCATTGAACAAAACAACTAATAATATATACATACATTTATAATTGTATAAGAAAAATAACACTGGTTAGTTATAATTAATAAGAATGAAATATTTTTTTCATTTTTTTTTTGTTTGTATGAGAAGAAGAATGTCAACAAAAAGACTTACTTGGTTGGGTGGGTTAAAAAATTTAGCTTGTTTAATGTGTAGGCTATTTCAGCTTGCTTTGCATAACCCGCCGATTAAAGTGGACGGACTTGCTGCAAGGTGGGTTAGCCTATGAACCCGCAATTAAAAAAAAATATAGTTAAAAAAAAGAAGAAATCCTAGATGAATGTAATTGTGAGAGTATTACACAGTGGTGTATAATATTGGACTTTCTTTGAATTATGTATAAGACACTATTTCTTAATATTCAATTCCTTTGCATTAATTAGCCGTTTATATTGTTTTGTTATATATGGATGAAGTATGTGGGGTATTGATAATTTGCTTTTAATTATTTATTGTGACTCTATGAGTAATGGAGAGATACAAACAAAAAATGAAAGAGAGAGTATGAGAGAATAGATACTGGAGGGAGAGAAGAGACCAAATATCATATTAAAAAAGAAATATTCTATTTTATAGATTTAAACCGCAATAATAAAATAGGAAAAAGATCAAGATTTAGTTGATTTAAATTTCAATAATATATGAATATATCTAGTAAAGGATTTTGATTCAGTTAAATTATGATGACTCATTTGTTCTTACTTTATGTTCTTGTACGCAATCTTGCTTTATTTTTTTTTCTTTTGCTATTTGATGTTTCATTTTGAAAAATTTGCAATTAGGTTGTAATTAGATATAAAAAAAAAAAAAATCTAAATAAGTATCCTTAAGTAAAAATGATGAATAGATGAAAAATGTAAGCAGTGAAATATGTATAATAGAGTTATGTTTATACTCTAGTTTAGTTTGGTACTGGCGTATTACAGGCTAGCTATTTTCATAGAGCAACCTGTCTTGCCTAGAAAATCAGAAGATTCTTCTTATTACTCTAAAGTAAATGAATGGTAATTTTGAGCAACTTACTTGCTCTTAGCAACATGTATGATTTTTGCTAATATAGGATTCTTTTAACTTTGTTTGTGAAAACATTACATGAGAAACAAATTGTGGTTACTTTAATTCAGTATGTTCATTTGTAGTAATAACAGAGCATGTAAAAATTGATTGTTCTTCTTTGATTGAATTTGTAGTAGCATGAATTTCCATTTTAAAATGGATATGAACTCATTACTTTCTTTACATAAAGTTATTATGAAATAATATATCGACTAAATCTCAATTGAGAAATTTAGGATGTGCTCTTCCTACTTATCTAAATAACATATAATAACATAATTAGACTTTAACTTATAATTCATGTTTTATTCCATTAAAGTTATTCTATTATAAAATGGACAGGAGTTGCACATAAAAATGGAGAAAGAGAATCAGAACAAATGGAAAAAGATGAAGCCAGAGTTTTAAGTAAAAGTAAGAAAATAAGAAGATATGAAGGCACCATTAAAAATCAAATGGTAACTTTGTTAACTGAAGTTGTCCAGGTTTGGGGGAAATGAGGTCTGCTATCGTCTTCTTGCTCTCTGTTCTGCGAGAGTTGTATCACAAATGTATTTTATTGTTAGATCTCTTTTTCTATAGAGTACACTATGCTCAAAATTTAATGATGTCTATTCAAATATAATTTTTCTTTGATGTAGTATTACCGCAGTTATATGTGTATATATATATTATACATAACAATAGTTATGTATCATATATTATTAAGTATTGATTATGATCAAACTGATAAATATTACTATTTATACATATAATATATAAAAATATATGTTAGCACAACGATCACATATAATGGTTATCAATTCTGCATAATAAAATTATTCAGTCACGTCTAAACATTGCTAATTCTATTATATTCCCACCATTAACCTTGATAATTGTTATGCCTAAACATCATTAATTTGGTTGTTAATAAAAATGATTTAGTCACGTCTAAATGTCGCCACAAAAAAATTTTAGCCACGTTTAAATTTGGCGGGATAAAGATTAAGTGCATTTAACCACACATAAGCGTGGGCAATACATAAAATT
The DNA here is from genome assembly GCA_024138025.1 of Combretum micranthum. NCBI lineage: Eukaryota > Viridiplantae > Streptophyta > Magnoliopsida > Myrtales > Combretaceae > Combretum > Combretum micranthum. Next base: position 142,240 of record JAMXBD010002464.1, on the reverse strand, counting down.
AGGTTACGTTTAAATGTGGCCAAATAAAGTCTATTAAGAACCTAAATTTCATCTCGCGATGTTTAATTTTTAACGTAATGTATTTAATCTGCGACACACCTATTGCGACGTCTATAGGCCACGTGTATTAAAGCGTGACAAAAAATATTTGGCCACGTTTAATTAATGTTTGGCAACGTTTAAATAAACGTAGACAAAGACCTTTTTTGTTGTAGTGAACTATATAGCCGATATAATCCGAATGACAGTAGTAGTAGTAGTAGTAGTAGTAGTAGTAAATAATAATAATAATGATGATGATGATGATGATGATGATGATGATATAAAATAATAATAATAATAATAATAAAATTGATAACTAATGAATTTAGCTACCTTAGAACAAAGAATATCACGCTTAGGATAAAATCAATCACAAAACTACCCCTAATCTTAATTTACCACTAATCCTATATTCATTCCTTATAAAATGTCATCAATGGTTCATTTAGCTTCTTGAACTGCACGAACTCTATATTTAATTAACATCTCTTTCAAGAATATTAATTTCTAATCCTACATGATTAATGAAAATGTCTTTTATCATTAATTGCACATAGAATTGCATTATAGTTCAAAATTGCTATCAAAGATTAATTCCTTATGCTAAGAGTTTATGTAGTCTATGTCTAGATCCACATTCAAACTTCTCTATTTGTGTTAGATCTATCTTCTCAATTGATCTTTTGACCTAATTAACAAGAATCATAAAATGATATAAATTTGTGCACATATTAAATAAAAAAACAATCAAAACACGTAAATAGATTTAAGATAGAATAAACTTCCATTAATGAAACAATTGAGTCACTACATTAGGGTTAGGTCTCTCAAGACTTAAGATATAGAGATTATTTTTCTATAGATGAATTATTACAATGATAGAATAAAGAAAAATAAGGAGAAGTCATTATTACAACCCCTTAAAATGAAGTCTTGTGTTTCTCTACTCAAAAGCACCTATCTTTCACTCTAGGGTTTATAGAAAATAAAGATATATCTCCTTAGTGATTAGTCAAGGTGGCTATACGACCATGCTCGAGGTTGTGTAGGATAAAAAACTAATGCTAGTGTGAAAAAAGGAGCTGCACGACCTTGAGCATGCCTTTTTAGAGTGCCATATAGGTTTTCAAATGCTTCTTAGCATTTTATAGCTTCTACACATGCATGATACATAGCTTGTGTAGCTATTTGTGCACTTTAAAATCACTTTTAGTTGTATTTCACTTCCTATACTAGTATTCTGCGTAGTTTACACAAAAGGTCATTATGTTATGAATCTTCACTTGCCCAATTCTTCATCAAAATCTACTTTAACTCATCAAAATGTCTTTATTGAGCTCTTTATTTTCTTTCATTCCTGAGATTAACATTTCAACCAAACAAGTTTTTTTTTTAATAAATTATATACAATTCATATACTATAATATCAATTCAATATATAATAATGATCTTTTGATACTTATCATTATAATATAAAAGTATTTGTATATAAAAACAGAACCTGGATTACGAAATTCATGACACACTTTCCTTGATACACATTATATCACTAGATACTGGTATGAAAATAGTTGAACGAGCTGACTTACATTAGAATTTTAAACACTTCTTCTTCTTCTTCTTTTTTCCCTCTTTGGCCGACGAATTTTTCCTTGTACAAACAAAAGTATAAAAGCTTGTATTATTGGCATCATGATATTTCTGTGATTTCTTTTTGTTATTGATATGACTCTTATAAGCAAGAGTGTTTTATATTGAAATTTTGGGTCATATATTACTCCGTTTTCTTTTCTACTTCATAATAGGAATGGAAGTAAAAAAATTAGAGTTAGGAATAGACCGTCTATTTATTATTTAGAATATCAGGGTTGCTAACTCTTGTCGTAAAGATAAGTACTTTTAGTACGTGGGAAATCATTAATGAATTTCAACCAAATATACTTTTTCTTGACGAAGCAAGGATAGATCCAAACGCTTTTTAACCCTTTTTATTATCATATCCCTTATTATCAGTATTTATGTGTCGAGAAAGGGCCAAATGGGAAGGATTCTCATATTTTTGTCATGCAATTCTGTAGAAGCATCTCCGATGAATGTTTCATGCAGGAGTCATGTCATGATTAAGCTAGGTTAGCCTGATTCTTGACTGTAAATAGCTATTTATGCTAGTAAGGATTTAATTGAGTGACTATTTTTATTGGACCAATTACGAGTTTGCTCGGATGACATTATCATCAATAGACCTTGAAATATGATAAGGGCTATTTATCAAAGTACTGTCTCAAAATTATTCTTTAAGATTATCTTAAATATCTTTTGCATATAGAGCTTTTGTTTTGGGTTCAAAATTTTTTGACAAGGACTTTAATTCTACTAATGAGGGTTCAATGATTAGAATTTTTTTTAACGATCAAGTCAGCTTACTAAGTCAACAGACGGAATTTTTAGGGACATACAAGCATTCCGGTAACTAGTGTCAACCATATGATATGCATGAATAAACTTGTGCAATGTAAACATGACAAGTAGCATTCCAATAACTTGCATGAAGGTGATGGTATAAACCCCTCCCCAAGTTAACTTGAAGTTGAGATTCTACCAACACCATAAGTGCTCAAGATCTCCAAACAGTAAATTAAAATCACTTCTTGTACACTATAGGGTTCCTTCATATTATTTAGGAAGTTATACAAAAAAAAAAAAAAAAAAGATAATAGGGTGAGACCCCTCAGTGGACTTTTGTCATACATTGACACTCCTCACATTACACTAGTAAAAATATTTACTAGAGTTGCGTGATATAAAGGTCAGTTTTACCTCTCTTGTTTGCAAAAATGCGAACGAAAGCATTAAGTTAAGACTCGTTGTTGACTATGACAAAGAGATGAGGGTGGAGCAAGATGAGACTGCCCGACCTACCATTGTGAATGAAATTAATATCATGCAATTGAATAGATGTTAGGGTCCATACCGGGAGGTTAAGGATGGAGGAGGAGTTCAAGAGGATTGGCCATAGCCCAAAGATTACCATGCTTGATGGGTATTATCATGGATTTATCAAAAGCTCCTACTCCACCATAGGGCATCAACTAAGTCATTTGTGGAGAGCTTTAGAGGTAAGGTGTGTTTAGTATTCCTAGAGGCATATCATCATGACATTATCCAAGGAGTTATGGCAAGTATACTTTTGATCCTACACATATTTACATGAATTATTTCAACATTATGTCTTCATTAATGCATGTATCTTATATCAATGTACAATAAAAGTTCTCCTTGCTCGCAATAGGTGAACCGTTATGATATGGTAGGTCACATTGAATTTCTTAGTTAGCAAGTCTTATAGCCAAATACACTATAAGCTGTAACTATCATAAAAGTTGGTGAAGGGGAAGTAGTAGCACATTGACTACCTTTAAGGTACGAACTCAGGCCTGACGAGTGGAGGGACTTATGCTGCTTCTTTAAAACCAACCAAAAGTACCAAGTACATATGTTTTGCATCCTTTAAATGACATACAACCACTCATATTGCACTGACCAAACACTTTGTTTTTTCTTTGTACTACAATAACAATTAGAAGTTAATACGAAGAATAGCAAAAAGCAAAAGATGATGCACACGAAAAGACAAAGTTGATGATGTATAATGCACTTACCAACGTAAGTTTCAATGTCCAATTTTGATTCCATGCACTATATCCACATAATGTCTAAATATTATCCCTTACATTTGTTTTTCCTTTTTTCTTTTCCTCTTTAAAAACTATTGGTTAACATACATCAAGAAGAGGACTGGTAGTCTACACTAGGGTTGGTGTCTAAGGATCCATAGGCTAATCATATAAGAATATTCAACCATTATATTTGTGGTAATGTATTAAATCCATTTTTACTTAATGCTAATATGATAACTATTTCTGTATATCAATTAGGCGAAGATGGTTGTTAGGAGGAAGGAGGACATCAAAGCTATTCAAAAAGGCTAGGAGCTGATGAGATATGTCACTATCATGGAGGAGGTTAAGGTATAGATTTGGTTATCAACGTAGCATAGGGTATGATATGACAATCATGAAGGAGAGTCGTAACTATTATAAGCAGCCCCAAGATGAGTACATAGTGTCAACTCAAATAGTGTCGATATGGAGTCATTTATGTTTGTGGATAGTACTGACATCGCCCTTAGTCGCTATTGCCTTTAGATACCCCTACTAGCAACTCTGATCCAAGCCTGTTGTATCCTACTTTGACACCATCTACACCAACAACTCCTCTTCCACAACCATACTATTATGGATATTATGAGATATCAAGTCTACCATTTGGATATTGTTACGCCCCAAAGGTACCCTAAATGCGACAGCCGCCACACTCGATATCTAAACTCAAGTTTGACAACCTTAGTCATTTCATGAGTTTAAACACCGGGTGTAAGGCTCATGTTTATCATATAGGGACCATACTTTGAATCGAAACAGTTTAAGGAGACATACATAGCAATAAGAATGTAAATTGTAATAGTTATAACTAGATTAATCTATTACTTGGTCTAAGAGGCATACCCCGTCAAAAAATTAAGAGTCCTTAAGTCCTCAAAAGTCTCTTACAACAACAATTATATATATAGATTAAGGAGATTCATCTAGAAGTTTATGTCTAACATCTAGGTCCCGACTTCTTCAAAAAGTTCCTTGAGTTCCAAAAGTTGTACATGAGGAAAGTGGCCTCTCAGGGATAGCCATAAATAATTATACTACAACAGAAAACTATAAGGTATAAGCTTACGAGCTTAGTGAGTTTCACTTCCAAAATTAAACACTCAATAGGCAATATATATCAGGTAAATTATATTAACAACCATATGAAATGCACAAGCACGTGGGCATACAATACATAAGACTTTCCAGAAGTCTTATGTTAAATGGATTTATGCCCTCTATTTGGGGTTAGGTGTTTCAGGCCCATACGACCATAGATTTCAATTTTTCTCCTTTACATTGTGGTTGATTCAAGTGCCCACCCACACACAATTTGTAGTTGATAGAAGTGCCTACACCACTACCATTTCAATTCCGGCCATTACACCAGCATTCGAGTTTACAGGCCCTTCGTTGCCCAGCTATTATGCCTTCTTCCCACAAAGGTATAATAGCAAATGCAATGTGACTCAACATATGGTATGCATGGTCAATTTGATTATAAGATCATGGCATATTAATTAACGATTTATAGGCGATCATAGATATTGCAGACACTCCAAGTCTATACTAATTCATACAAGGATTCACAACAAGCCTATTTCGATATTCTTAGCATTGATTCAATCAATTGGGATCCACATGCACAATCCAATTATATCTTGCCCTAAATCTAATGTCACTATCATTACAAGCACATTCATAAGCATATAATTCAAAGAGAGTGAACTCACTTTGCCATAGCACGAAAAATCCACTTAATCGTAATAGTCCTTAGGAAGGTCAAGTCCGTATCCCAAGTCTTCTAATCAAAAGATATAACTCCAATGAGTATTTCTATGAAGTTTGACTAAGAGGAAATTCCAATTTAAAACGGCCATAACTTTGTTATTTTAACTCGAAATTTCGCTATTATATATCGATTCTATCTATTCGACGAGAGCTATCTATTTTTAGAGTTGTTCCAACAAAAAAAAGGTCATTTGTTCCATGAATAGTAGGGTACAGAATGCTATACGAAATTCCCATCCCACAATTCAACTCCTCATTTCAAACCAAGCATCATTCCAAAATTTTGATAAATACTTAGCTATCATTATATCTTATAAGACTCTATTATATACATATATAACTCAATATCATGCATGGTTCATGGGTGTTGGTAAATCTATTTCCTCATGTGCTTAGATAATGCTCAATAGGATGTATAAGACACTATTTTCCTAACTTTGTTTCTACCAAGTGAATTATATATACATACATTACCTACAAGTCATTATCATGAATGTCATGAGATGAGCTATCTATATGTATATTCTCAATGATATATAATATCAAGAATTCTTTTAGAAAACTTTTGCTTTATAAAACTTCTGAAATTACTAGACTTAAGAAAACTAGTTTTACTTTTTGCAAAATCACCCTTGCTTTTATCAAAACTCAACCTTAATGACCTATATGCCTAACACCTTCATTATTTTAATAAGATCCTTCCTTTTGGGGTTAGAAAATAGATGTTTAAATAGGTTGTCTACCAAATTATGAATTTTACAAATCTTTTAAGGAATGAAAACATTTTTTAATTTATTCTTTGAAAACTTTTCTTATTTTAGGATTATACTTTAATAAATTTCACTTGTCTTTGTCAAAATTAGGTCTTTATTACACGTATTCCCTAAGACTTCTATTTTCCATAAAAATTATCATTTTGGCATTTGGAAATAGGTGTTTAAATAGTGGTCATTTTCAAATCTGAATTTTGAAAGTTCTATTTGAGATTGTTTCTTTTGTAAAACTCATTTAATCTTTCAAAAACTAACTCCTAATCAGACCTACTCCTTAAGGCTTCCATTTTTTTAATAAGAATCTTGTTTTGGGGTTAAAAATAGGCGTTTACATTTCAAGTTTTACTTATTACGAATTTTAAGTTTATTATTGGGATTGAAACATAACTTTTGTAAACTTTTCCTTATTTTAAAAATATTCTTTAGTAGATCTAAGGTTTACTCATCAGAACCACTCATTTAAGATACTTATTCCCTAAGCCTTTCATTTTTAATGTAACATACACATTTTGAAGTTGAAAAAAAGGCTTTTCTAAATATAGCTCTTTTTAGATTTGACTTTCAAAAATCCATTTTCATTGAAACCAAAATAAATCTTAAGCTTTCTAACATTTTTCCACTATTATCATGCTATTACAAGTTACTTATATGCATAAAATAAAAACCTAAGGCATTTATGAACTCAAAATAACTAGATCTAGTTTATTATACTAGTCATAAATGCATGAACACTATAATCATTATGTGGATATGGTTAGATGATGAATACATGCACAAAACATTAATAATAACAACATAACTTAATAGTAAACAAAGTAATAGCAAAATAACTTAAATAACAAGATCTATAACATTGTGATGGCAAGAATCTCATGTTTAAGTGTTTCCATATCCCTAACTTAAAGCTCATTGAGATATTTGAGTGAAATCACACATTAATGATCTTGCCATTACATGTTTTTAAGGTAGTAGGGTGTAGATCTATTACCTATTTAGTTTTTGAAACAAGAAACTTGATGAAAAATATAAAGTGTGTGTATGGGGAGGTCACGGTTTGCAAAGAGGAGAGGAGGAGAGAAGAAAAAATTGCAAGAGTTTGTTTAGATGAAAAGTGGGAAAGTGAAATGAAGTTGGTATAAAGGGTTTATATAGAAAAGTAATTAGGGTTTTGTGATTAAATAAATGAAGGAAAAATCAAAAATGAGAGAAAGCAAGGGGAGGGGGGTGCGCCGGTTTGCATAAAGGAGAGAGAGAGATATATGTGTTGTATTGTGTAAGTTTCAAAATTAAGTTAAGTAATTTAAGTAATAAAATTGTATTGGAAAAGTAAATTGTAAGAAATATGATGTAAGGATGTAAGAAATAGGTTGTAAGGATGTAAGAAGTAGAGTATGAGTGGTTGTACTTGTGAATAGTGTGAAAGAAATCAAAAAGTAGGTTAGACAATTAAAGTATCGGCAATAAAGAAAATATGATAAAAGACTATAACTGTAACTTTTATAATCCAAAAAATTTTATAACTGATATATTTGAAAATCTTATAGAATTACCAATCTAACAGTACTAATATCATATATTTAATATCTTGAGCCTCGGGACACGCTTTTCAAAGTCTGTATCCGATCGGGTTCGAAATAGATTGAAAATTCGTTAATCTGATCTTTTTAAGCACCCTAATATTATTACGAACCAAACTACACTCTTAACTCGTATTTAACTTCTTGGTTTAGGAACGCAGGTTACCGGATCTAAACTGCTAGGGTTTCTTGGGAATTTGTTGACTTAAGGTTTCCAGTTGACTTTCCGGTTTAGGATTTGAACTTGACATTACCCTAAAAAATTAGGGGTTTACAGATATACTTAGCCATTACCTCACTCTCAATCGAATCCCTAGGCAACTATCAGAGTAGCACGACTAGCCCCTAACATTAGTTTTATATGTCATGGTTATTGGCAACACTTTAGGGAGGACCCTTAGTTTTCTCATCAATCTAGCAACAAACTGTTTCTAACTCCTATCCATTCCTTAACTCGATTCCACCACTAGGATCGAGATCGTCTTAGCATGATCCTCCACCATCACAACAGTACCATCTCTGCTACTACTACATACTTGCACCGCCCTTTACTTATAGATACTTCCCAACATAAACTCCTATTACTGCTTTTGTCGTAGCATCACATATAACATCGAGTACTTTATCAACTCAATTCTAGCAGTGTTAGGTTTATAGACGCTAAACTAATATGTTTTTAGGTTCTAAATTTCTTACTTTTATGTTGTTCAATGTTATTATTTTTTGGTAAGACTTATACGTTTTGTACTATTTGAGTATTTTGAGAACTTGAGTGCATACAATTGGGTGTACATTGGACTATTTTAATAGTTTGATATTATTTTCTTTTCATTTGCTACAATAAGTAAATTCAAACGTAACATTAAAATATATTATATATTTAATATTTATATTATTAGTTAACATAAAAATGCAAAATGAAAAGAATCTGGCACAACATTATTATAAAATGGAAGTATTATATATTATACAATGAATTACATATTTATTTTTAATATTTATTTCATATAAAAAAAAGTGAAAAAAATGGTAAAAAGAAGTGAGACTCACCTCTATGCCTTTATAGACATTTCACAGAGGCAAAGAGGCAAAAGTTGCCTCTTTATTCTTATTAGGGTGAGTTTTGCCTCTTCAGACCAATTTTCAGCAAAACAAAAGAAGTCAGTGTTGAGGATATGTGACCTAAATTCTTCAACGCTGCTAATTCTAATATGTACACCACCTGCTCTATAATTTATGCCGCTGGCCTTTGAATTCTTCTTCCAATTTGAATTATTTCCAAGAGCAAAGTTTTTAGATAAGCTAGCTCAATGCTACCAGCCTTTATAAGGTATACTGCCGGTGTTCGACACTTAAGCCGCCAGCCAAAACTGGTGACTTTTCAGTTTCCGACCTTTGTGTCGAACTACACACCAAATATATGTGTTTTGTGTATTCTTTTTAGGGTTAATGAGTTTGGTGAGACTTGTGGTCACTTGTAGATAGCCTCTGTAATTCCTTCTTCAACACTAGTAGATTTTACCCTCTTCTCTACTCGTGGTTTTTCCTGCAAAGGTGCCACGTAGAACCTTGTGTATTCTTTATTTTTCTATTTTATTTCTATCATTGTTGTTCTTATAGAATTATAACAAGTGGTATAAGAGCCTAGGGTTTTGGGTTTTTTTTGTGTTTCCTCTACAATGGCAACAGTAAAGTACGATATTTCGTTGTTAGATCGAAGCATAAGATTTCGCTATGGTAGGTCAAAATGCGAGTAGTGTTAGCACAGATGGATTTGGATGATGTGTTGTTGGGGTTTGGCAAGATGCTTGTGTCTTAGTCACCGGAAAAAAAATTGCATAAGGATTGTAACGCCTTCTCTCAGATTCATCTCCATTTATCAAATCAGATTTTGCAAGATGTGTTGAAGGAGAAGAAAGCTGTTGGGTTATGGTTAAAATTAGAATAGCTATATATGAAGAAGAGTTTGACCATTAAATTACATATAAAGCAATGATTATACTCACTTAAGTTGATAGAAGGTGGATCTCTAAAAGATCACTACTAGAAAACTAGCCTTTAGAGACAGAAAATTTGCGACGGAAAATTTCTTCTCTAAAAAAAATGAATTAGAGACAGATTTGCGACGGATTTATGATGATATGAATGATGAATAATCTTCTAATTTTTATATGCTTTTTGCGACGGATTACACATTGATTTGCGACGAAAATTTTTCTGTTGCAAATTGTCTCTGATTTTAGAGGAAATAAATTATTTTAGCGCCAATTTTCTATTTTTAAAATTCTGTTGCAAATTTTGTCTCTAAACTAAATTATTACATATATGTAATATAAATAATTGTGTTTAAAATTATTTTAATTATACATATCTAATATATATATATAAATGTGCATTATATAAAAGGACATATATTATTTTGTAAATTAATTTTATTATATAATAACTATAATATGTATAATCATTTGTTATTTACAACAATTATATATTTTTATATATAATATATTTAACATACATTACATATTTATATAAATAAAGTATAAAATTAAAAATAGTACTTAAACATAAATATTATATTATATCTTATTAAATATTCTTTTCATAATAACTTATATAAAAAACTCAATTATACAACTTAATAAAATAGTGTATAAATAATAATATAATATGTTATATGCAAGTAATATCATAAAATACTAATTAAAAATAAAGTAATTTCATAATAATATATGTAAAATAAAATAATTAATATAAAATGTAAACTTAGTATATTTAAAACATATACAAATATATAAATAATATTTAATTCTAATAATATATTAATAAAAAAAATATATTCATATTATTTATAATTTTTTTATTATATATTTATTATGACTATTCATATATTTTTAATATAAAAAAATTATTATATATATCTTACATAATTTATATTACGTACTATATTTTATTTAAAATAATAACATATTTGGGAAAAAATAATATACTATGTAAAAATATAGTATATTTAAGTAATAAAATATGTAATAAATATAATAATTAGTTAAATATATTTAAATTGGTATTATATATTATTTTATTAATATAATAATGAAAAATATATTTTTATATTGTTTACATTATATTATAATTATTAAGTGCAACAAAAATGAAATGAAAAAATAAACACATTAATTAAAAATATACAATTTATTAATTTAATATAAAATATTAAATAACTAATGTAAAAGTATAATTATATATCATTAAATATATATATTTATATGTAAAACATTATTTATATTTACATAATATATAATATTTTTAATAATAATATCATATTGAAAAAAAATTATAATATACTACTGAAAATATTATATATTTATAATAATATATAATTTAAAATAATTATTAAAAAATGTAAACATTGTATATTAATATTATATATTATTTTAATAAAATATAAAAAATCCTTAATAAATATGTAAAGTGAAATTATAAAATAAAAATAAACTAAAAATATATATAAAATGTTTTATAGTTATAATATTGTAAATTGTGTATCCCATTAAATAAATAGTAGTGGAACTTTCTCATGAAGATACAATTGGTTTATCGGTTTAGTGTTGTGAAAACTTCAATGTTAAGTGTGCTAGTATGTAGCATTCTATGATGGGTGACCTCATGGAAGGATAAATAAGAGCAAATGTGTATTTTTTTTAATAATTGTCTTAGAATCAGAGACAAATTTGCGACGAATAATTTTATTTAATATTTACTAATTGGATATTTAAAAATAACTAATTATAAAACAGAGACAAATTTGCGACAGAAATTCCGTAGCAAATTGTGATGGAAAATAAATCTGTCTCTAAAAGAATTAGCGACGATGATTTTTGAAACAGAAATTTGCGACGAAATTCTGTCTCTGAAAGTCTTTAGAGACAGATTTTTCACTTTCAGAGACAGAATTTTTTGTCTTTAAAGCCAAAATTCTTGTAGTGGATCACTTGACTGTTTTTAAAGAAATTGTTTCTAATTTGGAAACTTTAGATGTTAAGTATGATGAGAAAGATTTGACTTTAATTATGTTGTGTTCCTTACCACTTTCATATTTGAATTTTAGAGACACAATCCTATATAGTCACGATTCTCTTACCATGGAAGAGGTGTAGATGCTTAGCATCTTTGAGAAGATGAAACACTTAGTAATTAGATCTGAGCCTAAAGCAGAGGTCTTGTTTCTCATGGTAGGAGTTAAGAACGCAGTTCTGGTAATTCAAGGAAAAGTCAAAGTCTTCAAATAGAGATAAGGTCTGCAGTATTGCAAAAAATCAGAAGAGAAACAATCAGAAAAATCTTATGAAGCTGATGTTGCTACAACCATAATGCAGGTGAGCTTCTTATTGCTTCTAATAATGATCCTAGACCAATGTGAGTGGATTTTTAGACTCTAGTTGTACTTTTCATATGTGTCCCAATCAGGACTAGTTTTCAATATATGAAAAGGTTTCCAAAGGTGTTGTCCTTTTAGAAAACAATGCTTCTGCAAGGTTGGAGGCATTGGCACTATAAATATCAAGATGTTTGATGGTGTTGTGAAGACACTTGGAGATATGAGACATGTTCATGACTCAAAGAGAAATTTAATTTCATTGAGTACTCTTAATACTAAAGGGTACAAATATACTGGTGAAGGTGAAGTTTTGAAGATTGGTAAAGGATCTCTTGTGGTGATGAAGGGGATGAAAAAGACTGCTAACTTATATGTTTTACAGGGTTCTGTTATTGTAGGCGATGTAGCCATCACTTCTTCTTCTTTATCAGACGAGGATGCTACTAGACTTTGGGATATGCGTCTAAAGCATATGAGTGAAGATGGTATGGCTGAATTGAGTAGAAGAAGACTTCTTGATGAGCAGTGCATTAGTAAGTTGAAGTTCTATGAAATTGTGCTTTTGGTAAGCAGAAAAGAGTCAAATTTACTACAGGTACTCATAACAGCAACAGTACTCTAGATTATATCCATTATGACTATGGGGACCATCTAGAGTGCCTTCAAGTGGAAGTGCTATTTACATGTTCACCATCATTGATGATTTCTCCAAACGATTATAGGTATTTTTCTTAAAGCAGAAAAATGGTGTTTTAACCATATTCAAAGAATGGAAGATGATGATTGAGAAACAAACTAGAAAGCAGGTAAATCGTCTTCGTACTGATAGGTCTTGAATTCTGTTATAATGATTTCAATATTCTATTTAAGTTAGAGGGAATTGTGAGACATCTAACAGTTTCTGATACACCTCAACAAAACGAAGTAACAGAATGGATGAACAGAACCATTATGGAGAAATTTAAGGGTACGTTGTCTAATGCTCAATTAACGAAGTCATTCTAAGCTGAAGTAGCTTCTATGGCATGTTATTTAATCAACAAGTCTCCATCTATAGTTATTGAGAAGAAGGCTCCACTAGAGGTATGGTCTAATACTCATGGTGATTATTCATAGTTAAAAGTTTTTGGTTGTCCTGCATATGCTCATGCAAATAATGGGAAGCTTGAGCCTAGATCTTTGAAGTACATATTCCTTGTTTTTAAACCTGGTGTGAAAGAATATAAATTGTGGTATCTTGATTTGAAAAAAGTCACTGTTAGTGGGGATGTGATTTTTGATGAAGTATCTATGTTATCTAACTTGTCTTCTACAACTTCATCTTATAAAGTACAGCATAAATCAAGCATGTAAGTAGAGTATCTGATTGACTCAAGGTCTACATTAGAGTCTACTTCTCAGCATATATCATAGAGACATGATAGTTTTGTCTCTACACCACCATGGCAGTAATATTCCATTACTAGAGACAAACCTAAAAGAGAAGTTAGACCTCCTTAAAAGTATGCAAAACAGACCTTATAGCTTGCACTCTTAATGTATCAGAGGAGATTGATTCTAAATAGGAGCCATTTACTTACTTAGAAGCTGTGAATTGTGATGATTCTAGCAAGAGGATGACTGCAATGTAGGAGGGATGGAATCCCTTTGCAAGAATGACACTTGGGATTTAGTGAAACTTCCTAAAGGAAAGAAGATTGTTCATTTAAATGGGTATTCAAGAAAAAGAAGGAAAACTAGGAGTTGAAAAACCCATATACAAGGCAAGACTTGTTGCAAAGAGTTATAGTCAAATACCAGGTATTGATTTCGATGATGTGTTTTCTCTGTTGTAAAACACAACTCAATTAGAGCTTTGTTAGGTATTGTAGCTTTACAAGATCTTAAGTTGGAACAATTAGATGTGAAAAGTACTTTCCTGTATGAGAGCTTGATGAAGACATTTATATGCAACAGCCAGAAGGCTTTGTGGTCTTAAGAAAGAAGGATCATCTTTACATGTTGAAGAAATCATTTTACGGTTCAAAGCAATCATCTAGCTAGTGTACAAGAGGTTTGACTCATTCATTAGTTCTCATGATTTCAAGAGAAGTAATTTTGATAGTTGTGTGTATTTCAAGAAATGTGAAGATAAGTCTTTTGTATATCTACTCTTCTATGTTGACGACATGTTAGTTGCAGCCAAGGATAGAGGAGAGATTGAGAAGGTTCAAAATCAATTAAGCAAAGAGTTTGAAATAAAAGACTTAGGAGCATCAAAGAAGATAATTAGAATGGAAACTCTAAGGGATAGAAAAGCAGGTACATTATATCTCAATTAGAAGGCGTATTTTAAGAATACTCTTTACAGGTTTAATATGATGAATGCTAAGCCTATTGGTACACCTTTAGCAGCACATTTCAAATTATCATCTGCTTCATCTCCATAGTCAGATGATGTAGTTGAATATATGTCAAGAGTTCCATATTCTAGTGTTGTAGGATCTCTTATGTATGCCACTATAAAAAATATGGGATTTAGAGACAATTTTATTTCCCTAAATGTGAAATTCTGTCATGAAGACCATTTCGCAGATTTTATTTGTAAAATTACAACTACATTTCTAATTTTCATTATAGATTTTCTATCTCTAAATGCCTTTTCTTTTGTAGCTATGGTCTGTACACGTCCAGATTTATCATATGCTGTAAGTATAGTCAGCAGGTATATCATATGGCAATTCCGGTAAAGAACACTAGAGAGCAGTTTAGTGGATTTTCAAGTATTTAAGAGGTACTTTTCGAGCTCGAATTTTGCTCCTTTTTTCCTAAGGGTTTCGATCCATATCAAACCTGACCCATTTGACACAAATACTCGATAAGGAACCAATAGGGTTTTTGTAAAAAGCCGGTTTTCTAAAAGAAAATTTGACTGGAGTTGCCATTGGCCTAAGCCAGAAAAAAGAGTGAACCAAAAACCAAATGGGTGGTTTGGTTTTTTATTCAGCCACTAGTCTGTGAAAGCCAGAAATTAATCGATCAAGGGCTACTATTTTAAAACCTAAATGGTTATCTAGGCTTTTGTGGGCTTTAGAAATCTTGAATATATTGGCCAAACAGATTAATTTTGATTTTTCAATTTTTAGTCTTTTTTGAAAAAGAGTTTATATATTTAGAAAAAATTATTTTTTTTCGTTTTTGAAAAACTACCTAAGAGTTTTTTAATATTGTGACCGCTTCACAGGTGCTTACGTATCCACTAATCGGAATCAGGTCCTCGTATTTCGTTTTGATTTTTGTAAAATTTTTAATTTGTTTGTATTTTTTAATTGTGAAAAATCTGCCAAGTTTAAGTGATTAACCATTTTGATTCTTGATTTTTGAAAAAAAAAAAAAAACCTAAGTCATCTAATTTTGATCTTTCTTGTTTTTGAAAAAGTCCTAAAAGAAACTATTTTTTGAAAAACCCCATTTATTTTTGTTTTTGGTAATCTAGAAAATAACTAAGTGATATTACATATAAGCTAGAAAACGCATTTTTATAATATTATACTAAATATATATATAGAAAAAGGTAAAAAGAATTTTTTGTTGGTTTTTGTAATTTAATTAATAAAATTTTTAATTAATTTGTTTTAATTTAATTTTTTTAATTTTAATAAAAGATAACAAAATATCAAATCTAGCACACATCATCAAAAGGATAATAAACCTAAACCTATGCTCATATTTTGTTGATTTTTGTAAATTTTTCCATTTTTCAATATTATTTATTTATTTGTTTTTTATAAAATAGATGATGATGATGATGATAATGATGATGATGATATTTACAAAGATGATTTGCTAAAAATAGATCATTAACACCATAGCATGCATCAAATTCAACACATATTATCAAAGAAGACCTAAAAGATAAAAATCCTAAGACTATCATATACATTTTTTTTTGTTGATTTTCATGGTTTATATTCAAACTAAAACTTATCCTAAAATTCATTCATTATATTAATATCATCACATACATACACAAATATAATTTGTTGATTTTTATAATTTAACCAAAAATCATATAAAAACTATATCCTAAATTTTTATTTATCTAAACATCATATTATACACTATTATTAATAAGATTGTGGCATGCATCTCAATTATCTATACATGTATTTTTTATTTTTTATTATTATTTTTATATATTTTTTGTTTTCTATTCATTTTTCTTTTTTATTTCTTACGATTTTCTAGTTTATATATATATATATACACCACACATTATATTAATATATCTTATAGAATAATAATAATAATACTACTAACTAATCAAATGAAAATAAAAAATAAAATAAATCTATTGGAACCTCGTCAAATGATTTGGATTCAGCTTTGTAGGAGGCTGGGACGTGTGGTGGTGGTGATGGTTGAAGCGGCTGGTAGCAATGGTTGAAATGCTGGAGTGGTGGTCTAAAGCGGCTGGAGTGGTGATCTGAAGCAAAGATGGTGGCGGTTTATGAAGTGGTCTGGGGGTGGCGACGGTTGATGGAGCTGAGTGATGGACTGAAGCAGCTAGAATGGCTTGGAGATGGTGGAAACTTTCAGATCTGGTTTTTTTTTTTTTTAATTTTTTTCTACTTCTTGGAGGGGATCGGCATGGTTTTTATAGAGGAGAGGCGGATGACGGCCATTAATGGTCGTTACAATCTTTGAAAGGTCGGAAAATGGGGAGTCGATGGGGGGTTACGAAAGTGGATCACCGGCGGTTATGGAATTTGAAGGATCAGGGAAGTTACAAATTTGAAATTGATTTGTTTTAAAAACACTTTAATGGTTAAATTTAAGAGGAATGTGCCCCTTTGATCTTCTAAATAGAAACAATGAAGCTCGAATGGAGTTCGTTCGAGCTCCGAACAATCAGAAATGGCGGATGATGAGTTGGGGAAGAGACGCAAGTGTGGCACACGCGCACATCTCCCCAGGCGCATTTGAGGCTCGCTGGTAAATGCCTAATTGTAAGCTCACATAGAGTCAAACCCCGACCTCTCCTGTAACATTCCCACGCCTTAATCAACAGTGCTGAATTTTTTCCTCGTTAATTATTCCATTTCAAATATATTTAACCTATCAAAACCAGGCTTAATATAATTCTAATTAAAATGAGCCAAATTTGAGATGGGTTCGGGATCCAAATTAATTTCCAAATATAGCCTAAAATATGACAAGATCAATAATAAGCCCATAATTTTTTATATTTTTTATTTTCTTGTTTTCCAATTTTTTTATTTTAATTCTAAAAGCTTATTTACTAAAAGATGGGGGTTTTTTAGATTTCTTAATTTTCAAATTTTTATATTCTTTTTCAATTTTGTAATTTTTTGTTGGTTTTTAATTTAACTAATTTTCTCTCCTCTTTTTTTTTATTCTTTTCTTTTCCTTTTTTATGATTTTTTATTTTTTTATTTTTTAAAAAGGGGGCAAAAATGGGGTGTCAATAGTACTACTAATCTTTGTCTATAGTTTGGTATAACTAGAAATGAAATTATTGGTTTTATAGACTTTGATTTTACTAGAGATTTAGATAAGAGAAGGTCTCTTACAGGTTATATTTTTACACTTGGTGGTTGTGCTATCAGTTGCAAAGACACTTTACAAGCTATAGTTACTCTATCCACAGTTGAAGCTGGGTACATGGCTAGTATAAAAAGCTTTTAAGGAAGCTATTTGGTTAAAGGGTTATTTGGTAAGATCAGTGATGACTTAAAGACTCCAAAAGTCTTTTGTGACAGACAGAGTGCAATTTACGTCACTAAGGATCAGATGTATCATGAGAGGATGAAGCACATTGATGTTAGGTATCATTTCGTTCGTAATATTATTGCTGATAGTGACATTGCTGTAAGCAAGGTCAGTACTCATGATAACCCTACTGATATGATGATTAAGATACTTCCTACGGTCTAGTTTAGGCACTGTTTAGACTTGGTTGGTGTTGATTGTTGATTGTTCCTCTTTTTCTTTGGTTTGTGGAAGAGGAAGATAATGATTGTTGTATGTGTTGAAGATTGAAGCTTGTGCTGTTTTTGCTTTTGAATTTATGTCATGGCTCAGATTGTTGAGGATATGTGATCTAAATTCTTCAAAGCTGCCAGTTCTAATATGTATGCCTGCTCTGGAATTTACACCGTCGGCCTTTGAATTTTTCTTCCAATATGAATTATTTCCAAGATAATAGTTTTTGGATACGTTGGCTTAATACCGCCTCCTTTATAGGGTACACCACCGGCGTTTGACACGAAAAACTAGTGACTTTTCAGTTTCCAACCTTTGTGTCGGTCCACACACTAAATATATATGTTTTGTGTGTTATTTTTAGGGTTTACGAGTTTGGTGAGACTTGTGGTGACTTGTACATATCCTTTGTAATTCCTTCTTCAACAATAGTGGATTTTGCTCTCTCCTCTGCTCGTGGTTTTTCTCGCAAGAGTTTCCATGTAAAATCTTATGTGTTATTTATTTTTCTTTACTTTTTCATTTTATTTTTGCCATTGTTGTTCTTATAGAATTATAACAGTCAGCTGCTAAGACGAAGCAATTTCCCTCTTCCGGTCTAATTAGGTGATTTTTTTACTAATTGAGGCAAAAATGGATTGCCTAACTAGGCCTAATATGCACTAGTTTAATATATCGCAATTGGCGAAGCAAGAATCCTTGAGTAGCCTCACCCAACGTGCAACGCCATTGTGGTTTAACTAGACGGTAATTTCATAAGCATCATGCCTCTAACATGTAAGGAAACAACCATCATCCACAAATGTCATATCATCTTCTTTTTTCTCAAGAATAAAATATGTAATAGATTACAAATTCATTAGAAGAAGCAAGAAGTGGGCTTAAAATTGCTTATTGATACATGCATATTTTTATTTTAATGACACTTTTAGTCATTTTAGAATTAATAAAGCAAAGTGATTCATATACCATGATTTGTTATAAAAAAAAAAAAAAACGATTTGCAAGTTTTCAGATATATACCTATCAATTTACTTTTTTGTTTATTTCATTTGATTTCTTTTCCATTATTATTTTATTTGTTTTTCTATTTATATATTATTAAGTATGTATTTACATATCAAATGTTATTTATAAGATATTAAAGATATATACATGCATACAAGTTATCATATATATTATATAATATCTTATATATAATAACATACTATATAAACAATATATAATATAAAATATATGGTATAGAAAGTAGAATTAGTTTATATACACATATATTATTAAATATATATTTACATATTATATATTATTTACAATAATGCATGCATTATTTATTAAAAATTCTTCGATATTATAGGTAAAATATACTTGTGGAATGAAGAGCTAGCCAATTAAGCTAATATTTATCAATGAATGTCAAGGGCTTTGTGATAATAAAATTGTGGTTTCACTCGTATAAAAAGGTGGTGAAACTTTAATCATTAAAGTAATATTTGATATAATGTCTTAGAATTTATCAAAACTTTAAAATTAAGTATCCTTAATACAAAACAATTTCAAGATGATTAATCTCTTAGAAAGCAATTAGCATGAAAGGCAAAATCATGGGACGTGTTACGCCCAGGAGGATGATACATGGTGTCAAGAGTTCCAAGTCATTACTAGTTTACTAAATTAATAAGAAATCTTATGGTTCTGTTATTAATTATTAAGAAATCTATGTTATATTTAATAGTACTAACAACGATTATTAAAATAGAGATGAATGACTGCAAGTATTAATATTATATTAATTGGAATTATCATAGAATAAAGATAAACTAGTGATAAATTCTTTTTAATTAATATATAATTTTCCATAATTTTCAAAGAACCAGAGATAGAATTCATTAATATTGGAGGCAAAAATTCAGTTGCAAATCTGGTGACAAATCCGTTATTAAATGCATTAGCGATGATGGGGTTCGGTCTAAAAAAAATTCTTGATAATAGTATTTTTATTTTCCAAAACAGAAAGTTCCCTAAATATCCCATATTGTAGACAAACTGAAGGGTGTTCAGTGTTCACGTTTACCTCGTGCCCATGCAGACAGACTATGCTAATTGCTAATCCCTGATTCTTCTTTTACATTCTTGCTTGAGTGAGTTATCATTTTTATTGAAAAATAAATATTAAATTTTTTTTTCTATACTTTTATGGATAAATGCTGAAACATGAAAATAATTCTAAAAATTTTAGGATGATGATCTATTTATTTTAATTATTTGCTATTATAGATTTAGATAAATTTATATTAGGGCTTTGATTTTACACTAAATGAACCCTCCTGTAACAGTTGATTAACGTTGTGATCTATTTAGATATTAAAATGGAACTTTTCGGCAGTTTTTAATAGCAAATTTGTATTATATATATATATATACACACACGCACACACATATAAAAGAGACAGATAGTCCAACAGTACATGGGCCATACAAAGGAACTTCGTGATTCCATTTAGGTGCAAGGCAAGATCGTAGCATCCTAGGTCAAATAATTGAAACAAGAATCCTAATAGATAATTCACAAGACCAAACTAACGCGCTTTAGGTGAAATGCAGCCTCCGTAGGCCTGTCCCCTCTCCGAGGTTGCCCTCCCGAAACCTCTGTCGGCCAGCAATGCTTACCCCCATTGTGACATTGCCAGGAAATTCTATTATCATTGCTGTCCCACAAAATTAGTGGGATACAATCTTACTACAATTATTAAATTGCCCGTCCATCTTAATACCTTATCCACAGTCAAAAAGAGAAAAATAAAAAGGAAAAAAGAAAAAAGAAAAGGTGGTTTACTCATAATGATTTGTCTTGTATGAATAGTGATTTCACATGGAAAATAAAATGAAGATTTAACGTTGCTTTGGTTTATTGGAATAAAATTGGTATTTTATCTTTATTATCATGAAATATATATACCTTCATTTAATTTGTAAAAGATTCTACCATAAGAATGTCTACTTCAAGTAATATGGAATAAATTAAGAATTTTCATTCATTCCTTTTACTGAAAAAAATGATTATTCCTGATAAAAAATATATTTTATTTAAAAGATATCCCTTATTATAAAATAAATGAATTATGTAAAAGAAGAAGTTACTTAAATGTTATATAAACATGTTTTTCATTGGAGTTAGTCAAAATTTTAGAGTATTAAATATATTCTTATAATAAACTTGAAGATGGACGAGTTGCTTTAATTTCTTCAAAAATAATATTTCTATAAAAATTCTATGATCCCATAATTAATTTTGACGAGACCAGTCTCCTACCATGTAACGACTTATACCATATCTAACATGATCGAATTACTAAAATAGTTAACATCCATTTACTATATTTATTTTAAAATTAGATTATGGGAACATCCCATCGATAAAACTATAGAAGCTCTCCATATATATATATGTGTGTGTGTGTGTGTATGAGGTCATAACATAAACATTTTATAGTTATCATTGATATTTCTGGATAAAATCACAGCAAATGAAGAACATATACAAAAAAATTAAAAAGGAAATAAAATTAACAATAAATGAAAAATGAGAAAAAAAAAGCATCATTAAGGATATATTGATTTTTAAGTTAGGCTTTTGTTGAAGTTCGTAACAAATATTAATTTATTTTCAATTAATTGAGTTTCACGACAGGCCCAAAGGGTTCATTGCATGATTTTCCTCAAATAGATGGGTTTGATTACCGAATTCGAGCAAAACACCAACGATTTTTCTGTCTTTTTCCTTTTCCTCCTTGCCTCAAGACCATCTTATTAAAAGCAAGCCTTTTTTATCACATGACGTGATTAAATAATAATGTCCTTTATATTCATGACAAATTATAAATAAACTAGATGTGGATAGATGAGATCAATAGTTTTGGTGTGTAAATATTCAATTAAATCAACTTTTACAAATTTATTCATCTAATTCATACTTTAGTCTAAGCAAATGTACCTATGAATCAATTTAAAGCTGGTATAATTAATACCATTATCAAATCCTCTTCTATTATCTACCCTAAAAACTATCAAGGATACTAATAGTAATTTAAAAATGATATCAAAGAATTTATCCAAATTCAAAACACTTATAAAAACATCCCTAGGCATTTTGAATCATTAAGAGGTTACCTATGTGATCAATAAATAGAATTGCATTTGTTATTCCATTCTCCTACATCATTGAAATTCCTGTTATAAACTATGGCAGAGATCACTCAGACTATACAATCCCTAATCATCCACCAATTAATTGAAAATTTTTTAATTATTTACTTCATATAACATTACCCTAATTCATTAATATACTAGTTAATTTATTAATTTCATCTACAAAATCCTCTATTAAATTTTATCATAATCCGGTAGATTTATATCGTTCCATACTCGAAATGACATATAATCCCATTAAATCATGAGGATATGCTCATATGCATGAAACTTGCCATTATTTCTATCATCTAACATTGACTTTGTACGCATGCAAATATAGAAGAGACAAAATCGAAATCAAAACGACATGGCCAGATAGTAGAAGACTGGACGGGATGCAAACTACATGCATACCATCACATAGCTCCCCTAAGGTTATAACACCTACGCATTAGCAAATTACTTCTTCATACGCTTCATCAATAATAGTGCACAATAAAACAACAATGACATATGGGGGGGGAAAAAAACAAAGGAAAGATAAAAAGAATAAACCAAATAATATTTGTAATCCAGTAAAAAGTTTCCCCTCATCTTAACTCTTACTCTTCTGCCTCCTTCTTTGCCTAAATGAATAAATTTCCCAATTCTTCCTTCAGAACTATCTCTGAAGAGTCCTATACAACTATTTATAAGCTTAAGGATATATTAAGGTTAAAAAAAAGTGTAGATAATATTTCCAAGACAGGCACGAATATGGACGTAGGCGTGCTTCAATCCATGCATGTCCTATGAATTAAATAATTTAAACACGCCTTCAATAAAAAGAAAATTTAGTTTTTTTTTTTTTTTTTTTTTTTTTTTTTTTTTTTTTGCTTAAACAATTCAACAATTTGCAAGATTCTTCTCCAAGTGTTAATTCAGGGCATAGAATTGATTAAATTTTCCCATAATCGTCAAACTTCAAAACTCGACCAGCCATCCATGATGTTTTAAATTATTCACTTAATGCCATGAAATAAAGATAATGTCGAATTATAGAGTAAAAACACTTAAAAAAACTTAAAATTGTATAAAAAAAATGCAAATTATCCTGTATAAAATAGATATAAAAATAATTATTATGGATGCACTTTCTAATTTATCAAATATTACAGATAACCTCTTAAACTTTGATAAATTAGTCATACAAAGAGCATTCATTTTTTTAATTAAATAAAAGTATACTAAAATCGTAGTTTAGGAAATATTAAAATATATTTTGATTAATATAAGAGGCATCCTTATACCAAGGTCAAGCTTTAGGATAATTTCTTTTAACTTTTGGATATTAATTGCCAATTTACTAAAATTCACCAGTTACGGTGATAGAGATACATTCACACTAAAATTAAAGTTGCGAAGGATTAGTTTTATTTTCCCATTTTGATTATTTACCTCTTCCCAGGTCAACGGTCCCAAAACCCTGGCGCACGCAATCTTATAGTAGAGAACCTTTTCCAGCTTACATGACCTGTTATATATGGTTCCTTTTTCGCCATACATAATACTCCGCTGCCGCATGAGACTCAAACCAAAACTAGCTTTTCTTTGACCTCAATATAATATAGTTATATCCTTAGCTTAACCTTAACAACTGATTTACTTCTTACGTGGCTTCCTTTCCTACACAAATAAAATAATTGCCAGCTTTAGCATGAACTTTGAGACCACCTTGGCAGTTGATATGTATCTACTTTACAAATTAATTACAGCTTCCTGTTACATTTCGAAACAAGTGCTACCCCATACTACTGTTTCTAGGGATCAAGGTAAATTTGTTTCATGGTATCCTTACCATTTTGGTATAATATTTTTATTATTTTTAAAAAAATATTTATTAAAAAATAAATATTAATAAAAAAATTAATAATTTTACTTATAAACTAACTAAATAGAAAAATAAGTTAAAGATATTAATCTGATGGTGATACGATACATATATAAATCCCACGATCCAAACGGATGCCAAATATTTATGTATAATTAACTACTTATTTTGTTTGTTATTGCCAGTAAAATCTAATCTTAATAACTTTTATCTATTATAAATATATTTAAAATAATTAACTACTTATTTTGTTTGTTATTGCCAAATATAACCATTTTTTAATTTTTATGTGCTATTTTATGTTATTCCTTTTAGGCCATGTACAATGCAATATGCTCCCATAACATTCACATGGCCGCTTCATTCCATCCTCCGAAATATAATAATTAATTAACACTCAAGTAAAACAATATAATAAGTTATTATCACTAATATGGACTTATTTTCATCTAATTTTGAAAAAAGTAATTAATGAACCTAAGTAATTCCATAAATTATTATTACAGCATCATAAAAATATGTACATTCATTTAATAATTTAAATTATTAACTGAGACTTTTATCCATAACTTGCAAAATTACATATTTACTCTTAAATTGCATTAACTACAAAATTTCCAAAATTGTTCTAAAATGATGCCCACCACTCCTATAATCATAGTAATAATGCTCGAGAAATCATTAGATCACTAAAACAAAAATAAACTCATAACTAGGCATCTTGAACTCATCTCTTATGGAAACGAGTTAGTAAATGGACAAATTTATCTCTTCAAAAGGTGAGGCTAAATAGAATTATATCGACCACGTCTATTAACAAAAAGTTTGGTTTTAAAAAAAACGAAGAAATTTTAATAAGATACAATAAATAAAAATAACATAAAAATTCAAAAAAGTAAAGATATTAAATGTTTATACTATAATCTATGCAAATAGAAATTAGTTATTATTTATTCACAATTTTGAAAGTGTCATTGATAACAACACATTACATAAATCTATTTTAAAAAATTGTCTATTTGCTTCATATAGAGTACTAGTAAAAGATCAATTTCATTTCTAAGTATATGAAACTTCTTTTTCTTTCATAACATTTGAAGAAGAAAAGTCGCACATTATTTAAAAACGGAATTAGTTTTTTTATCAATACTCTATATAAAACAAATATACATCTTTTTAAATTATATTTACTTTGCGTGTTATTATCAATATATGAAACGTTGTGAACAGATAATAACTAATTTCTATTCACGTGGAAAATAATATAAACATTTAATATCTTTACTTTTGTTCAATTTTTACGCTACTTTTTATTTATTTATATCTTATTATTATTATTTTTTTTTTAACTAAACCCATCTCTTCAAAAGATGAGGTCAGTATAGTTTTACCAAACTCGTCTATTGAAGAGATGAGTTTGGTCACTTACTAACTCATCTCTTCAAAAGGTGAGTTTAAGTTGCCTAGATATGGATCTGTAGCATTTTTGTAATTATTTTTTTCCTTTTACCAACCCCGATACACATTTATCTATAATTTTTTTAAGATAGGTTAATATTTTTAATAAAGTAAACTGCTTAAGAGAGAAAACAAAAACTATGGTTACTCGATCATTAGCCTCCGGCCCACCACCAGTGGAGTGATGTTGTCAAAACACTCATGAAGGCGGCAGATTTCGAGATCCCAAGCGTCGAGGAGGAGGGAGAGAATGCTAGTCCTAAGGGCTAAGTGTCACTTTGCTTTAATTTATTTATCTTGTCAAGGAGAGCACATGATGCTATCTCCATGGTAAACATAATTTTTTTTTAATTTTTTTTAATTATTTGTTAAACGTTATATAAATATATATTATCCACTATATATGCACTTTTTTTTTTTTTGGCCTGAACTATATATGCACTTAAAAAGCATAATTTCACCTATATATATCAATCTTATAAATAGATGAATATATCTCTAAAATCTTGAAATATTTCGAAACTTGTAAATCAAGTTACTTAGTAAATAACAAATATATAACTAATTAAATAAAGCCATTTCTTTTCTTAATTTGTAAAACTAACTTTACGGGAATATTTCAACTAACTTTTTATAGCAATATTATAAAATTTGAACTAAAACTGTCATTTTAAGCTTTAAATTAGCAAGTCAGAATTAGAAGTATCACGTTACCTAAATTCATATCTTGAAAGTTAGAAGAGTCTCAATTTAGGGACATAGGTATTTTCAAAAGTTACGGAGAGACAAAAGTATTTTCAAAGCATTAAGAATTATGGGTGTAACATGTCTATTAATCTTGTAATAAAAAATTATCAAAATATAATTTATAGAAAATTAATTACCATATTACCAATTAAAAATTAAATGAAATAAATGTGATATTTGAAAATAAAAAATCGCATTTATGACATTGGATTCAAAAAATATATATAGAAATTGTACGTAATAAATATTATTTGCAAAACAAATTTAAAATTACATTTACAACCTATGATTGCCAAAAGCATAAATCACATTTTAAACATACAAATTTATAAATTTTTTGATATCCAATTTACGATGTTATATATGCAATTTCTATTATATATAAACATAATTGATATTTATCTATAATTCACAACATACACAAATATAATTGATAATTATCTCTATATCTCTATTAACATTATCATATACACAAACGCAATTAAAACTTTATTCATAATTTATAGTACACAATATTATAATCCCCAATAAATCTTTTTCCACTCATAAAGCCAAAGCAAAGTTTCTTGGTTTATACTTATTGGGTCTGTTTGTTTGTTGGTAGATTATAAATATAAATAATTTTTTCAAATGTTTTTCTTACAAATTATTTATAAAGAATTAGATATTGATAAAATAAAAGTTGACAGTTCTTATTAGAAGGTCTAATAGATAAAATATAAATATAAATTGAATATATCTATATATATTATTTTAAAAAAAAATATAAATATAGATAAAAAATAAAAGATACAAATACAAATAAAAAACAAATCATCCTAACAGACTTATTAATGAAGCGTGTATCAATAGTTGTCACCTTTGCATTCATGACCTCCCGAGTCCCGACCAACGACCCAACGCGCCTGAATTAATATTACGAATTCACTCAACCATCATTGTCAGTATCTTAGGGAAATCGATGGCTAGTCGTACCAGCTGCTTGCCGCTTTACAGCTATGCATGAACTGGTTTGTTTGGCTGCAACTTGGCTACTCAAAACATCATGAAAATCATGTGCAATATGCTTTTCTCTTAAACACTATTACGAAATTGGATTTTAAAGATAATTTTATCTTCATAAAGCTCTATCATGAAAACTTTGTTTTTGGTTGTATTTATAGAAATAGAATTATTTTTATCCATTTTTCATCATAGAATTTTTACCACTAAAGTTTAATTTTCTTGTACTAAGATAAAACATCAACCCCATGGTCACACCGCATTATTATAAGACTTGATGATGTAGAAACAGTGGTGAATAGTTACCTAGTGAAATGGGACAAAAGACTAGCCAATGTTGGTTTTATGATCTTATGATCTTATCTTCAAGGAAACGAGTCAATAGGAAGAAGTCCGGTTTTTAATAAAAATTCCTTCTTTTAGGCTTTTAAATGAACAGTTTTTATATCTTTAGCAAGCTTTAGCTTTATTATAACTTATTATAGATACCTTTATTTTTAATGTTTATGGCGTTACCTTTATCTTTTCATGTACTTTTTTTCCTAATTATTCATATGCTTTTTGTTGTTAAGTTCTAGAATATTTCTATTTTTTACGGTTTTTATGCTTTCATTTTTTATAACTTTGAGCCTATTTA
Organism: Combretum micranthum; assembly: GCA_024138025.1. Lineage (NCBI taxonomy): Eukaryota > Viridiplantae > Streptophyta > Magnoliopsida > Myrtales > Combretaceae > Combretum > Combretum micranthum. The sequence continues at coordinate 114,094 of JAMXBD010002464.1, read as the reverse complement.
ATTTATATGCCTTAAGGCAAATAGGATATTTAGTTATCATATCAAAAAAATAGAATTGAGCTGCCTTGCTCTACTCTTTTCAAAATTTAAATTTTACATCATTATATCAATTCTGGAGGTTAGTTATCTAAATATATATTCGCAAAAATAACATATAGTTTTTTTTTTTTTTGGACATTAAAAAAATAACATATAGTTGATAACCACTTTTTAGGTATTCTTAGAACCAATAGCGGTGATATCATTAATTTATATACCCGCTCCCTCAGTCAAGACTCGTAGCCCAACTCAATCGCTAAGAAATTCGACCAACTTCGCATGCTTCCTACGTAATTTCCTACTCCTTGTATCATATAATGTAATTCAAATTAATGCCAGCTTTACCTTACACTTTAAAACAACATTGCCAGCTGTTGCGACTTCCAATATTTCACCCTATATAAACTCTTCATAGTCCGAACCCTAGCATCAAACATTTTAGTTACTCAATATACGTAAATAAAATAGGACAACATCTCTGTTTCGATTTAAATAAAAAAACCTGCTCCTTTCTTTTGCTAAGAGTTCATCAAATATGTTTACTGTCAGGGTTATGGTCCTGCTGGGACTTTCTATCATGGCCTCAGCTGCCAACTTCTTCCAAGACGTCGATGTTACCTTTGGTGAGCAACGTGTCAACATACTCAATGGTGGACAGCTTCTCAATCTGAATCTTGATCAAGCATCCGGCTGCGGTTTCAAGTCCAAGGATGAGTACTTGTTCGGCAGACTTGATATGCAAATTAAGCTTGTATCAGGGAACTCAGCCGGAACTGTCACCACGTTCTATGTAAGCTACACTTTCTTGGAGAACATGTGGTGAATAGAAATTTGTCCCAGAGTGTTTCTACTTACTTACTAGCATTCCTTTTTCTGGTATCAATGCAGTTGTCTTCGCTAGGTCCAACACATGATGAGATCGATTACGAATTCTTGGGAAATCTCTCAGGCAATCCATACACACTCCACACCAATGTGTTCTCACAAGGGAAAGGCAATCGTGAGCAGCAGTTTCATCTTTGGTTCGACCCACATTGACCTTCCATACCTACTCAATTGTCTGGAATGCTCAAAAGATCATGTAAGGCTCTTAGACATTGATCCACATCAGTCATCAACATGTGACCTTTTGAAATCCCATGATTAATTTACTAGTTTCTGATAAGGATCTGCATATTTGTTGCTTGCTTTTTCCAGATTCTTGGTAGATAACATTCCTATTAGAGTATTCAACAACCTTGAATCAATCGGCGTACCTTTCCCAAGAACCAACCAATGCGGATTTACTCTAGCCTCTGGAATGCTGACGATTGGGCAACCATGGGAGGACGTGTCAAGACGGACTGGACAAAAGCTCCCTTTACAGCCTCTTTTCGGAATTTCAATGCTAATGCTTGTGTAGTGGCATCTGCTGGCTCATCTTGCAACTCCAAGTCATCCACTGCTTTGCAGAACAGTGCCTGGCAAGACCAATCACTTGATGCCTCTGGTCGAAATAGGCTTCGATGGGTTCAACGGAAGTATATGATTTACAATTACTGCAACGACAAGCAAAGATTCCCTCAAGGCCTTCCATTAGAATGCAAACAATCACGGTTCTAAGCTTCGAGCACCATCCACAAATCTGCATCCTTTGTGTTCATTTTTCTTTTTTTTTTTTTTTAATTTTCTTTGAGTGTTTCAACTATAATGAATTCGATATTCTTTTTGTATGTATGTGTTAAAATCAATGAATGAGGATTGTTCACATGTTCACTTACCTATCATCTCCTTAGTGCCTATTAAATATCTTCACAACAAGCATTTATGAACCTAAGTTTGTGCATAATTCTTAGGGTAAAATTTAGTCTCTAAATATAGTAATTACAGCTATATATAGTCATGTATATTAATTAGAATTTATGTATTATATTTTTTTTCCAAATTAGGTTTATACAGTGACTATATATATTCTCATCATTCTTTAAAGGAATACAACCAAAAAAATTTGACTTGGTATCAAAGCCTCCCCTTCAAACTAATAAAAATAATGAATCACCTTTGAACCAAATTATCATCTTTGAATCATGTCAGAAACACTATCAACCCATTCTATACCAATCATACATGTATGATCTAAAAACACTATTTTTAATGCTGGTGTGACCCTTACTAAATTTCATCATGATATCTGGTCTCAAATTATGGAGATGCAAATTGCTAGGTGTGAAAAACTTGAATATATTATGAGTGAATTGAAACTTCCTTAGGAAACTATCCATCTTACAATAAATGGTATGTCGAAAATCAAAAGGTCAAGGGATGGTTGTTGACGTCCATGTCGCCAAAGATCATGAAACAATATATTCGGTTGCAAACTACACGAGAAATCTAGAGTGCTCTTGCCAAACATTCTATGATGGATCCGATGAAACACAACTATTTACTTCGCATCAATGTGCCTTCTCCACCAAACAAGGTGGTAGTTCTCTATCCACATATTATGGTGATCTTATTGTGATTTTTCAAGAATTGGATCATTATGATAAGATCATTAGGAAAGACCCTGATGATGTTGTTTGCACATAAGAAATCAACTTAACCATTTAGCTTCAGCCTTTATGAACAAAACTAATTGTTCGAATAATGAAATTTGGTTGTTGTATAGGCGTCTCGGTCATGTATCTTTTGGTTATTTAAAGAGATTGTTTCCAAAGTTATTTGTTGTTGTATCTATTTTAGATCTTAAATGTGAAATTTATGAACTGGCTAAAAGCCATCGTATTCCCTTTTCATTACGTATGAATAAGAGTTCTTTGCCTTTTATGGTGATTCGTTCTAATGTATGGGGTCCTGCACCTGTATGATCTTTGATTGGTGATAAATGGTTTGTTTCTTTATTGATGATCATACCCGTATGACTTAGATTTGCCTAATGCAATCTAAGAATGAAGTTAGTTCATTATTTCAAAATTTTCATAGAATAGTACCTACGCAATATCAAGCCAATATAGAAGTTCTTCGTATTGATAATGGTGGCGAATTTGTAAACTAAGATCTCAAACACTTTTTGAACTCCCATGGTATTGCTCACCAAACAACTTATCCTTACTCACCTCAACCAAATGGGGTTGCTAAATGTAAGAATCGTCATCTTCTTGAGGTAGTACAGGTTTGTTGTTTAAGCTCGTATGCCTACTAGTTATTGGGTTAAGCAATCACTGCTGCGACTTATCTAATTAATTGTACACCATCCAGTCCTTAGATTTTCAAACTCCTTTGCATATTCTTCATCAAGCTATTAGTATGCCCCCTGAACCTAATTTGCAACCAAAGTATTTGGGTGTGTAGCTTTTTTTCATCTTCATAAATACTTGAGAAGTAACTTGAACCTAGAGCTCTTAAGTATATGCTTGTTGGATATGGTTTAAATCAAAAAGGTTATCAGTGTTACCATCCCCCTTCTCAGAAGTTATATGTTACTCTTGATGTTGCATTTCATGAAAATAATGTCTACTATTATGCTGTTGAGGCTTCACTTCCTGGGGAGAAGGGGCAAGAATTGCAGACACTGAAATATTCAGATTAAGATAAGATAGATACAGGTGATGTACCAATTGACCAATTATTCTCTTAAAATAGTTTAGAGGTCGAACAATTATAGGTAAATTATGAACCTGAGTCATCCTAAGAAAACCAATCAGAATCGTCAAAATCATCCTAAGAAAATCCTGAACGTAAATTGCTTAATGACAATTTTAAACTGTCTTAAGAAAATTTTAACTAGTCTTTGTTATCCCAAATCAAAGCAATAGAGGAAACTTAAATTGAATTATGAACCTCTTTTGAATGCAAGAGCCAAATATCCCATGAGTCAGTATGTATCTTATCATAGACTTTAAAGGAAAATGAGCCATTTGTGAATCAATTATCTTCCATATCTATTCCTAACAGTGTGCAAGAAGCATTGAAGGATTCCAGGTGGAAAGTAGCAATGAATGAAGAAATGAACTCTCTACAAAAGAGTTCAACTCGGGAGATTGTAGACTTACCATAAGGAAAGAAGCCTATTGGTTGCAGATGGTATTTACTGTCAAAATAAGGTAGATTGACCAATCCAATGTTAAGCAAGACTTATAGCCAAGGAATATGCTCGAACTTATGGCATTGATTATATGGAGATATTTGCACTAGTAGCGAAAATTAATACTGTTAGAGTTTTGTTATCTTAGTGGTGAACCTTGACTGGGACTTGCAACAATTTGATGTAAAGAATGTATTTTACATAGACATCTTCAAGAAGAAGTTTATATAGAGTTACCTCCTGGTTGTAACATGCAATTCGAAAATAACAAGAAAGTTTGTAGTCTGAGAAACGCATTGTATGGCTTGAAACAATCCACTAAGGCGCGGTTTGAAGATTCACAAGTTCCATGAAGTCATTTGGATATAGAAAAGCAACTCTAATCATATTTATTTTTAAAGCATAATAAAGGTAAAATCACTACTCTCATTATGTAGGTTGATTGTATGATAGTGATTGGAAATGATCCTAAAGAAGGAAAGGCATCACAAGATTATCTTGCTTGTGAATTTGAAATGAAGGACCCTGGTCAATTCAAGTATTTTTTGCAAATTGAAGTATCAAGGTCAAAGAAAGGTATTTTCTTTCACAAAGAAAATATGCTCTAGATTTGTTGTATGAAGTTGGAATGACAACATGCAATCTGGTTAGTACTCTTATTGAAAAGAATTTGAAGATAGGTATGCATTCAGATCAGATTCCTACTAACAAGAAACGTTATTAGAGATTTGTTAGGAGATTGATGTATCTTGCACACACCCGACCTGATTTAGCCTATGCATTAAGTGTTGTGAGTCAGTTTATGCATTCTTCTAGTGAGGAACATATGGATGCTGTAATGCATATCCTGTGTTACTTGAAATCCTCACCAGGTAAAGGAATTATATTTGTTAAAGGAGAGAGCTTAGATGTTGAAGGATATATTGATATTGATTCGGTTGGATCAATTGATTATAGATGTTTTACGTCTGGATATTTTACCTTTATTGGAGAAAATTTAGTAACATGGTGGAGCAAGAAACAAGAGGTAGTCGCTAAATCAAGTGTTGAGGCTAAATTTCAAGGAATGGCTAAGGCCACATTTGAATTATTATGGATAAAGAATTTGTTGCATGAATTATATGTTGATCAGAATAAGCCTATGAAGTTGTATTGTGATAACAAGGCAACTTGTGATATTGCTCATAGTCCAGTACAACATGATTGGACAAAACATGTTGAAGTTGATAGACATTTTATCAAAGAGAAGTTAGGAACAAAAATCATTGAAGTTCCACATGTTCATTCTCAAGATCAGCTCACTAATGTACTTACTAAGATAGTATCTAGTCAAGCGTTTCATAATTGTCTATAGAAGTTAGGAATAGATGCATAAAAACTCAGGTTAATGTCACAAATAGTACTTGAATTTTAGCAAAATATGTAATTAGATATATAAACTTTGAAATTGATCAGTATGATACTTCAAAAAACTTTTATGCACGTCAACAATACATCTGTCAAGTTCTTTAAGGTAATAAATAAATCAATTTTAAAGTTTTTTATATATTAAATTAATTAATTTCAAAGTTTAGGTACTTAATAACATATTTTGACAAAGTTTAAGTACCATTTGTGATATTAACCAAAAAAAATTCTTGGTTCGAGTTGAGTCGTAAATATGCAATGGCCTACTTAAAGTCACTTTTAACTTATAAAGAATCTACCATTTCAATCTATTGACAACTTAATTAGATTTTTTGTGATTGAATCTTAAAATACTTTTGTTTACAATTATATAAAAACCTGACATGTATCCTCTTTGATGCTAATATGAGGTATTATAATATTTCTATATTGCATTATAGGTTGTAAATAACTCGAGTTAAGCTAATACAATAATGAGTTAGAGTTTAACATTTGTGAGAAGAAAGGATGCACTATGTGACTAGAAGGTCAACCCTTAATTAAATTGATATTAGAATTATTTTTATGTACTTGCTCATATTACAATTAGAATTCATCCTATATATCTATAAAAATTTTGACAATAATTTCAACGTGATATTGTCTAAAACATCATAAGTATCTTTCAAGAAATAATTAAGGATATTTAGTTAATTTTGTAAAAGATTATATCTATTAATTGAAAAATTAATTATTAATTAATAAATAAAATTAATATATGAAATTTGCATAAGTTTTACTTTTAGCAAAAATATATCAAAAAATATATCAGAGTGGCAAAGTTGTTTAATAATTCATGTTCATTTTCATAACATTAATTACAAAAGAAAAACAAAATAGAGTTTGCTCAATCAAGTCATCTAATCAGCATCATTTAGTAATCATAAAAATATTTATAATACAAACAATGTAATTATTACTTATGGTATATAATGAATAAAAGATAGTTGCACAGAATAATTTTCTAGTTAAATATAATTTTATAATAAATGAATTTAATAGTATTAGTTATTGTGAAATAAAAAAGTTCAAAAAGAAAAAAAGAAAAAAACAATAAAAGGGATTTGAACCCAAGACCTCATCAGTGTAAAAACAAATATCTAACCACTAAAGTATATAAATTATTATGTTCATATTTGCTCTTTATAATATGCAAATAATATTTTGTTGCTTTAAAAATTAAAAAAAAGGAAAAGAAATTAATCTTTTTCGAACTTATAGGGGCCATGATGGCCCTCCCTTAAATCCACTTGTAATTGTTGTTATGTAAATAATGATGGAATTTGATAAAGGGAACAAAAAAGGGTAGAAATAGCTTATCAAAGACAATCATAATAGATCATCTAGAATATAATAACTACCATATTGACTCTTTTATGTAAATATCCTAACTGACATACTCTAAAAATTCTATCTGATGCAATCTAGAAATTTTACCTAACATCTCTTCTAAAATGTAGATAATGTAGAGGACTTAGGCTAAAACATTGGCCAAAATGGATCAACTTTAATACTCCTCCTTAATACACATTGGCATAACTCCAAACATATCATGTAGCATCTCGAGGCCTTCGTTGCTAGTTGCTTCTTATAGGAAGTGATACTTGATGTTATGCTTCTCCCATTGTATTATACTAAATTTTTTGCAATTGCAATTGCTAGCTTGTTATTACGTAAAATAATTGTGGGCTCTTTTTATTCTTCCCACAAATCTTCCAAAATCCTTCTTAGTCAAATTACTTGACTTGATGTTGCAGCAACTGCAATATATTATTCTTTTTTTGTGGTTACACTATAGTTGCTTACTTCTTTGAGCAACATGGAATGCTTTTAAACCAAGTGAAAAAAGTATAACGTGAGGTGCTTTTCATGTCCTCAATTGATCTTTCTCAATCGCTGTCCATGTAACTAATTAATCTTGATTTATTTTTTGACTCATATCAAATTCCATAACTTTTCATACCTTATAAGTATTCAAGAATTCAATTGGTAGCTCTATAGTATGCTTGACTTAAGCTCTACATGTATCTTGATAGTAAATTTATGGCAAGCATTATGTCTCGTCTTGTAGCTATTGGATATAGTAAGCTTCTATTGAGGCTTCAATAAATATAGCTATTAGTCTTTATTTGATCCATCTTCTTTCTTGTATTTTTCCCTGGGGATTAGCAGTGTAACAATTACCTTACAAGCTTCCATCTTGAATTTTTCTAGAGAGAGATCACTTGTCTCGAATGTCTTTGCCATGTCTTTTTAGAAGTCTTCATCCATTTTCTCATTGTTTCCTATATATATGAATTCATCTATGTATAAGGATATAAGGGGAGTATTGAAGTTATTTTAATTTGTTTATGTAGATTATTGACTCACTTAAGCTCTTACATAATCCTTGATCCATGAAATAATTTTCTATTCTACTGCATCAACTCTTAATGGTTGCTTTAAATCCACAAAATGCTTTTCATAATCTCTTCTTTTTTTTTATAAAAGATGTTTAGCTATGCATCCTTGAGGCTACTCCATATAGATTTCTTCATTTAATATATTTGTTAAGGAATGTTGATTTCACATCGTATTATATATCCTCTAGCTCTTTTAAGCCACTAGTGCCACAAGTGCCCTTTTCAACTTTTTCTTGTAGATCCATTTAACTCCACTTATTTTTTTTATTGTTTTGCTAGTCGAATAATTCTCATATCCCTCATTTTTATCATTGTTACTTCTTTTTCCATTGCTTCAATTGCCTTGAAGTTTTTGGGTTCCATCATGACAATATTGCATGTTTATGTCATATAGGAGTCTTATTTTTCTAATTGATGACTTTAATGAAGAGCTTGTCACTACTTAGACCTTTTTTCATACAATTTTTATCCTCGAGTTTCTTCTTTGCTTAAGTTTAGTAATTACAAAGTTAAAATTCCATAAAAATAAAAGATACCAAAGATAAGATTATATGATTTAGGTAAATTTTTTGAAATGACCTAGATTTACATTTTAATCAAATCTCATGTGTTTATTAATTTATTTTAAGGAGTTGAATTGAATGAGTATGGTTATGTTGTTAGTAGTCTAAGATATATGATTTTGTATGTGTATATGTTGATATTAATATTTTGTTTTATATGCATTAATGTGTGAGTAATGAAATTATTAATGTTGTCTTGTGCACATTAAGATGTTAAGTTAAGTTAGATTAATAACTCAACCATAATTTCACTTAAGTTAGTTGATTAAGTTTCTTGTAATTAAGTAGCATTTATGCCCTAAATATAAGCCCAAATGAAGTTCAAATTAAAGCCAAATGCAACCTAAGTTATATATGCATTAAGGGGTAAATTTGGAATGTGTTAAAGTCAAAATTAAGTTAATTACTACTTTTTGGGCAGCCCATTTTATCCGAATTTTCCTTTTCTCTTCCTTTTCTTTTCTTTTCCATTTCCATCTCCATTTCCAAGCTCAAGTTAGGGTTTATATCAAGTTTGAAAATCAAAGTATTTCTCAAGACAAGGTATGTATATATACTTGAATTAATTTAGTTAAGGGTGTTGTGTTGTTTTATTTTCCTTTCTTGAAGAAGTTGTATGGATTATTGGATGAATTGAGTTTAAGATTGATCAATTGTTGTTCATGCATGGAATGAGTTATGAATGTGTTATATGAGTGTGTGAGAGTATGCATGTATTGTTGTAGTGATATGAAGTGTCTTGATGAAGCAAAGATAGTTTAAGTAGTTAGAGTGGGGGTTGATGGAAGTGGAATTTGAAGTGTTTAATTGTGTTGAATTCATGCTTTGAGTTGCTAGAATTGAGTGGTATAGATATGAGTGAATAATATGAAGTGGAAGTGTAGTTGAGAAAGATTTTGAAGTGTTTTAACCTAGAATTTTACAAAGTGGAAAACAGGGGATTTGAATTTTCGTTTAAGCTTGTTTTTAAAACGTACGCCGGCATCTGGGGATTCTACGCCGCCGGCGTAGAGGCGGTGTAGAAAGCCCACAGAATCGTTTTTCCTAACGCCGTTTGCAACGCCGCCGGCTTTAATGCTAAGAATTTGCCAGCGTCTGTTCTTCAGAACGTACGCCGGCAATTTGAGTCTCTACGCCGCCGGCGTAGAGGCGGTGTTGAAAGTTCACAGAACCAAATTTCTTAAAGCCGACTGAACGCCGCGGCTTTCGCTAGGAAGTCATCCGGCGTTCTTCCTTCCAACTTGTACGCTGGCTTCTGGGAATCAAGGCCGCCGGCGTAGGGTGCAAAGGCTGACGGCGTACACCCTTGAACGCTGCCCGCGTTGGCAGTGTACATTTTCAGAACATTGAACACCGGCTCAACGCCGCCGGCGTTGAGTGCCGGCGTATCCCCTGTGTTTTTCAATTTTAAGAGCTTTTTCTAAAAATTTTCCAAAGTTGTTATTTGAGCAATTAAGTGTTTATTAAGTGATTTAGAATGTAATAGGACGTTTAAATGCTTATTGGTGACTTTGTAATTAATGAATTGGATGTCTTTGATTAATTGTGATATACGGATATAATATGTATATATTTGTGAGAATGAAATCTATAATTGTTGATTTATTAATTATTGTGACATTTCTATTACAGTTAAGGATTCTTCGGTTAGTTCATCACCGAGAGATCCTAGTTCTATACTAACGGGTTCAGGTACGCAATAACTTGTCTGATGTTTGCTAGGACCAGACATTTCTAATTTGACCTAAATTGATTCGATTTAACATTTGGATGAATTGGATGTCTATTACGCTGTTTAATCTGGTCCGAGGAGCAGCAAACCTGTCATGATGCAATGACATGTTAGCTAGGCGCTTAACCAAGTCATGATGCAATGACTTTACCATGATGCAATGGTACGCTATGATGCAATAGCGATTCTTTTGGTTAAGTGGGTAGCCGATAGGGGGGAATTGTATCTGTGTAACGTTTGCTTAAACTTAGGGGGAAATACCATGATTTAGTTCAAGGTTTATGGGAACTTGTGAACTAGGCTCATGTTATGGACTGAGTTTAAGTAGAGTCGGGCAACGGCTTTTAAACCCTAGATGAAGCTATTATCTTCATGAAATAGATATAGGAGATATAAGTATTCGGACTGCTTATATCAACCCCCTGAGCAGCTGCTGTTACTCAGGATCCCTGGATTCCCGAAGTGTGACCGGGGTTTGAATACCCTCTTGTTGATTTGTGAATCAAATTGTAATAAAGATAACCACTTGTTCTATGGTGCATTACATGAATTGGATGACTTGTTATGCATTGGTTATTGTGTACTGGGCCTCTGGCTCACTTTTGCTGCTTTGCAGGTATTGGAGACGAGTATTACGATGACTTGGGCTATGGGTCCGATTTCGAAAGATTTCTGGACGAGTGGGATGAATAGGATCCGATTACCCGGGACTTTTAGAAGACTTTTTGCTAAGGACAAACTATGTATAGAAGGCTTGTTAGTTAAGCCAAGTTCTTTTTGTAATGACCTTAAGATCCTTTAGGATTCTCATGTTTTGAGAAAACATGTAATTTTTGTAGTGTCATGTATTGGCACTAAACGATGTTTATATGATGTAAATGTATGTATAAATTGCTTTTGTTAGCAATCTTGTTTTATTTAAAAGTTCTTTACAAAGTACAGTGATTTTGATCAAACATTTTTCATAAACTGTTAGTTTTAGGACAACCTTACATATAATGTGAAAAAGTTATATGTGGTTGGGGATTCGGTACTCTAAGTCTCGGGATTTAGAGGACCGGGTCTTTACAATTTTACTAACATAGTTATATAATCCTAAAGTATAGTATGAACTATTAAATCTTTAGTGTATATTAGGTAATTAATGATAGTTTAGAAAGAAACTGCGAAATATAAAATACTAAATATTAATCGAAAATTAATGTTTATGATATTTAGAACCTAAAATTTATCTTCAATTTTATTGTCTTGAAATAATTAATGTTTTTTTTTTTTGTATATTAATTAATATCTATCTAATATCATAAATTGTTCGTCTTTAATACGCTATTTACTTTAATTTTCATAAGTTATGCTTAAATTTGTTTAAAAATTTATCAAAAAGGTCTTGCAAAATATGTTTTACCATAAATTACAGGGCAAGGGTAAACATGTTCACTTTTCATAAAGTTTTCATCATTAAATGCTAGAGATGATGTTTTTCAAATCAAGTTTCTTTTACTTTTTCATACTTGCAAAAGAAGCACCTGTAATTTGAAAATTTACACCAGCTACGCATTATTGACACCAGAGGATAAATACAAAATATTTTAAAAATTTGCTAGTCTAATATCATTCAATATAGCTAATGCAAAATATATTTTATCAATTATAAAACTAGATAAATACAAACTTCTTTTGTTGTCATTTTTTGTAAAACCGTCATTTTCATTTTACTTACATTTACAAGACACAAAACATTTCTTCAAAGCCTCACTTTCAAAATCAATAAATCTTTAAGAAATCATATCTCAAACTATACTTCCAGTATTTTTGAAGAAGTAGGTCAAACAATCACTTAAAAAAACATTAGTGAAGCTAAGTTAATTTTATCTTTAAAGTATAGTAAGTTCTTTTTTGTCAAATACATTAGTACACCTACATGTTTTACTATTTAAAAATAAAATGCTAAGTTTAGTAGGTATACTAAGTTAATTAACTAAAATTGGGCTTACTTAGAAATAATAAGAACATGTGTAAACTTATCCTGTAACCTTGATTATGTCAAGAGTTATAGTATATTTGTTGAAAACTTATGAGTATGTATAACCTTGCCTAACAAACCTAGATATGGCAATTATGAAATAAACTAGAGAAAAAACTAAACTAAACACTCATATTTGAACCTTGGTTAAATGATAAACTGATGGATTTTTAAGTTTAATTAGTAAGTGGAATCGCCATATTCATAGCAACTTATAATTCCTTATAGACAAACAAACAAATGAAGTTAAGACATAAGTTTATGACATTTAGGCACTAATAGGAATTCTTGTTTAGTTATATGCTTAGTAATATATGTTTGCTATCTTATAGATCCAGATCAGGACTTTCCCATAGACTACGACGATGGCTAAGGAAAGAATGCTCAAGTCAGTAACTTTGATCTTCTTATCGATTGTATAATGTGGATTGTTGATTGTTTGAAAATTTTTTGGTCACTAAATAATCTAGTATAAATTTTAATTAACCATTAAATAAAATAGACATGTATTGCACTACTACATAAAATGCATTTACGTGGTGTTCATATCACGTAGTGTCTCAGTTTTATAGTAATGTTGAATTTTTCTAGTGAATTGAATGAAATTCTAGTTCTATGGAAGGTTGCCATTATGTTGTCAGCCCCATAGAAACTAAGCAGGCACCAAAGGGCGTTGTCGATTGGCATTGAAATGATATAGTTAATATTTGATGGAGTTTCTAACTTTTAAGGTTTAGTTGAGTTATAATACTTGTATGTATTTATAAAATAGTAAATAAGTTTAAAAATGATTTCTTCTTCCTAAGTTCTTAGTCTCTCCTGGCATGAATTAATACAGCTAGTCCTTTAAGTTTAACCCCAAGAGAGAGTGAAAATCTGCATGTGTTTGGATTCGATCATCCAAATTGTAATCGTCACATAAGGTTGAGTATTGTATTGTATATGTTTTTTAAGTAAACTTGCTTGACATTGTTTTATTGTGTCAAGATCTGGTTATTCAATGAGTTATTGTTTGCTCACCCTCCTATAGACTTATGTGGTTACAGGGATCTTTAGAGTAGATCTATATATAAAAGTTGGAGCTAGTATATATTAGCAAAGAAGTCAAGACTTGGACTAAAAAAATAGAATAGTATTTTGTGTAAAGAACAATCCAAAAACAATGTCTGTATAGCTTGATATAATAGTTAAAAACTTCTTGTAAGAATTATTTAATGCTATTCCTATAAGTGATTTTATGTGTATGCAATGTATTTTTTTATTCTAAACAAACTTTCAATCCTATTATAATTGTCCACGTCATGGGGTATTCTAGTTATACAATGCTCATGTGCCTTTCTAGAAGTCTTAAATGGTTTAATACAAATGCCTGTAACTCCATTATTACATGGTGCATCGATACTGCTAGGATACCCTGTGGTGGTATGACAGTAATTAGCTTGATTTTTTTTTCTATTAATATGTAATCTTTCTCAATATGATTGGTTCTCTTATGGATACGTGCATGGTGGATATTTTCCCTTCTTTTGATTCAGTGTTTAAGTACATTTTGTAATTCTTCTCCCTTTTCTTGAAATTAGATTTGTTAGACTTTTTATTAGTTTATATTGAAAAGCATTTTCAAGAGAATTTTCTTCTTACCCTGCTTCATCTTTTTTTATAGGTTTCAATTGATCCAACCAAGTCTTTCATTGTCACAGTGGTGAAATATTTTCTTTCTTCACCAATGGTGATTATAGGGTCATCTGTTTAGTAATACTTATGAAAAAAATTTCCATCATAACCCTTCTTCTATTAATTTCCTTTCAATAAGCATTTGGTTAGTTTACTAGTTCACTTAGTCCTATGTAATATTCACTAATGGTTTTAGAATCCTTCATTTTCATATTTTCGATGTCTCTTCCAAAAGTTTAATGTTTAAAAATATGCATTTTAGCACTCCCTGAAATTCCTACTAAAAATTCCCGATACTTTCTTTATAGATGTAACAACACAAATTCTTGAAAATATATGATCTACCACTATTATTTGAACAAACCTTGAATCCTTCACCTTGTTGTCCTTTAATTAATTAATTTATTTTTAATAAAGGTTAACTTAGTAGTATCTTTCAACATAATCAACCATTTTCGATTATTTCCCATAATTTTATAGATTAAAAATAAGTTCTCATTTTAATGGGTCATTAATAAAAATTTTGGCTTAGAAAGATAGCAATCAACATTTGTTTTGTAAGCCTTTGTGTGGACTTGGTATGGATTGGAGTAGAATCAAAAGTTTAAATTAAGTGTAAATGTGTTTAAAAAATATTTGATAGAATAATGCCCAATAGATCACAAGACTTGGCTCTAATACCAAGTATGTAGATGGAGATAGAATTTGTTTAGAAAAATACTTGAAGTAAAAATAGTCTATAAGAGATAATGAAAATAAAGAGTGCTTGAATTGGAGGAACATGGTGTAAGTCCTTTTTTTTTTCCTATTCATAGAATTTTAATCTAATGGTCATAATTAGCATTGTTAGAACCGGATCAAGATTTGACTTGGATATGTTAAGTGGTCAAAGGTCAAAGGTTTGAACCGAGTTGACCGAAGTCAATAAAAAGTAAAATTATAAGGAATATTTTAATTATGAATGACAAATGTATATAGCATCACTTAATTAAATGTATATATTAATCAATTCCATTAATTATCTATTAAATTTATAGAAGGTATATACTTTAAAAAGGGAAGAAAGCATAATGTAATTATTATATTTTATAAATTTATAATATATTTTGGGCTTGTTTGGATTGTCAGTTTATTATCGATATTGATTTAGTATTGGTTCAACATTGGTTCAGTATCGGTTCGATATTGATTTAACATTGATTTAGTTTTGTCAATTTATGAGTAAAACTTTCAAATTTTCATCAATATTTTATCAGTATCAGTTTAGTATTTGTTTAGACCAAAACGATACCAAAATGACGAACCAAAATGCTTAACAGATGTAATATATGTTTAAAATTTCTAATAATTTTTTTTATCCATCAATTAGCTATTGAACACATACGAGGTATAGATCTTAAAACGAGAAAAACGCATAATATAATGATTATATTTCATAATGTTTATAATTTATAATGTGTTATATATAAATATATTATAATTTCTATGAAGTGTTTTATTTTTTAATCTTTTTTTCGGTTGGGTAAAACCGATCCGGGTCTATCGGGTCAATTCGGAATGATGCAAATCCAAGCTAAACATGCAAGTCGAGCCTTTTTGGTTGGTTCCAATTAAACCAAGTCGAACTAGTTGGATTAGTCTAAGTCCAACAACATTGATCATAATACATTGTCTAAAAGATTATAAACTATTTAGGAAAGTCCTATGTAAAAATCTCAGCTAACATGGTTTTGGGCTAAAACATATGCCAAATATGCTAAAGTGGATTGATTTTAATAAGAACAACTTAAAAGTGTAGAGCTAGATCCCGTGCTTACAAAGTATACATTTTTAAGATTGAAGTCAATTCATGGTAACACTTTAGTAAACTCCAACTTGGCTAAATTAAACTATTTTAGAATTGATTTATCTAAAAATATTTTGTTTTTATCATAATAATATTACGATCTAAACTCAATTCATGCTTTATTAACTAAGAATGATGCCAATTAGTTAAACTAGATATTATAAAATTCAAGATTAAATCAATAAACTACTCAAATAGATAGAATTTAAACTAAATTTTAGTATTATAAAATTGAATTCAAATAACTCAAGTTCAATTAAGAAAAACTCCTAAGTAGATTTTGCTTTATTAAGTTCTTGTATGGTGCTGCTGTGGCGTTTCATGGCATGTGTAACTCTAAAAGAACAAAAATAATTGATAAAAATTAAAAGGGTCTAAGAATGTGGTTCGCACACCTTCTCCTCTAGAAGAAGTAGGTAAGTCATTCAAAGAAGCCAATATAGTAATACTAACTAGATTTAATTCCTATAGTTCCAACAATAATTAGCATCTAGGGATACTCAAAATAATTATATGATTATTCCGAGTGTTATTATAAAGTAACCATGTAAAGAATATAATAATAAATGTCTTTTTATTGATAAAGTATAAGGATGATAATATCTAATGATTGGCTTAGGACACAATCACTAAAAATCTCTAATGACTATTACAAGTCTAGCCTATTATAGGATTAAAATAAAATCTAATTAAAAATTCGATATATATAAAAAGAGATACTAATCCTATTAAATATAGGAAAATAGTAAAATAACGAACCATATCTATCTAAAAGAAAAAAAAAATCTTCTAAAATAATAATATGTCCTTCTTGCGCTTGTGCTAATAATTAGAGTTGTGAAAAAAAGTTGACCGAACCATGAACTATATCAAACTACACCAAAATTTTGGTTCTTTTTTTGAAACAATTCGATTTAAGATCGTGAACCAAATTGCATTACATTTTTTAAAAAAAATTGAAACGAATTATTTTTTCTTTTGATTGTTTTATTAAAAAAATTTAATTATTTTCACATTTGATTTTTTTTATTTATATATGTATATTTCATGGAAATGAAATTAGAATGATCATATCATATTTCAATTATTGTAGTGTGTCATCATATAAGAAAATTTTTAGATTTTATTCCCTAATTTTTTGAACTTTTTTTTTCTTTTTCTCTTACTAATTAATCCACTATATTACCCAATTACCTACTGGTTATATAATTGATGATATATTAAGTAGAAGTATACATTGAATTAAAATTTGTCTTATATTGGGATAGCATATTTTTATTTTATCGAGTCTATTATATCTTTATAATTTAATAAAGTTATAATTTTATAATGATGAAATCTCTTATTCACTATAAGTTTTACATATTTATTTTGGTAAATAATTAATT
Organism: Combretum micranthum; assembly: GCA_024138025.1. Lineage (NCBI taxonomy): Eukaryota > Viridiplantae > Streptophyta > Magnoliopsida > Myrtales > Combretaceae > Combretum > Combretum micranthum. Next base: position 96,918 of record JAMXBD010002464.1, on the reverse strand, counting down.
TTAAATACTACTGTTTATATTTGCATTAGTGATATGAGATACGTGATTGAAGCTTTTCGATAAAATGTATTTTAATTTTAAGAATAAAAAATAGTTCGAATCACAAGTCGAAGTTTACCAAACCATATTTTCTTTGATTAAAATAATTACAAATTGAACCATATAGTTGGATTTGAATTTACAAGAAAAACCGAACCGTACCATACATGCCCCTCCCAATAATTTAACTCTATCATTTGTCTCACATCAACCCTAGTTGGACAAAATTTGCTATGGAATTTTGATCATCTAAAGAATCACCAATATAAGGAATAAGATGTTTAACACTAAACACATGCACAAATGGGAAAAAGTTTTGAATCTTGAATCTCTTCCACACATTGTTATTATTGCCTTCATGTTGGCATTTTCTCCAAGAACAAGTGCAACTCTAATATGAACTAACACATGAGAAACGATTCGAGTTTAAAATAATTAATCAAAATCTATTCAATTGTGCACGATTACCAAATGATATTATTTTATATGTTTGTTGATTCTAAAGAAACCTAGTCAAATAGACATCAAAATTACTAATATGGACTTATTTTCATCTAATTTTGAAATAAATAATTAATGAACTTGAGTAATTTCATGAAAATTATTACAGCATCATAAAAATATGTGCATTCATTTTATATTATCAATTTATTAGCTAAGCCTTTTATCCATAACTTGCAAAACTACATATTTACTTTTAAATTGCATTAACCACATAAATCATTAAATTTATTGAAAAGGTGGTGCTCAACCACTCTTATAATCATAGTAATGCTCTAGAAATCATTACATCACTAACTCATTGATTAATTTCATGAAAATGAAATTATAGACAAAATTCTCAACTTTTCAATTCTTACAGAACATAACAAATAATAAACAACATAATTTGTAAAAATTTGGGACATATATGAAATTTGATGTAACTAGGAGTACTTTATACCAAAATTCATCACAAAACAACATAATCAACAGTTTCGAAAATATACCTACATATTTGATAGAGGTAGAGCATGATCTCAAGGACATGCTACGTAATGTCCTAAAATTTCATCGAAGCATATATCGCCACGTATAACATTTATATGTTATATGCTCAAACCTCCTTATATGATTTATTTATTGTAAACATTTGCTATTCACTTTTAAGTTATAAAATCGATTAGTTAGATTCTCAAAACAACTGGATTTAAACTTACAAAATAAACTTTTACAAAAACATTTAAATAACTACTCTCATGAGTAATCAATTTTTAAAAATAAAATCATACCATTAGGTATCTCATATACCCTTTCATGATGATAAACAAAGCTTAAGACTTGTTACAAAAGCATTGGGTTTCACTAGATCCTTAAAAGAATATTACAAATTCTCAAAAAATAAATCCAATCCTTAATATAAAAATGAAACAAAATAAAATCCAATGAACCTAACTCATCTCACACTCCAACAAATCCTTCTCGAGACACCTCATACTCCCAAATCAAAGATAATTATCAACACCACCATTATCAACTTCATCATCATCATTTCATCAAAATAACACCTGGAAAAAAAATACAACAATAATAATAATGAACCAAAGCCTAATATACAGTAATACAACCACACATAAAGTGACACACGAGCTTAAGTAAATGCAATGCAATATCTACAAGTTATTATCTTTAATTAAATTAAACAAATCAACACTGTAGCACTCACACTTCGATTTTACTCATGGGGAATCTGGAGGTCTTGAGTAACAGCAGTTGTTTAGGGGGATGATATAAGCAGTCTGGTTCTCTATATCTCATATATCTAATCGAAAAGGAAAATAGCCTCATCTAGGGTTCAAAGTTGTTACACATACTCTACCCATCACAGTACATAATATAATAGGGCTCAACTGGTCCCATAAATATAAGCCCTACTATACTACTTCTCATCGATTAAGATAAACATTATGCTGATACTATTTACCCCATCAGTTACCTGCTGAGCCACTTATGAATCACCCTTGCATCATGGCATACCATTACGTCATTGTATTTGTCATTGCATCATGACATGGAGATGACCTAAGCACCTAACTACCATACTTGGCTCCAGATAAGGTATTAGTCCATTAATGTTGTGTTTTTATTTTATTTTATTTTGATAATTTTAGATTTTATAGACATTTTTTTTATTTTTGTTTAATTATTAATTAAACAAGTATATATATATATTATATTACATATACACAATAATTTATCATACTTTAAAAGTATAATTTCACCTGTAAATATCAATCAGGTTGATGGATTTATTTTTAAAATCTTGAAATATTTGGAAATTTATAAATCAAGTTTCTAATAAATAATATATTTTTTTAGTGCATACCAATAATTAAACTAAGCCATTTCTATTGTTTATTTTGCAAAACCTGCTTTACAGGAGTATCTCAACGAACTCTTTGTAGCAGTATTATAAAATAAAATTCGATCAAAAACTGTCATTTTAAGCTCTATACTGGTATCGGCCTAAAAAATAAAAGCTCCATACTAGTAACTTCGAGCTTGAAGTATCCCGTTATTTCAAATTAATATCTTGAAAGTCCGAGTTTCAAAATTTATAAGAGATAAAAGTATTCTTTAAAAGCATAAGGACTATAATATATATATATATATGTATATATGTATATATAAACTATCGTATTATTAAATCAAAATCACATACTGTATATGTGATATTTGAAAAGTAAAAAATTACGCCATTTCAGAAAGAATAAAACACATAACTTATTAGTAATAAATATGATTTCCAAAAGCAAATTTAAAATTGCATGTATTACTTGTGATTTCCAAAAGCTAAATGGTATTTTAAACATACGTTTTTCTTTTTCTTCTTTTAATTAAAAATTCCTTATCTACATATGATTTTATAATGGTATTTATGTAATTAAGTTGCCTAAATAAATTTGTGGCACATATCTCTACATATATGTATTGTGAAAGTAACTAAAATGCTCATTGACTTTTTAAATAGTCAAAGTCAGAAAATAATATTAAGGGTTAATGTTACAATAGTACATAAATTTCATAAAATATGTAATCAAATACTTAAAATTTAAAATTGATCAATTTAATATCTTAAAGAACTTTTCGTACATGTTAACAGTATTTCTATTAAGTTTTTTTAAGTACTAAATTGATCAATTTTAAAATTTAGGTATTAAATTGATTAATTTTAAAATTCAAGTACCTAATTTTATATTTTATCAAAATTCAGTACCATTCGTGACATTATCGCTTTATGAAAATAGATCTCCTCTATTAACTTTCTTTAATTTTCTTTAAATTATCTTGTTATGTTTTGTCGTCACGTGCATTCAATGATTGAATTTATAAGGAAAAAGATGATATTATATCATCTTATAAGATAATAAAAAAATTGAGACAATTTAAATTATTAATCAAGAAAAATAAAATGAAAAGAAAGTAGTACAATAATAATAGACGGTACGAGGCAACAATAATGGCCTAGGGACGAAACCTCATAACTCCATATTTGCATTCATGAGCGGAGTCTTAAAATTTACTAAAGCAAAATGAACATGCCTTGTATGGACGAAACTAGCGGCCCAGGTGCAACAGCAGAATGATTCAAACGAAAAAATATTTAGGATATTCCAATTTACATGCATATTTACCGGTACCAATGATAATTAAACATTAATTAAATTTTTATATAGGATAAATTAAACCAGAAGATCATAATATTTAAGGGTAAATTCATTTAAAATCACAATATTTCAAATGATTTATTAAGATCACAATGTTTAGTTAGGAAAGTGGATCAATTGTGGTTACTATTAACATATGTTACAACGTGATGAATCTTTCCAGTTTTAATTAAATTTTCCCGTATTGGCATGTGTTTAGTTGATTCACTTCTTTAAGCCTTGTGACTTCAAATGAAACACTTGAAATATTGTAACCCCAAATGAACTTGCACTAAAACGTTATGACCTTCTGATATAATTTACTCTTTTTATTTACCAAAATATTTATAAAATATAATAATTAATTTTTAATTAATTATCTATTATTACTATTATATATATAAACATAACTAATATTTATCTATAATTCACAGCATACACAAATATAATTAATATTTAACTATATTAATATTATCATTTACGTACACGAATGTAATTACAATTTATCCATAATTTACAATACATAACGAGAATAATACCCGATAAATCCTTTTCCACTAGAGCATCACTTTTGGTAAGTAGGGGTACAAGCAAATTGAGCTAAGCTAGGCTTTTGAGGGTTCGGACTTAACATGTTTAATAAATTAATGAGCTTGAGTCAAGCCAAGCTCTTAATGAGTTTAGAATGTACAAGCTCGAACTCGTGCCTATTAAGGATTTGTAAGCCTAAGTTTGGCTTTTTTTTATAAATAATTATATATAATTATATTTATAATATTACATTAATATAAATAATTATATATAATATTATATTAATATATTTAGCAAGATCTTAACAAGTCTGTTCATAAGCCGGCTCATAACACAAAAGAAAAGCTCAAGCTTAGTTTAGTTAAACAAGCTTAAATTCGAGCTCCAGCTTGGCTAGTTTAGCTAAACAAGCTGGGTCTAAGACAGGCTAAGCTCAAATAACTAACGAGTAGCTTAGTTCATTCAGAGCCTACTCGTAAGACCGTTAAGAGATTCTCAAGGTGTCGCATCAGCATTTTAAGATTATATTCTTTTTAAAAGAATCTTAGTACATTGTCTAAAAGGATCATTACTTGATATCTTATATTTATATATTTATTCTTTCTGTGGATCGCATAGACTTCTATGTAATACACTTGACAAAATAATATAATGACATAATGAACTCCATCTCATTGTTAATTGGCATAGGGAAAGCCGAAGCCAAAGCCAAAAGCAAAAACAAAAGCAAAGTTCCTTGGTTCATACTTATTAATGAAGCGCGTACCAACAGTCACCATTTGATTCATCACTACCGGACCCAACGCGCCTCAATTAATATTTGGACTATTAGAATTCACTCAACCATCATTGTTAATATCATAGGGAAATCGATGGCGGTGTTAATTGCCACTTTCCAGCTTTGCATGATCTGTTTCGTTGTTTGGCTGCAAGTTGACTATTCTTACATCAGGAATATCGTGTGGTATTTGCTATTCTATTAAACAAAACGCAAACCCCACGACCACACTTGCATTATTATTTGACTTATAATCCAACGCAATGGCTAAGAAAGCTGACCAACTTTTCATGCTTCCTACGTAGTTTCCTATTCCTTGTATCGCATAATTTAATTCCAATTAATGCCAGCTTTACCTTACACTTTAAAACGACATTGCCAGCTCTTGCCGACCCCCAATATTTCACCCTATATAAACCATTCGAAGTCCGAAGCCTAACATCAAACATTTTTAGTTACTCAAAATACATAAATAACATTGGTCAACATCCTCTGTTTCGAATTAAAAGAAACAACTTGCTCTTTTCTTTTGCTAAGAGTTCATCAAATATGTTTGCCGTCATGGTTATGGTCCTGCTGGGACTTTCTATAATGGCCTCAGCTGCCAACTTCTTCCAAGACGTCGATGTTACCTTTGGTGAGCAACGTGTCAACATACTCAATGGTGGACAGCTTCTCAATCTCAATCTTGATCAAGCATCCGGCTCTGGTTTCAAGTCCAAGGATGAGTACTTGTTCGGCAGACTTGATGTGCAAATTAAGCTTGTATCTGGGAACTCAGCAGGAACTGTCACTACGTTCTATGTAAGTTACACCTTCTTGGAGAACATGTGCTGAATAGAAACTTGTCCTAGAGTGTTTCTACTAATTTACTTGCATTCCTTTTTTGGTATCATTGCAGTTGTCTTCGCTAGGTCCAACACATGATGAGATCGATCTCGAATTCTTGGGAAATCTCTCAGGCAATCCATACACACTTCACACCAATGTGTTCTCACAAGGGAAAGGCAACCGCGAGCAGCAGTTTCACCTTTGGTTCGACCCCACATCGACCTTCCATACCTACTCAATTGTCTGGAATGCTCAAAAGATAATGTAAGGCTCTTAAACATTGATCCACATCAGTCGTCATCATGTAACTTTTTCAAATCTTATAATTAATTTACTAGTTGCTGATAAGGTTCTGCATATTTCTTGCTTGCTCTTTCCAGATTCTTGGTAGACAACATTCCTATTAGAGTATTCAACAACTTGAATCAATCGGCGTACCTTTCCCCAAGAACCAACCAATGCGGGTTTACTCTAGCCTCTGGAATGCTGACGATTGGGCAACCATGGGAGGGCGTGTCAAGACAGACTGGACAAAAGCGCCCTTTACAGCCTCTTTCCGGAATTTCAATGCTAATGCTTGCGTAGTGTCATCTGCTGGGTCATCTTGCAACTCCAAGTCATCAACTGCTTTGCAGAACACTGCTTGGCAAGACCAATCTCTTGATGCCTCTAGTCGAAATAGGCTTCGATGGGTTCAACAGAAGTATATGATTTACAATTACTGCGATGACAAGCAAAGATTCGCTCAAGGCCTTCCCTTAGAATGCAAACAATCACTATTCTAAGCTTCGAGCATCATCCACAAACCTGCAACCTTTGTGTTTATTTTTTGTTTTTCAAATATTTTTTATGTGTTTCAACTATAATGAATTCAACATTCTTTTTGTATGTATATGTTAAAATCAATGAATGAAGACTGTTTACATGTTCACTTACCTGTCATCTCCATAATGCCTATTAAAATTTGAGGGGCGCTAATGGAAAGTGGAAACTGGGTTGAAAACACCAGTTGCAAAAGTTAAAAAGAGTAAAAACATCTTTATATGTATTTGTGATAGATCATTAGCTTCAAAAACTCTTGTTTGTAGTTAAGCCGTAATTCTGCAATGTCTGCTGAAGACACTTTAACTTATACGAAATCTGGTGTTTCAGTCCATTGACAACTTCATTAGATTTTCTGTGATTGAATCTTAAAATAATTCTGTTTACAATTATATAAAAACCTGACATGTATCCTATGAGGTGTTATAATATTTCTGTTATTGCATTCCAGTGGTAAATAACTCAAGAGTTAAGATAATACAATAATGAGTTAGGCTGAGATTTTCTGAGAAGGAACAGATCATCATATGACTAGAAGGTCAGCCCTTAATTAAATTTATGTATGTATTGTTGATATTACAATTAGAATTGATGTTATGTATGTATAAAAATTTGTATGTAAATTTATTATGATATTTTCTATAACTTCATAAATATCTTTCGAGAAATAATTAAGGATATTCGGTTAATTTTTTAAGAGATTATATGTAATACACAACTAATCAAGTCAATAATATATATTAGGAATTTGATGAAAGTAATACAGAGTAAATCCATAAAATTGAATATTTTAATTATGTTTATTATTAAATAAAAAAGGAATCATGAACCAGATTTGGAACTTTTATTCTAGAAATTTAGGATTATGGAGGGAAAAAAAGGGTAATACGTGACAACATAAGCTATAAGAAGCATTTATGTGAAATTGGATTTTTAAATGAATAAAAATTACAACTAATATTAGTTTTAAACTAGAATTTACTAGGTTAAACATTAAGTATTCTGAAATTAATAAGTGAGATTTGATGTTTTGATATTTAAAAATATATATACATGTTATATAATTTTTACAAATGATAAACAAGATATAATTATATTCAAAGTGTCGCATAAAAATAATACTGGGTGGAAATTTTTCATTTCATTTGTGTATATTAACATTGACGTCAAAATGCAAATGTCACTTCCGTGTTAAATGCGGAATAGGGCTTCTGATGAAATTTCAAACCTTGACTGGAAAGGTACTATAATTAATACCATTAATGCTTGGAAACTTGCACAACTCATATTTTTATCTAGACACGACTTGAGGGAGAATTTGTTTTGCTCAGACTTATCTAAACTGTCCACCTGCCGTATGTATAAATAGAGAATGAAAATGTTTAGGCTACAGGCAGAATAGAAATATGTATTTCTCAATTTTTTTTTTGGGCCGAAATATATTTCTCAATTCGGTAGAGAGAATAATGTGCATGTTTTATTCTACTTTTCAGATGAATAGTTCGAAATGTTTTAAAAAATATCTAGAATTGTTAAAAAAAATAATAAAGGAAAAAAAATTTCAAAAAGCATTATCGGTATACTCTCACACCTGAATTAGATGTTAATCATGTTAAATTATTTAACATTAGTAGTTCATGTAACTTATAGTATGGCTTTAATATAAAAAGTCAAATATGATGGTCATTTGGACATAATGGTAATTTTGAGTCATAGGGTTTTAAAATCTCTCACTCTTCCTATTTAAATATGACAATTAAAAAAGAAAAATATCGTATCTTTTCATAAGTGTCATTTCATTTAAAGAAAAAAGTATCGTATCTTTTCATAGTATCATTTCATTTTCTTCACCATCAAAGAAAATAGAAAAGTGAAAGAGAAGAGTAGGAGAAAATCATCAAGATAAAATCAATACAAAATCGAGAAATTTTCTTCTCTTGGTTTGAACTCAAAAGGCTATGGACAATGGTATGTATCAAAACCATTAATTGATTGTTGCTATCATATTGAAAAGATTCGGTATTGGTAATTGGATTTACATAAAGATCCTGCATTAAAAAAAATTAAAAATGTATATCAATTGGTATCAAAGCGGGTATGTAAATGCCTTAATTTACTATTATAATTATTGTTGGTTTTGTTGTACCTGTTTCTGAAACGGAAAACGTAATGTGAATGTTTTTGTTTTCCTCAACTGGAAGCGAATGGAAAATAACTTTATAAGAATTAAAATGTTCTTGTTTTCTGAAACGAAATTAGTCGATATCCAAAATGTTATGTTCCTGTCAATTCATTGTGTAATATTAAATGTTCTTGTTTTCCGAAACGGAATTCGTCGATATCCAAAATGTTATGTTCTTCTTATTTTCCCAAATAACATTTTGGTCTGAGATGATGCTTTACAAACGTGGATAACAACCGCTACAAATTTTCCTGTGGAAGACATGTCAAGAATAAATTAGTTAAAATTAACGTTGTTTCTGTTCGTGAATTCATGGATTAACATGTCGTTTAATATTTATTATTATAAGAAATGCTAGAATGATTTCCTGGTCAAAGCATATAATGGCAAATTCTTTCATGAATTCTGATAGTGAGATCCTTTCAATGACATCAGAACAAAAAGTTTTCCTAATCTTTTTATTATTATAAGAAATGCTAGTATATTGCACAACCTTGAAAGACATTGTTGAAAGAATCTTCATGTTCCGATGGCAATGGATGAATATAACATGTATATATTTACAGATATTTGTTGAAATCATGTTAGTGTGAATGCTGACACTGAAAGTTTTCTTAATCAAATATTTATTATAACAAAAGCTTGTTAGTCACCAAAGTGGCTTAGCTTGGAAAGATTTAAAGATTTAAATTGTATTTTCAATTGTTCATGTTCATGTGATGCTAATAAATGACATAAAAGTTTGAAGTGAACAATTGTGATCATTAATTATAATGCTAGGAGATCATCCAAAGATGGATCATTGCTTATAATTAATGATACTAAAAGAGATTCATTGATATACTAGGTGAATATGATTGTATATCCAAAGATAACATACATATTGACTTAAGTATGATTGATTGATCTATCAAAGTATATTTATCTAAGCATCATTATTGATTAAAGTTATGCATTAAAGTATACCCAAAGGTGATCTTAAATACATAGTTAAAGTTTATCATTTATTTGAATCTATTTAAGTTTACTCAAAGCATTAATATGTATATTTGGATTACATTTGCAGCTTCTAGCAATTTATTCGCTTTGGGCAATGGAATGATCAAGTTCAAACGAACTATGTGGAATGGTCTGAACAGATCCAATTTCAACTAGGTATTTTGGATTTAGACCTAGCAATTATTTCTGATGAAAAGCCTATAGCCATTACTGAGACTAGTACTGAGTCAGACAAGTCCTTTATGAGCTTGGGAACGGTCTAATAGGCTGAGTTTGAACTTGATGCGAATGATGATGGCTGAAAATGTTAAGCCATCGATGCTTAAGACGGAAAATGCAAGGGAATTTATGATGAGAATTAAGGAATACTCTCAATCAGATATAGCTGACAAATCTATTGTAGGAAGCCTAATGAGTGAGCTGACAACCAAGAAATTTGATTGGTCACACCTATTCATGATCATGTGACAAGTATGGCTAATCTAGCAGCAAAACTGAAGTCAATGGGTATGGATGTGAGTGAATCCTTTTTGGTTCAATTCATCATCAACTCGCTTCCTCCTGAGTTTGGTCAGTTCCAGGTGAATTACAACACCATTAAAGAAAAATGGAACCTTCAGGAAATAAAGGCCATGTTGGTTCAGGAAGAAGGGAGATTAAAGAAGATGAAGGATCACTCTGTTCATCTCACTGTTCATAATGATGTTGGTACAGCAAGTCTAAACCATATAAGAAGAATAAGAAGAAGGACAAAGCCTCTATGAAAGTCACTGGAGGTCAGATCCATAAGGATCAGAAGTGCTTTTTCTGCAAGAAGACTGGTCACTTCAAGAAAGATTGTCCAAAAAGAAAGGCTTGGTTCGAAAAGAAAGGTATGTACTGTATATCAGTATGTTTTGAATCAAATGTTATTGAAGTGCCTAATAATAACACTTGGTGGTTAGACTCTGGGGCTACTATTCATGTGTCACATATTATGCAGGGATTCCTTTCGATCCAGCCCATAAGAGGAACTAAAAGTTCCTTTATATGGGAACAGAATGAAGGCACGAATAGAAGGAATCGAGACGTACAGATTGATTTTGGATAGGGTGTCGCCTGGATCTAGAAAAGTGTCTCTATGTTCCTGAATGTGCTAGGAATTTAGTTTCTGTTGCAAAGTTGGATGAAGTAGGATTTAACTTTAAGATTGGAAACGGTGTATTTTCATTGTATAGACATTCGTACTATTATGGATCTGGTACTTTAGTTGATAATTTGTACGTTTTAATCTTGATGTTATGTATGCTGATTCTTTATTTCTTGTTGAGCATAATATAGGTAACAAACGTAATGCACATAATGATAGTTCTGCTTTCTTATGGCATCAAAGATTAGGTCATATATCCAAAGAAAGGGTATTGAGGTTGGTGAAAGGTGATATCTTGCCTCAATTGGATTTTACTGACTGGGAAGTATGTGTTGATTGTATAAAAGGAAAACAAATTAGACACACATCAAAGAACCCAGCCACAAGAAGTAATGAACTTCTTGAATTGATACACACTGATATTTGTGGTCCTTTTGACATTCCAACATGGGGTGGTGAAAAATATTTCATCACATTTATTGATGACTACTCACGATATTGTTACTTATATCTATTGCATGAAAAGTCACAATCAGTTGACATCCTAGAGGTGTTTGTTAATGAAGTGGAAAGGCAGTTAGATAGAAAGGTGAAAGTAGTAAGGTCAGACAGGGTGGTGAATATTATGGTAAATTCAATGAAAGTGGACAATGTCCTGGTCCATTTGCAAAATTCCTTGAAAGTCGAGGCATATGTGCACAGTATACAATTGGTACACACAACAAAAGGTGTGGCTGAAAGGGGAATCGTACACTTATGGATATGGTTAGGAGTATGTTAAGTTACAGCACTGTACCTTTATCCTTATGGATGCATGCATTAAAAACTGCTGCATATTTGCTAAACAGGGTTCCTAGTAAGGTAGTCCCTAAGACTCCTTATGAATTATGGATAGGTAGGAAACCCAGTTTAAGGCACCTTCATGTTTGGGGTTGTCCAGCAGAAATAAGGATATATAATCCACATGAAAGAAAGCTTGATGCAAGAACCATTAGTGGTTACTTCATTGGCTATCCTGAAAAATCAAAAGGGTAGATTTTATTGTCCTAACCAAGTACAAGAATAGTTGAGTCTGGTAATGCTTGTTCATTGAAAATGGTCAATTTAGTGGGAGTGGGGAATCACGAAAAGTGGATATTAGAGAATTTCAAGAAGAGACCCCTACACCAGTGTTTCTACTCAGGTTGTTGTTTTTTGTTGCATCACAGTCAAGCAACAAGCTGAAACGACAAGTTAATGTTCAAAACACACAAAGTGAACATATTAGAGGTGAGCCAAGCAACAATGTGCAAGTCACAAATGAGCAAGTGATACCACAAGAAATGGCATTACGAGGTCTACTAGACAGAAAAGACAGCTATATCGAATGACTATGTGGTTTACTCACTTGAATATGAATCTGACTTAAGCATTGATAAAGATCCATCTCATTTAGAAGCCATGGAATGTAGTGATTCTGAAAAGTGGTTCAATGCCATGAAGGAAGAGATGAAATCAATGGATGTAAATAAAGTCTGGGAGCTAGTAGAGTTGCCTGAAGGATCAAAACGAGTTGGTTGTAAATGGGTCTTTAAGACCAAGCGAGACTCAAAAGGCAACATCGAAAGATACAAAGGGCTTGTTGCAAAGGTTACACTCAAAAAGATGGTATTGACTATAAAGAGACCTTCTCTCCAGTTTAAGGACTCCTTAAGAATTATTATGGCTTTGGTGGCTCATTATGACCTAGAGCTTCACCAAATGGATGTAAAGACGCCTTTTTAAATGGTAACTTATCAACCTGAAGGATTTATAACCACAGGACATGAAAATTTGGTGTGTAAGTTAAAGAAATCGATATATGGATTAAAACAAGCTTCCGACAATGGTATATTAAGTTTAATAATACCATTATCATATGGTTTTGTAGAGAACACCATTGATTGGTGTATCTACATGAAGGTCAGTGGGAGCAAGTTTATTATATTAGTCTTATATGTCGATGATATTCTTTTGGCTGCTAATGATATAGGTTTGTTACATGATGTAAAGAAATTTCTCTCTAAAACTTTTGAAATGAAAGATATGGGTGAGGCATCCTATGTGATAGGAATAGAGTATTTCGCAATAGATCACAAGGATTGTTAGGATTGTCTCAGAAAGGCTATATCAATAAAGTATTAGAGAGATTTAGAATGGAAAATTGCTTACAGGAATAGTTCCAATTCAAAAAGGGGACAAGTTCAGTGAATTGCAATGTCCAAAGAATGATTTGGAACGAAAATCAATGGAATCCATTCCCTATGCATCACTGGTTGGAAGCTTGATGTATGCTCAGACATGCACTCGGCCGAATATTAGTTTCGCTATGAATGTTAGGCCGATATCAAAGTAATCCTGGAATAGATCATTGGAAAGCTGCAAAGAAAGTACTTAGGTACTTAAGGCACCAAGGATTATATGCTTACTTATAAAAGGTCAAGTCATCTTGAAGTAGTAGGCTACTCAGATTCAGATTATGCTGGATGTGTAGACTCGAGGAAATCTACATTTAGTTACATGTTTCTGTTAGCTAGAGGGGGTTTCATGGAAGAGTGGGAAGCATCTGTATTGCTACTTCCACTATGGAGGCTGAATTTGCGGCATGCTTTGAGGCCACTATACATGCAATGTGGTTGCGGAACTTTATCTTAAGGCTTGGTTTAGTCAATAATATAGCTAGGTGTTAAGAATAATTGTGATAATTTCCAGCTGTTTTCTTCTCTAAGAATGATAGGTATTCTAAGGGTGCGAAACACATGGATTTGAAATATTTGTCTGTTAAAGAAGAAGTACAAAACCAAAGAGTGTCAATTAAGCATTGGTACTAACCTGATGATAGCAGATCCATTAACTAGTTGCCACCGAAAACATTTACTGGACATGTTGAAGGATGGGCATTATAGACAGGTCGTCATTGATTTGATATTTAATGTATATGTATATATACATATGGTTGTATTGCTCGTATTGTTATGACACTTGTGCATTCAGTTAAAGTTATGGTTTTGCTTGGTCTTTTGTTATCTACATCAAGTTGTGTACAATTATTGTTTGTGAGATAACTAGTAGCATATTTGGAAATAATAATTTAAACGTTTTAATGTTCCTTAGTTAAGTTATCATGAATGATGATGATCATGTAATACATGGAAGGAATCACATCGTTAAATGGTGTGTGACCACCATGATTCGGTCGTTTTAATTCAATTAAGAATTATGACTTGACGCATTCTAAATATGGTGCACACTTAATTGTCATTGAATCATCAAGTCGTAACATGGACCAAGTGGGAGATTGTTAAATTATTTAACATTAGTGGTCCATGTGACTTATAGTATGAGTTTAATATAAAAGGTCAAATATGATGGTCATTTGGACATAATGGTAATTTTGAGTCATAGGGTTTTAAAATCCCTCCACTCTTCCTATTTAAATATGACAGTTAAAGAAGAAAAGTATCGTATCTTTTCATAAGTGTCATTTCATTTAAAGAAGAAAAGTATCGCATCTTTTCATAAGTTTCATTTCATTTAAAGAAGAAAAGTATCGTATCTTTTCATAGTATCATTTCATTTTCTTCACCATCAAAGAAAACAGAAAAGTGAAAGGAAAGAGTAGGAGAAAATCATCAAGATAAAATCGAGACAGATTTTCTTCTCTTGGTTTGAACTCAAAAGGCTATGGACAACGGTATGTATCAAAACCATTAATTGATTGTTGCTATCATATTGAAAAGATTCGGTATTGGTAATTGGATTTACATAAAGATCCTGCATAAAGAAAATTAAAGAATGTATATCAAATCAAATTCATAGGATCCTTTTAACTCAATAACAATCCTGAAGATATTAAAAGATATCCAATTTTGTAAGTAAGTATTTTATATATTATGTAATTATTATATTAGCTTTCAAAGGAAAAAATAAATAAATACCTTCTGGCTTTTGCATTATTTATAATAACAATTCATGACCTATTATACGACAAAATGTTACAGTGATATATTAAAACCATTTTAATACATCATACATGTATTGGTTAGGACTCAGGAAGTCCTGAGATTTAGTTACTTTTCATATCTAGTCTAGATCTGCCTATTTTAGTATTTCATCGCTTCCTATTTTTGACAAGCCACTACCATATTTTCAATGGAAAAATTTTAGATTTCATTATTTGATGGGGATCAAATTCCCTAGTCAAAATTATTAAATATTTTAGATGGCATGAAGTAGAAGCTTTATTTATGGATTATTAATTAGATATAAAAGTTCTTATTTTGATAGTTATTAGTCTTTATTATCTTTTTAGTCTTTATTGTCATTAATTAGGTCATTTGGGGAACTATTATAAATACCTTCTTTGTATTGAGACTCATCAGATTTTGGTCATTTGATATTATATTATTGAGAGATTTTCTCTTGTGTACTCTTATCAATCTATTGCTTAGATTGTGGAATCATCGTATATATGGAGAATGTCCATTTCATTTGGATTCATTCACTATGTAGTATAATATAATGAATGAGATTTACTATTTTAGGTCATATTTCTCATGATTTTTGGAATTTATGACAATATTGTCATCGCATGTATATATGGGATCAGTGATAAACGGGTATCTATTCACTGTTTAGGACTTCGAATCTTGGTTTCTATTTTGTCATGATATTGATTTTTGACAATTATTTGTGAATACTTTTTATTTTGATATATTTGAGACATCTCTTAAATTGTTTTATTCAATCATTACGTTGCTATGAACGATTTGTTCTTTGATTTCGGGAGAATCATGAATTGGAATTAGATTTTGATATTCAATTTAGAATTTCTATTTTAATAGTTCATTAGATTTCAGGTAGCATATTAGTAGAGTTGGATAGGTTGAAGTTTACCTTCCAATCCACTTGAAATTTTGAATTATTCTCTTTATTTTGAAATTTGACATTTCATTTGAATTTGGGGATGTGTGTATATATATATATTGTAATATACAAAATAATTATAAGTGATAAGTGTTCACAAGCTATCAGATTTTAAGATGCCTTTTTGTTGATGTTAAAAATAGGTTAAGTTTGATCAATTTCGTGTTAGAACAAGATTGGCATCAATTGGATCAAGTTTTGTAATTTCTGCAATTTTTAACATTGTACGCCGCCTCCTGGGGAATCTACGCCGTCTCCTGGGGAATCTACGCCGCCGGCGTAGGATGGGAACAGTAGCGTTTTTCTTAACGCTGGGAGGAACGCTGTCGGTGTTCACTAGGGTTTTTTCTCAACACTGGCATGAAAGCCACAGGCGTAGGACATGAATTTGCCGGCGTATGAAGAAAGAAATTAAATTCTGGGAAATCAAAGCCCCGACAAACGCTGCCGGTGTTCGTGTAAATTTGCTAGCGTATAGTGTACGCCGGCAAGATCTATAAGTACATCACCGGTGTAGGGCCAGCGTATAACCAAATTTCTATAAATACGAGATGCGAAAAACATTTTCGACAGATTTCCTTTATATTATTTTCTCCTTCGTGTAAGAGAGTTTTGGACTGTTCTTGGAGATTTATGCTTGGAGAAACATCGGGAGAGTATTTTTGATCCAAAGTAAGTAATCTTAACCTTCTCATTTAGATTTTATACAAATTTATACAAGTTTCTTAGGGTTTGGTTGAATTTTTACATGAAGGTTTTTGGAGGAAAACCCTAGCGCATGTGAAATCTGTAAATTGGTGAATGCAAGACGGGTTTTAGTGATTCAAAATAGTAAGTAAATTTCCTTTATTATGGATTTAAACAAAATACGAATTAAAAAATCCTTATATGTTCTTTATGTTATGAGAATTGGGGTTTAGTGAAAATATTTAATGATTATAGAGTTTGTGTGGTTCCTTGTTATTCTTGAGGATAATTGTGGAATTTGATCGGAATATACAGTGCAATAACGGAGATTTCTAAATCAGGTTAGTGTAGATAGGTTGTTTTATGTTAAGTTTGATTTATCTATGAATGTTGGTGATTTGATATATGTTGATATGTTACAGGTTGAGATTTGGAGTTGTTGTTTGGTATCGGGTTTGGGAGTTTAAGAGTTTGGTGGTAGTGGCTGATTGTGTTGTGGTTTGGTTTTCTAGTAGTTGTTGACAGTTGTCTTTAAATAGTTCAAGTTATCTCCTGAATATAAAAGATACGACCAATCCATTGTTTGATGTATGTGCTTGTAGATTAGAATTTTGTGAATGGATATAGGAACAGAATTGCATAATAAACTTAATAAATATTCAGCTTAATAATTGTCTGTTTGGTTGTAGTTGGCTTTGAGTAGTAGAGACCTGGTAGACAGTGATACTGGTGAGGCACCCTGATGATCTTAGTGTGAGGTTGTCCCGAGTAGACTCGTGCTAAGATATAATTCCAGTAGAATTTAGGTGTTCAGGAATTGGGATGTTTGGGGAGTACCCACTCATCTATATATGTATATGATTACTTATTTTCAAAATCAGTTGGTTGTTTTTAAAGTAGAGTCTGAGTTAATCTGAGTTCAGGATTTATGTATACTGGATTCTAAACTGTGTTGTTTTGCTGGACTAAAATAGATAATAAACTATTGTATGCATTTAGTTCAGTTGCATTTATTTATACATGCTGTTTGTGCATAACCTTGTTTGAACTGGATTGGATATTATCGTACTGGGCTTCGCCGCTCATTCTGTTATATTTCAAGTGCAGGTGATGATAGTGTGATATATGATCTATCGGGTTTTGATATCGTCTATGAGGATGGGGATGGCGTTAGCGGTCCTGACTACCCTGCTGATAACTAGTTGTATAGTCATAGATGACATAGGATGAATCAAAGAAGACTTTTTATGTCTGATTCATATTTTGTTCATTGAATTTTTCAGTTGTATTTGGAGTTTTATATGTGGTAATAGTTTTAGAGTATGGTTTGACTTGTTGACCTGCAGTTATGTCAACAATATCTAGTTTTTTTATTATGGAGATTTTATTCTTATCAGAATGTTTATTTATGAGGACCATATGTCTTCTTCTATACCTTGTGAGTTATACATATGTCATTCATGTTATTTGTGGAAATTAAAGCCTTAGTGTGTCCTATTAAGAAAGAATACATGGTGGGTTGTAATGCCAACAGGTTAGGGCGTTACATATATATACACATGTAAACTTTAAGAAATTAATATCAATTGGAATATTGAGTTTTCTTTCATTTGCCTTCCTTGAGTTTGTCAACATATCAACAAATTAGGCTTAAGAGAGGAAGAAAGAAAATTCCTATTATAGTTTATCAAATTTTATTGGAAACAAACACTTGAAAACATAACATACAAACACTTAGAGTCTACTTCCAAATTTTAAAGGATATAAGGGGTAAATCCTAGTATTTGTCTAAATCATTTGTGCTCTACTTATAATTAGTCAAAGTTGAATTAAGTTTAATTTACAAACAAGCATTCACAATTAAATCATAAACAAACATATACATATATCACACAAAACACATACATATATAAGCAATACATAGCAATCATGCGATGTTCAATTATATTCATTTTCATATATCAACAAAAAGTAAATTTGAGCTAAGTTGATTAATTTTAGTGAGACCAAATTAATTTTATTAACTATTAACTAATGATTTATCAAGCAACATAAAACAACAAACAAGGCAAATAAACAAATCGGATTTCCAAATTTTCCCATACTCAACTCACCGACTCTAAACGAATCCTAATTCGTTATGTAAAGAGCAATGTCCAAGATAAACATTGCTCCGATACCATTCTGTAACGCCCCAAAAACTTAATTCGATTAATTAAATAACTTAAGGCGCTATTGCCACGTATAATACTCTAAAGTATTACATGCTAAGGCTTTCTTTAAAAGATTTTGTTTATGTTGGATATTGCTACTCATTTTTAGATTATGAAATCATTCAATTAGATTCTGACAACAACTGAATTTAGCAGCAGAAAACAATTTATTAAAATCATCTATAAAACTCTACTCCTACAGAGTAGGCTAATTTTCTAATAAACAAAACTTTAAAAAACATTTATTAATCTACTCTTAGAGGTAGATCTTCATTTACAAAACATATGGACATTAACAAGCCCCATTAAAAGAATTACAATTTGTAAATAAATCCAGTTCTCACTAAATAAATAGAAAAAAAAAGAAATAAAGTAACTAAACTACATCCATACTTCTACTACTTCACTTCTCCATAAATTCTCTCTGAATCATCACAATCACCCAAAACCCGAGTCAAGCATCATCAACATTTTCCATCATCATCAACAATAAGATCTGTAAAAAGAACAACAACAACAACAACAACAAGAATGAGCTGAAGCTCAGTACACAGTAACGCACTCATAAGCTATGTGGCACACAAATTTAACTAAATGCAATGCAACAGACAACAGATTATTATCTTTTCTTTAAAGTAAACAATTAGCATGGGAGTATTCATACTCCGAACAACAAGGATCATGAGGAAACCTGACTAACGATCACGACACTTAGGGGGTTGATATAAGCAGTCCAGATACTCATATCTCCTAGATGATATATCCAAAAACAAAAAATAATAGTCTCATCTAGGGTTCTCAGCAGTTACTCAACTCTACTTAAACTCAGTTCACAACATGAATATAGTTCATCGTTCCCATAAATTTTGAACTAAACCATGAGATTTCCCTCCAAGTTTAACAAATGTTACGCCTATACCAATTATCCCATCGACTATCCGCCATACCACTTATGAAATTCATTGCCCCACCTCCCTCGGTGACCATCTTAATCTCGTCTAGGTTCACCTTTCGAAGGCTGCATCATGACAGGGGTGGTCTAAGTACCTATAACTACCCTGCCCTCAATCTGAGTAAGGTGTTGTTCCCCGAACTAGATACAAAACTGCCATCTTAAGTCAGAAACGAATTTAAATGGCGGAATAGACGACCAATTCAAACAATTATTAAGCCGAGTTTAATTTCTTAGTATATTTAAGATTCCTATCTTATCAATCACCATGCAAGTTACTACGTATCTTGAATATGAAATCTAAACATAGCCTTAAAGGGAATTTCAGAAGATAATCTAAAGATAAATCAGATATCCACTTCTGTTAAGAAAAAACTCGTATAAGAAACTAAACTAAACTAATCATCCACTTCATCAAACTCATATAAGAACTTAAGCTATTTATCCATTCATCTCAAACTCATTTTATTGAACCTTATTTGGTCAGACACTAAATAAGAACCCTACTATGGCTGCAAAGATCGCCTTGCCAAAATAAGGACAGTTTTCCTTTTATCTGTCAAAGTATTTCTTTTCACTTTGATTATAGTTTCTTTTCACAAAAACATATACAAAGAAATTGTATATACAAAACATTAATAACTTATGCAAATAGACATTTAAAACAATACTCCTCATGCTAATCAAAGATCATTCTAACTTGTTAATCTAATTCAGTTATTAACTATTAACTCTTTTTAGCTAAATCATAGCCAAATTTATTAGAGTTATTCATTTAAGTCATTTACTAAGTCAAGTTAATTAAACTTAAGCAATCTAATTCATTTTAGCTTAGTGAAGCTCATTAGGCCAAGTTGGACTTAGATTAATTACTAATTCATTATATATCTAAGATTTAGGTAACTTAATCCTAAGTTAGCTTAAATCTAGCCAAATTCATCAAAGTTAAACAATCTCATCTATTTTAGTTCATTCAAGTTCATTTAGTCAAGTTGGACCTAGGTTTATTAACTAAGTTCATTTTATAACTAACTTCTAGATTTAATCTAACTATTTGTTAAATTTATAAATCTACTTAACCCATGTTTAATTACTTCAATTAACTCACATAACACATCAAATATCACTTATCTATCTCATTTCAACCTAAAAAGATTCATTTATACCTAACAACAAACGTTTAGAAAGCAAATACAAGTTTTGACTTTGTTTGAAAAATATATCAGCTGAAAAATGTAAAATTCAAGCATTGATAATTTTCAAATTTGTAAAAACTCAAAAAATAAAAATTATAGATCTCTTTTTAAGATTTCCAATTCAAGTTGAATCACCTAAATCTGAGGTCGGATGAAAAAGTTATGAATAAATTACAAAATATCATCGCAGTAGGGAATTTCGTAGCTGAGGCTAACCAGACCTAGGTCACGACCGTGATTCTTAGAAAGCTGTTATAAAATGACTTCCATGCTATGAATCATGCCCGTGATTGTTGAGTTTCAAAGTTTTGTGACCAACCCGAGGATAGCAAGGCATGGATCACGGCCGTGATTAATAGAAAATTTTCGAAAAATCACTTCTGAGTCAAAAATCACGCCCGTGATTGCCTCAAATTGTCTAACCTAAGCCTACCAAGGTCTTAATCATGCTCGTGATTCATGGTTTCCCTTGAGTTATGAATTTTCTTGTTTTTTCAACTTCATTTTATCAAACTTTTACACATTTTACTTCAATCAAAACTTCATAAAAGCTACATACTACTCATATCAAGTCTAAACAACACTTCTACACTCATTCAACAACATCAAACAACTCCAACTACTTCAACAAAACTCAACTTCACTATTCATCATCTTCTTCTTCACAACTCAACTCCCAACAACATTAATCCAACATATACAAATGTAAACAACACTTCCAATTCAATTCAATATCAAAGCAATATATATAAACTCATAAACTACAAACAAAACAATATAAACCATACACTTAGCTTTTGAAAGACATGAAACTTCTCTTCTTTCTTCTTGTTGGAGCTACTTTTACTTGATTTCTCTTCTTCTATCTCATCTTCTAGTTTGATTCCTCCTTTTCTCTTCTTGAAATTGAGATTCATGTATGTAATTTTGAGAGAGAAAGAAGAAGAAGAAGAAAGAAAGAAAGAAAGAAAGAAAGAAAGAAAAGAAGAGAAAGAAAACATAAATAATAAAAGAAAAGGAATGGTAGGAGAAGGAAAAAGTAAAAGGAAAAGATAGGGTTTATTTAGGATATTTTAGGATTTAGGTATAAGCTTAGAACTATCAGATTAATATCTTTAGTTCTAGAAATATTTAGGAAAAGATTTTAGAACCATTAGGTTAGAAATTAAGAACTTAAAATAAGAACATAATTTAGGAATTTTATTTTAGATAAAAAGGTATTTAATTTGAGTTTTGGTTTAAGAACTGATATTTTGATACAAGCAAATGAACTCAAATTTTACAAAGATTTAGGAATTGATATTTTGGCTATAGATTAAAGGTTTAGGAATCCTCTAAACATTTTAATGACATATTCAGAGATTTTAGGAATTTAAAATCTCAAATTCAACTTAATTATTTACTAATCTAATTATTTTAACTTGTTTAATTATATCATATGATTCATTTAACTTATCCAAATCTATCTAAACACAATTTATAATGTATATATAGATTTTGGTCATTTCAGACATTGGGATCTGCTGCATGCTCGTTTGAGATCATTATGTCTAAGGTTTTAGTCACATCATCTTTTGGTATCAGAGCTTAGGATTCGTCTAGGGTTTTTTTGTTCTTCTTTGAGTCTAAGGTTTTTAGATTAGGGTTTTGAGTCTTATTGTCTTCTTAAAATTTATAAAAAAAAGAAGAAGAAGAAGAAGAAGAACCTATTTATTGTTGTGGATTAATAATGGTTCGTAGATACTGTTATGAAATCCATTTGATAGACATGGCGTTGAATGAAATTGAAAAGAATTTGTCTGAATTTGATGATTATGGTTCTCTTGGTGATTACCTGGATTGGGAATTTAATGTTGACTAATGTATTGGAACCTTTCCACATTCTAGTCGTAAATTGGGGGCTATAATTATTAAGAAATTGACTGGTAATGCCAAGTTGTGGTGGCAAATCCATATGTTATGGTGAACAATGGAGGGATATTGTGAAGGTGTGTCATGGAGCTATATTAAAAGATCACTGAGAGAAAATTTTCTTCCAACTAATTATCAGGATCAACAATTTGAGAAATTAGTGATGCTAAAGCAAGGATATATGAGTGTTAGAGAGTATGCTCAAGAGTTTGAAACGCTCGTTAGACGAAGTGAATTGAAAGAGTCTCCTATGTACACCATCGCTAGATTTGTTCATGGCTTAAACTATAACATCTCTAAGAGTAGTAGTCATCTTGGTTCTTAGACATTACAGGAAGCTATCTAGGCAGCATTAAGGGAAGAAATTTCTTTTTCAGCTTCTAAAGTGGTAGAGAAGACTACGCAACTATGGGATTCAATAATGACTACCTCACTATAGAATTATGATAAATAGGTTTCCTTGGTTGAGAAAGACAATGTTGGAATTCTTGAAGAGAATCCAAAAGATGACCATGTGAATCAGGTGGAAGACACTGGTGATATGAGTAATGAAAATGGGGAAGAATTATCTTCTTTAGTGATGGGAAGAGATGGAGTTGACATGTCCATGAGCCTATAGGTATTTGATTTGATACCGCCTATATTTGCATCTGGAGCTACTGAGTCCTTCAGGTATTTTTATGTACGTCTCCCTAAGTTCTATCCCTTCTATTCTAATGAGTTGATGGGGTTGCCACGTGAAATAACCATAAAATTCCAACTTATATTTAATATGTGTGTTATTGAAATTATACATGCTTTTGATATATATTGAATGTAATTTGTGTTCATGATGCATTATGTATTTATTATTGTGTTAAATATTCAAATACTCTAGAATTTATTAAATATTTAGTTCATAAAATTTAAATTGCATTAACATGTAAGAATTATATTTGGAATGCATTAAAATGAGTAATAAATCCATGCACATAAGCCTCATTATAGCATAATTCTTATACCTTAAAGGAGCTAAATACAAGGTTAATTAACTAAAGACAAATTTATTAATTAGCCTTTGATAAGTCATTAATTCCCCTTAATTTCTTATGCCTCAAAAGTCAAACCTTAAGATAATATCAACTTTAATAATGCAAAATTCGTGCACCAATTTCAGACCTCCAAAACAAGCCTTCAAAAGTTTCAAAACCCATTATCTTCTTCTCAAAGCTCTCCATGGATCTATATAGATAAGCCTTACATTTTCTACATTTTCCACCATCAAAAGCATGCTAGAGGATCACAAAACCAAGGTCTAAAGTTCTATTGGTAAGTATGTGTTTCATGTCTTCAAAATGTGCAAGTTTATTGTTTTTTTAAGCAATAGATTTTAAGCTTAAATTGTGTTTGATGACTTATATACCTTGTTGTTGTATGAGGAGTGTTATGTTGCTGTAGGAGTTAGTGGTATATGTAATATAAGGGATTGGAAGTGTTGAAAAAAAATACATATGATTGATGACTAAGTGTTGGGTGTAGTAAATTGGGGGTTGAAGTATGATTTGTGAATGATGATTTGTGGTGGAGAGTTTGATGTTGTGAGTTGGAGTTTATGTTGTTTGAATAATGTAATGGATATATAACAAGCTTTGGAAAGTTTAGACTAGGTTTGGGAAATTTGTGAAAGTGAACAGAGTGTAATAAAACAGGGGAAATCAAACAACATTTTCGTATAGGTTAAATTTTGGTCGTACGCCGGCATCTGGGGTTTCTACGCCGCCGGCCTATAGGCGGTGTTGGAAGCCCACAGAATCAAATTTCTTAAGGCTGATCAAACGCCGTCGGCTTTTGCTAGAAAAGTCAGCCGGCGTTCATCCTTTCATATTGTACGCTGGCTACTGGGAATCAAAGCCGCCAGCGTATGTGTTAAAGCTGCCAGCGTATCTAGGTAAGCGGACGGCTTGCACCTCTCTGGACATTTTGAAAAATTTTGGGTTTTCATTCTACACCGGCTTAAAGCCGCCGGCGTAGGATGAAGGCAGCCGGCGTACCCTTGAGCGCTGTCAGCATTGGCAGTGTTGTTTTTCATAGTGTTGAACACCGGCTCAAAGCCGCCGACGTTGAGTGCCGGCGTGTCCCCTGCGCTTTTGATTTTTTAAAAAACTTTTTCCAAAGTTTGATATATGATCAATTAAGTATTTGTTAAGTGTTCTATGATATAATAGGATGTTTAAATGCTTTATTATGACTTCGTATTAATTTATTTGAATTTCTTTGATTAATTTTATTTTCAACTACATAATTAGTGCTTGAACTAAGTGTGAGTTTATAATTATTTCTTTTACAGTGAGTGATCCCCTTTCGGTTATTTCCATTGATTCTCGAGCTAGTACAGATACGCAGTGACTTGCTTGTATGCTTGTTAGGGTAAGCATACTTAAATTTGATATGAATTCTAAGTGATTTAAATATTACTTGAATTGATTGTGTTTTCACCGTTGAATCCGGTCCGAGGAGCGGTAACATATCATGATGCAATGATATGTTAGTGTAGGCGCCTAGGCCAATAGTCATGATGCAATGACTAGGCTTGGCGGATAATCGATAGGAAATATAGTATATGAGCAACATTTACTTATTCTTGAAAAGAAATAGTATAACTTAATTCAATGTTTATGGGAGCATGTGAATTAAATTATATTATGGATTGAGTTAAGTGAAGTCGGGCAACGGCTATATAACCTATATGAGATTTTTTTTTTTCAGTGTAACGTTATCTAGGAGATATAGATATTCGGGCTATCTATATCAACCCCCTGAGCGTCGTCAGCGTTACTCAGGATCCCCAGAATCCCATGGCTTGTTCCGGGGTTTGAATACTCCAATGATGATTTGATCAATGATTTCTAATGAAAGATAAATAAAACATTAATGTTGCATTGCATTAGTCTAAGTATGATTGCCACTACGCTTTTGAGTGTTGTTGCTGTGTACTGGGCCTTTGGTTCATTGTTGCTATATTTCAGGTGATGACGATTGTTATGATGATATGGGCTATGAGTCGGATTGGGAGAAGTTTATGGATGAGTAGGGCGAGTAGGATCGAGTGCAAGATGACAAGGAAGGAAAATTTTTGATCAAGTTGTTGGTTTAAATATTGTATTTTGTATTTTGAATAGAGGCTTGTTAGTTAAGCCTTGTTTGTATATAAAGACTTAAAGTCTATTTTTCTTGCTTTGTAAAACTCATGTAAGTTTTGTTGTGTCATATGTTTGACACAAGATTGTAAATTATTTCTTTAAAACTTCTATATGAATAGATTACTCAAGTGAGTAATCCATTTGTAAAAAGTCTTTATATCAAGTTATAGTGGGATTAAACAAACAATTCACATAAATTATTAGATTTAGGACAACCTTACATATGATATGAAAATATTATATGTGGTTGGAGACTTGACTTGCTAAATCTTAAGGATTAGTGGGTCGGGTCTTTACACCACGAGTTGGGGGTTACTATAATTTTATTTCCCTATGAGATCATATGAATTGCTTTTTCGAATTCATTGGAGCCTCTATGATGGCTACATATACCAGAGAAGTGTGAGATTTTTATGTGGTAGTATTATAGTACAGGTGGAGGCATATAAATGGTTTAATTTTAGGATGAGAACCGTTGGGAAACTTGATGATTCTCTTCGATAAGGGTTGATTCCTTATCAAGATTCACCAAAGTATTCATGTGGGATCGAAACACTATTTCGATATGTTTAACATCAACTTGACATTTGTTGCTTCATTGTTCCTTAAAGTGGGTTGGAGATAATTGTGGCATTAGCGATTAAGACCTTATGGAGTCAATGCTGAGACACTCTAGGATTACTATTCTAGAGCGGATTTGTAGAGCAGGATGCGATTCATAAGCCTAACTTCACTAGGTGTGATTATTTAACATTATTTGGATTTTTCGGCTAATTTTTTATACTGGAGGATATTCATTTGAGATTCGAGGACAATCTTCTTTATCCTATGATGAAGGGGATCAAATTCCCTAGTCAAAATTATTAAATATTTCAGATGGCATGAATAGGACTTTATTTATGGATTATTATTAATATAGAAAGTTTTTTATTTCACAGTTATAGTCTTTATTGTCATTAATTAGGTCTAATCTTTAATTTCATATTTATTATCTTTATGTCAAGTTACTAACTTAGATATAAAAAGTTCTTATTTTCAAGTTATTAGTCTTTATTTTCTTTTTTGTCTTATTGTCATTAATTAGGTCCTTTGGAGAACTATTATAAATACCCCCTTTTGTATTGGACTCATCAGCTTTTGGTTATTTGATATTATATTATTGAGAGATTTCTCTTGTTTAGTCTTATCAATCTATTGCTTAATTGTCCAGTTTCTAATCTTATCAATCTTTTAGATTGTGGTGATCAAACTGATCTTATCAATCTCTTACAATTGTGGCGATCAAACCACTTTTTCTTTTTGTGTGTAATATCAGCGGAGTGAGTGTATTTCGAGTTGATTTAGTGCGTCATATCCTTATCAACGTCGATCATATCCATTTTATTTCCTTGCAGTCAAAATACAAAACCCATAAAAACACCATTTTTATTTTATTTGAGCATTTACATTAGGATCCGCTGCGTGCCCGTTTGAGATCACTGTATCTAAGTTTTAGGCACATCAATATCCTACCGTAACAAGCAATTTATCCCAACCCAAAAAATCATCACTTGAAATCCTAGTTCCCATGACCAGATACAAAAGGGTCAGAGAATATAAAATTAGAAAAGAATCCTAATATATTTTTAAAATTGGGCTTCTCTTTTTTCTAATTATGTGTAGGAAATTTAATGTGGCATTTGCCATTTAAAGAAAGAACAAGTTAATAAAAAAATACAAATAAATAGAAGAGGTTGATTCTAAAACTTTTCTTTTCAATATGTTGCAAATTTTATAGAATAAATTACCTTCCAGCTAAATTTAGAAGAAGACCAATTGAAGACGTGCTTTTGTTATTCTCTACAAAATGCAATTTCCCCCCCCATTATTGAATGAAAATATTGGAGAAAAATTGTAGGTACTTAGACATCATCACTGGTGGGGTTAGAATCGAGAACTAACACGACTTGTCACATCGATTCTTGAACCATGAATCGGCTTGTTAAGCACGGGTAGGAATCAGCTATAAACCCATCGTGTTTTTGGGTTCTAGCGGGTTGAGCTCAAGAACTACCAGTTCATGTGGTCAAGGAATCGTCTAATGGAAACCAGTGGTGAACCGAGGAATCGGTGAGTATGACCCATTCCATTAAATCCAACTAATAAATAAATAAACTAACCACATCACAAAGCTAGGTGATAGACGTGTACATTTGACCAGTTAATATGAATAGACACAGTCATCTCCTGTAAGTGCACTAATGAAATAATTAATAACATGCTTATGCACTTGTTAATAATCAAAAGAACCAAATGAACTACATTATGATGTGGCCATAAATTTCTAGAGAATTAAGCATACTTTTTGGTTCTTTAAGGGGCTTCTTCCAAAAGTTGTACAAGAATTTTTTTAGTCCATGGTATCTTCTCTCTAGTATTGTAGGCTGACTCCTCTGATAGATTAAGTTTTTGTTGCATGATGCAACATTCTGTGGGTGTAGATTGGAATCACAAGCCTTCTCTAGAAACTATACGTAGTCACACCTCAATGCTTAGTTTTTGCATTTATAAGATAAGAAGAACACCAATTTATTTACACAGATCACTTGATGTGGTAAGTTATTTAGAGAATTTTTTAAGGTACTATATCAGCACTTCAAAAACTTCTATTCTAATTGATTCTCCATTTTATTCATAGATTATTGAATAGAGCTTTTTAATATATTTTTTAACTTTTTTATGATATCTATTTAATAAACATTAGGGAAAAAGCCCTTTCGCTATCTAAATTTTAGCCAAGTGGACAATTAAGTACCTGAACTTTCAAGAAGACTAATTTCATACCTAGCCAAACTTTTCGTGCCCTTTTTAACTACCTCATTCTTTTATTATCTCTTGAAGTAATTGACACGTATCAGCAATGATTGGGTGATATGGTGAAAAGGGGCATGAAAAATTTGGCTAAGTATAAAATTGATCTTCTTGAAAGTTCAAGTACCTAATTGTCCACTTAGTTAAAGTTTAGGTACCAAAAGGGGCTTTATCCTTAAACATTAATATCCAAGTTAACCTTTGATTCGGATCTAACAACATTGCAGTTCCATTAGAGTTAACATAAAACATAAACTAAACTAAGAGCCTAGAATTTCTTCTCCATCATGTTGCACACATCACCTCCACACTTGGCCAACACTCACTAAAACACATTAACCGCTAATTGGATCCCATCTAACGCTATAATCCTCAGAAAACCATGTAGTTTTACTAGAATATTATAAATAGAGTAGCCACCTTAGAGTAGTAAAATGAGACTCAAAGCACTCAAATTACAATATTTTAAAGTCTATTGACTACTGTTGAAATAACTGAAAACCCTTATGACTTTGGAAGGCAAGTAATAAAATCTAAACTCATATCTTCCCAAATCTGATCTAGAATTGGAAGAGGATTCAATAATCTAGCTGGTGAACGTGTTTGATACTTCACTTGTTAAAAAATCAAACATTTTCTCACAAATTCTTCTACTTGTTGCTTCATGCCTTCCTAATAAAAGTCACTAACTAAGTGCTTGTAGGTTTCCAAACACTAAAATGACCCAAACTTGAGGATGAGTGATATTCATGTAGTAATGATGGAATGAGTGAACTTTGAAGCACCAAAAATATCATGAACCAAAATATAATAAATTGTTACATCAATGAAGATCCTATTTCATTACTACCCTTTGTTATGTTAGACAATAACTATTGAAACTCATTCAAAGTTTAGTCCTCTTGTTTCAATTTATCAATAAATTGGAAACAAATTGAAGAGATACCAAAATACTGGTAGCCATCATCAAATTTGCGAGATAAAGAATTTGCTACTTGATTCTTACATCATTGTTATATACAATAGAGCAACCATACCCTATTAATTTTGAAAGATACTTCTCTACTCTAGAGTTTAAATAACTTGAGTTAATACTTCCTTTAAACTCCTATGATATGTATGATAAGAAAATAGCTTCCAATTATATATTAACACCATTTCTTGACAGCTTCCACTATGGCATATGACTTTCGCACATATGATAACATTTCCTCAAATGTAATGGCATCTTTTTTGCTAAAAAAAGCAACTAGATGGGTTCATTGTAACAAAATAGCACGTACTCTAGTTCCAGATGCATTAGTCTTAATGATGAATTGTTGATTGAAGTATAGTAATCTTAATATAGGAGCTGAGCATAAGTTTTCTTTAAATTTTCAAAGGCATTAGTAGCCCTTGAGTCCAATGAAACTGGCCATGTTATAACATGTTTGCAATTGGGAAAGCTATCATAGCATACCCCTTAATGAAATGTCGATAGTAGCTCGATAATCCTAAGAAAGCTCGTAATTCTTTCATAGTTTTAGGTAAAGGTCACTCCAATATAGCTTCTACTTTGCTAGCTTCTAATTTCATTCCTTCACGACGTACAATATGGCCTAAGTATTCAATACTTTCTTGGCCAAAGAAGTACTTACTCTCTTTCAAATAAAACTCATGTTCTAACAAAGTCTTCAACACTATAGACAAATGATCTATATGTTCCTCTAATGAAGTGTTGTCTATTAATATATTATCAAAGAAGACGATCACAAAACACCTCAAAAATAATTTAAACAATCTATTCATGATAGATTGAAATGTACTGGTGCATTGCTTAGTCTAAAAGGCATCCCTACAAACTCGTAATACCCTTCATGTGTTCGAAATGTCATCTTTTCTATATCTAAAGGATGCATGCATATCTGATGCTACCTAGAATGCAAATCCAATTTTAAAAAAAAAGATGCTCTATGTGATTTATCTATTGCTGGTATAGGAAACTGGTCCTTTAATGTCACCTTATTAAGGGCTCTATAATCAATGCAAAAGCTCCAATTCCTATCCTTTTCCTTAACCAAAAATACTGGTGAAGAATAAGGACTCATACTATGTTGAATGACACCTTGAGCTAATATATCAGCCACTTGCTTCTTAATCTCAAATTACTAGAAATGTAGGTAACGGTATGGTTTGACATTTACTTGTTCAGCCTTATTAATCAAATGAATCCTATCTTGCATATCTCTTAAAGGAGGTAATGATGAGGGTATATAAAAAATACAAGAAAATATGCCTAACGTCTTCTTAAGTGAGTCTTTGTAGGTGGTATTCTTTGATGAATCTATAATCCCCTAAGCCTTTTGATTGAAAACAATAACCTACTACATCAATCTCTAATAGTCGTTGAAATTGATGATGTGATATAGGTTGCATTTTATTATCCATATATTCCTAAAAGCTGTACTAGAATGCCATTCATACAAAATTTCATTGTTAAGGAATTGTAGTCCATAGTAATTGGACCAAGTTCCATTAACCATTGAACCCTTAACACTGCTTCAGCTCCTTGTATAGGTAAAATATAAAAGGTAGTGGTAAAATCCATACCTTGAATATGGAATTTAACATCCTACACATACCTTCACATCTTAACTTGTATCCACTTCCCATTAACACCTAAAAATTAGTTGAGGGCTCTACTACTAAAGCCAAATATTTTGCAATTCTATTTTGCAAAAAATTGTGCGTACTACCTTAATCCATCAAAATGACAATGTCCTGAGTCTTAATATCGCCTTTGAATATAAGAGTACAAGGCACTTGCATTCCTGATAACGCATGAAAAACTAATGTTCCTTCATCATCTACAACATGCATGCAATTAGAATCCTCATTTACAACATCATTATCGCTGTCATCATCTAATAGCAGTAAGAATTTAGCTTTGCATTTGTGTCTTTACTTTATTTCTCGTCATAGTTATAACATAATCCCTTTTCTTCTTGCTAACATCTCAACCTGACTAAGTCTTTTAATGTCTAGTGATGTTTTATGTTTCTACAATGATGTAGCTAAAAATAATTTAAAAATTCTAGTAGATAACTAGAAAGTGGTCTGGTTGTTTGTGTTGGTGGTTTTGAAAATTGAAGTGGTTTTGAAAGTATATAAGCCGATGTAAAGGGTTATTTCTGTACAAAGTATATGTCATGAAATTTGGATTCATGCATGCATGCTAGCCATATTGCATGAGCTAAGTCTTTAGGCTAAGCTGTCCGTACTTCTCTTCTAATGTGATGCTTTAAGCCTGAAATGAAACAACTCAAAATGAAAGAATTAGGAATATCTTTCACTCTATTAGACAATGCTTTAAACTGTTTTTGATAATCTAGCATGGTTGAAACTTGCATTAATTTTGATAGTATGCCTTGAACATCCTCATATTTCAAGGGTTCGAATCTTGCTTTCAAAGAATCCAAGAAAGATTTCCAAGCACTGATCTGCTTGTTATCTTCCATCCATTATAACCATTGCACAACTTCATTTTCTAAAGCAAAGGAGGCAATCTTTAAATTTTTAAATGTCAGGAATATTGTGGTAATTAAAGAGTTTCCTAGTTTTAAAGATCCATCCCAAAAAGTGAGGTATTTCCAACTTAATTCCTTTTAGCAAAGTATCTTCCAAGGAAGATGATGAGTGGGGACTATATGAATTTTGTGCTTACCTCATTCTAATTCCTAAAAGAATCCAATTTATCATTGAGTTGCTAGATTGATGATAGAATTATGCAAATTGCAAATCGAATCTTGAACTAATTTATGAGTATGCATAGATTCATGCATTTGTATTTTCATTTAGATCATTATATCTGCTAAAGAAAATACTAAAGATTGGAGTTTCACATACTCTTCTTATGATTAAGTACTCATCTTCTCAATTTCAAGCTACACAAACACAAGAGCACCAATTATTAGTCGGCCCAGTGCACAATCAAGCCCACTTCTATTCAAACCACTACTCACCTCATACTATTCTAGATTACTCTTTTGCAACTTTAATTGGTTTCCACCACTTAAATATAAGTCTTCCTTTCTCTCTCTTGTACTTTCTACACATTTGCAATTGCAAAGGTTAATATGACTTTGATGAATTTCTAACTATTTCCCAATTTGTATTTAGGTTTGTTTTACCTTTTCAAGCAAAGCTAGCTCCTAAAGAAACAAGGAAGAAGAGAATTCCATATTGTTTCAGGCTAAGGTGCTTTTTCCATTTGCACTGTCTTTTATTTAAACTTTCTTCATGATTTAGTTACATTTTACTAATTTTTGTTACAATCTTGATCTGTTGTACCTAATTTCTATTCACAACAACTAATTATTTGTTGTGTAACTCTACTTATCGACAATAAAATCCAACATCTATCTAGTTTTATTTACAATCCTCTTTTGTGTTGCAATACTAACCCATTCACTAACTTACCAAGTCATCTCGAGTTTACTCACCAATCCTTTAAGCCAAACCAACCTCAATCATCTTGAACCATTAATCCATAGCGACACCATAGCATGTATTTGAAGCCCTCCATGTAACTTTCGTCATGAACTAACAAGTTTTTAATGACACACATGGTGAAAACACAACATGAACTAAATGGATAATCATTTCCCACAATTGGACTTTGTCACTAGTCTTCTTCTTCGACGTGAAAATTTCACATGTCTGCATTGGCTTTCTTTTTTATATAATCATTATCTTTAAATTATTAGTTTATGTCAATTTTTCACGTCTTTTAGTTCTAGGGATCTTTTGTGGTTTTATGACATGGAATCTTTTACACATGAAATAAGCATCTTGTTGCAGGACTAGAAATGGCCCATTCCTTTACATAAATAGGCATTCATCCTAAACGAAAGTTGAATTTGAGTTTTAAAAGGAAGGAAACAAAAATAAAGTTTTATGTACATGTAAAATATATAAATGTATTATGTAAAATGAAGTTTGATGACTTTGGAGGAGCTACATGAGGAGGAGTCTAGAAAACATATTGTCCCACATGGTTAAGCTCTTAATGCTTAACATTTTATATAAAATGCAATTGGTGAGCCCATTATTGCAATGAAAATTTTCATGACATAAGTGTAGGCTTAATGTAATCAACTTAAATCGGCTTGTTGTATATAAAGTCTTAAATAAGCCCATAGGTTTCTTATTATTATAAATAAATAAAATAACATTAATTATGATGATAATGACAAAAATGATGCTAATAGTAAGTATAATGGCAAAATACATAAAATAATAATAAATTGCCACATTAGCTGATCTGTGACACGTTCTTTTTAGTTAATGGTGCCATATCAACTAATGGTGTTAGCTTAGGTAACATTGACAAATATTTAGATAAAGTCAGGTGGTGTCTGTGACCTTAGCCCTTACAATTTTCCTTCCATTACCATTAAATATTTCCTACATAAATTAATAATCATTCCATTATCAATTCAATCAATCATAGGTAGAGTGCTATAGTCATTTATCATTCCTCTATAAAATATTATTACTTATAATATTTTGTAAGCTTTTCATAAAATTTCTTTTGTAACAAAACCTTGCCACCAAATTATTCTAGATATTTCATGATTCAATTATTTTTAAGGTCTAGCATGTATTTAAATAAAAATATATCTTTTATCATATAAACTCAAATTCAATTTTTGTAGTTCAACTTGGAATCTAAAATTCTTTGTATCGCAACAAATTTGCATATTTATTGATAACAAAAAAATGTACTACATGCATATAAATATTTTCTACTGTTAATGGTAAATTTTCATAGCTAATTGGATAAAACCATAAAATAAATAATTGATGAGGAATACTATTTATTAGTTGAATGACACGAAGGATATATACACTACAAGGAATAAAAATATACTATTGCTAGACTTCAGGTCAATGGATTTTGTGTTTTGATAACGATAGTCTTATGTCTATTGATTTTGTGATTTGAGTTGTTATGTATGTTTTGTTATTTGAATAATTATGAGTGATTATGAGTGATTTCTTTATTGGTTTTGTTGTACTTGTGATTAATAATGACTCGTTGGTGACTTGATAATTTTTTTAGGGATTAATCTTGTAAGATTTCACTTAAGTATAGTCCTATATATAGGTTAAAGTGGTAATAATGAAACATTAATTTAAGGATGACTTGGATAATATAATCTTTTGGTGATATGAAATTTGTGTTATCTTTTATTATTAAGGCATTCGTGGCATAGCACAAAAGGGGACCTATGGGTCATATTTTCAAAATTGTAATTACGTTAAGTTGGGTTTTTGACATATGAATTTGCATTGACAAATCAATTTTTGGCTACTACTATAATTAGCTAGGTTGGGTTTGCATTGGCAATTTAATTTCTAGCTTCTATTGTACTCAATTAGGCTAGGTTTATAGGGGGTTTTACTAATTGACTTATTATTGTAGCTTTAGATCCCTAGATTTCTGATCCAAATGCTTGAGATGTTAACTAACTGGATGAAAGCTAGGTTAGGTTGGGATATTGGTACCAATTAGAGCTGAGCAAACGGGTAATGTGAGCTAACTCGTCCTGCCCCGCTTCAGCCCCTAGGTTATGTTAGCTAGCCTACATTGGCCCGCATTGCTATATGGGCCAAAATTTTTAGCCCAACCTGCCCCGCACGAGTTGGGGAGTTACGTGAGCTAGCCTACGAACTCGCTAATATGTTTTTTTAATTGAAAAAAATTTATAAGAATTAAAATTTAAATTTAAAATTCTAATAATTTAAGTGTAGAATATATTTCTTTTATCTTACCAATTACCTATATATTAATCCTAAATGGTAATCGTGTATGAAAAAATTATAGACTTCTATTTTAAAAATTTTTATCTCAAGATAAAAAGATTTATTTTAACTAATAAAAATTAGAATCCATTCCAAAATTTTTCTTTGGTGTGATAAAGAAAATTACATCATGGAAATTATTAATTGATATTGGTTGCTTATTTTAAATAGAAGCATCTAAATATATAATAAATATAAAAGAAAAAGTATTGATAGAAGGACTAAGGATATAATAAACATAATAGTTGAAAGTTCAAAACATAACATCCATAAAAATTACATAATTAACATTCAACAACTAAATAATGGAAAAGTGAAGTGAAAAGGAAATAAAGAGGATAGCATGCTAGGGTTTTTTTTATAAGATTTATATTTCCCTTTTTTTTAATGTTTTTTGAGTACGGGTTCGTAGGACAATCCAACCTACAATGGGTTGGCCAGCTTTAGCCTGTAGATTATGCGGGGCGGGCCATTTTGGCTCCACATTAAACGGGCTAAAATTTTAGCCCAATCCACATTTTTTTTTCGAGTTATGCTTGTTGGCCTAGCTCTAATATCAATGCATGTCACGTACATTAGCATATGATGCATTTTTTGCGTAATTGTTTTGTTTATATATGTTTTCATGTTTATTTGTATTTCTATTATGTTGTGTGTGTGTGTGTGTGTGTGTTTTTTAATCCACTCACTTAGCTCAATGTTGGGCTGAGGGCCTTAGGTATGATCAAACGTAAGGGGAGACCATCACTACCGAGAGAATTTTGAGAGTAAAGTCTACAACAAATATAATTAAATATTTTATAGTTGTCTTTATGTAATGAAAAAAATTAGGGACATTATGCATGTATAAAAATAAGTTTAAACAATTGCAACTCATGTACTTATGAATGATATCCATCTGTCTCTTTCTACTTTTGAATCGAGGCCTACCCTAAGGGTGGGTCCTAACATTATATATGTTAGTTGGAAATTGATTATTATTTAATAAATAAAATTAATATGTGAACTTTGTATAAGTTTTATTTTCAGCAATATATAAACATATATGTGAGTAGGATAGTTGTTTAGTAGTCCATGATTATTTTCATAACATTAATTGCAACAACAAAAAAGAAGTTATTAAATGAAGTCATATAATCAGTGTTATTTAGTAATTATAAAAATATTTATAATACGGATTACAATGTGTTGATTTGCGCCAAAATTCCAAAAAACAATTTGCTATCAACTTGTTGATTCCACCAAATACTAGGAAAGATAAGAAAGATAAAATGATATTATTATTCCATAACAAATCTCTAATAACTATTACAAGTTTAGTCTATTTATAGGATTAAAATAAAATCCAATTAATAGCTTTGATATATATAAAAAGATATACTAATCTTATTGAAAAGATACTATTCCTATTAAATCTAGAAAAAAATATATTAAAATAAAAGAAAATAAAATATAGTAGTTAACCATATCTATCCAAAATAAATGAACAATAACAACAATCTTCCTAAAATAATAATATATTTTTCTAGTGCTTGGGTCTATAATCTTACTTTGTCATGCGCCTCGTAGCATTCTCTCCAGGTTAGACAAAATTCTCCCTTGAATTTTCATCGTCAAAAGAATCATAAGTATAAGAATCTAGGTGTTTAACATTAAACATATCCATAGATGGGCAAACTTTTGAATTTTAAATCTCTACCACAAATTGTTGTTGCCACTTTCATTGTGGCATCTTCTCCAACAACGATTGCAACTTTGATACCAACTGACAGAGCGAAAACTATTCGAAGATTAAAATAAAATTAAAATATATTGAATCGCACATGGTTATCATATAATAATCTTCTATATGTCCCTTGATTCTAATAGTATTTAGACAAATAGACATCGGAATTCAAAGACTCAATAAGAGTATAAATTTTCTCTAGTGACTATTACAAGTCTTGGTTAATTTATAGAATTAAAATAAAATCTAATTAAAAGATTTAGTATATATAAAAAGAGATACTACTTGTATTAAAATTATACTAATCCTATTAAATATATAAAAAAAAATTAAATCAAATCAAATCAAATATAATAGCTAGCTAATCGTACCTATCAAAGAAAAAATAATAATCTTGCATCAATAATCTAATTGCGTCATGGATCGCGCACCAAGAAGTCGTTTTGAAAAATAGCAATTTTAATCTCTAGAAATCTAGTGCAATCAAGCATAATGGAAAAAGTAAATTTGTCTGTCCTCATTAGAAGAATCGGTCGAGCTGCTAGCTTAGAGTGCCTAAATATTACAATATAACATCCATAATCAGATTTCATAGACTGCCGTATAGACAATACTTATATATGGATGGAGTCTTCAAATGCAATGCCAGTTATGAATGCAATGAAAATGGGTCGTTGCAGGGCATTTGGCCTATTAGATTCTATAAGATTTTCAAGCAAGTTCATGTATAATTTCAAAATCAAATATGATTTTAGAATTATAATAAGATAATTATATTATTCAACATTTAACATATTAATCTTTCGAATAGCGAAAAGAAGAATTCAACTTTTTGTAAATTCCTTTAAACAAGGGCCAAATGGTGTTTTTTACGAGGTTTTAGATAACCTTGTAGAGCACCAAGGCATGATTGGGTCTTTCTGCCTCACTTTCATCCGCAATGCCAATGACTTTATTAACTTTAAAAATTGGTGATGTCCCTTTTTATTTAAGGGTTAATATGTTGGTCTTAGAATAAATAAAGTACAAAGCGTAGACTTTACAAATGGAAATTTAGTGAAAATATAAATAATAAATCCTTGTGATTTGGGGCGGATCTAGCTGGCGATAGGGAACCCGGTTGGAAAAATTTTATTTTTTATGGAATTTTTTTAAAATAGAAAAAGTATATATTATTAAGCATATGGTATAACATCCATAGGGTCATAGATTCAAATTACATGAGTATACTTTTACTTTTATCAACATTCAATTATTACACTAACACTTTTTTTTCTCTCCCTCCTTTTTTTATTAATTTTATTTTTTTCGTAATAACTAATAGATTCAAATTCATTTATTATAAAATTATATTCATAACTAAATAAAATTCTTATGAACAATAATTTTCCATTTGTAGTAAATCACAAATAATAATTACATTTTTTGTATCACAAATATTTTGACTTTATCGCATAAGGTATTAATAAATGACACTAATTATATATCTTGATATTTTATGTACTAATTCTATTTTTTTATTAGTAATTAATTTTCAAGTAATATATATCTATTACTTGATATACTAAACACTTATAATTATTTATTGAATGAATTTTATATATTTAATCATAGTGAAATTATTAATGAAATTCCTATAAATGTAAGATACAATATAATTATAATAATAACAGATACATATAGATAATATGAATATTAACTTAACTAAGGTCTCTTGCAATGGTGTACCATGCTAAGTCCGTCCTCTAGTTGTAATTCATCTATCCTATCATATTGATTATTTAAATCAGATCACGACTGTTTATTTTTAAGACAAATTTATATGTATTATTCGGTTAGAATTCTAAATTGTTTAAATTTGTTTTAAAGC
Organism: Combretum micranthum; assembly: GCA_024138025.1. Lineage (NCBI taxonomy): Eukaryota > Viridiplantae > Streptophyta > Magnoliopsida > Myrtales > Combretaceae > Combretum > Combretum micranthum. The sequence continues at coordinate 57,547 of JAMXBD010002464.1, read as the reverse complement.
ATGTTGTTTTAGTTTTTATTTTTAATTGATTTGGAATACCAAGTATGATATCCATAAAACTCAATAACATGAAGAAAAATTATTTGAAAACTCATTTCATAATTTACGTGCTTTAAACTTCCATGGTAAAAATAATTAAACATTTGATGATTATAATAACTACCCTCAATAATTTTGAAAATTTCTGTATATCCACTAGTCCCTCTATTGTTTATTAATTCTTATTTTGAATATATTCTACTCTTATTTTAATTAGTTTTTCAATATTGTTAAGAGGGCTATAACACGGTAAAAAACATGTGTACCATTATTGAGAAAAAAAATTACAAAAATACAAATTGGAGAAAAAAATACAAGATTACTATTGTTATATCGAATATTGAAGATTTGACGCAAGAATTTGTACGAGTATCGTATTTCTAATATCCGATATAGCGATGTACTTTAGTAGACTTTTGAAAATAAGTGTATTGCATGATAAACATGCATGCTAAATAACTATACGTGTGTTGCATTTTGAACATGTGATATGCAAAAAAAAACCTTATGCAATGTAACAATGATAATTATGTAATTATTTTTATCTACAATTGTATTTATGTAATTTTTTTTAAATGCTGAGTAATACCTCACATATATACATGTATATTTTGAGAAGTCATAAAGAGGTGGAAACACTTCATATGTTGCAATTAGCTTTTCTGTATTTTGTAAAAGAAATTAGCCCAACTTGGCAACTTCTTATTTTATAGAAACGAAATCTCGTGTTTCCATATATGCCTTCACAAGAGCATTTTACGGACAAAACTCAACCCTTTTCAGGTGCAAACGGGGTAGGACTGAAAATACCATGCTAAAGCAAAACCAAGTCAATCTAGTAAAATAAGGATGATGTGTAACAACCTGGCTTGTTTAGTCTCTGCCAAGTAGAGAGTGACCTCGTCTTACTGGGAACATCCTCAAACAGCGTATTGATAGTCACCTTTCCACTCATCACCACCTCACCAATCTCAGCGCGCCCGATTCGCTTTGGAATATTACTCATAAAACTATATAATTTGCTTCAGATCACATAAAACATAGAACACCTTTTTTTCGGCTATGTTTTCATCAAATATGTTTTCCACCATGGTTATGGTCTTGCTGGGGCTTTCTATAATGGCCTCAGCTAGTAGCAACTTCTTCCAAGATGTCGACGTTTCATTTGGTGAACAACGTGCTAGGATGCTCAACGACGGACAGCTTCTCAATCTCAATCTTGATCAAGCATCTGGCTCCGGTTTCAAATCCAAGAATGAGTACTTGTTTGGGAGAATTGATGTGCAAATTAAGCTTGTGCCTGACAATTCGGCCGCACAGTTACTTCGTTTTATGTAAGTAGTAGCGTTTAATTTCCTCTAGAAAAATATGGTAATCAGACATGTCCTAGGATGTTTTACCTGACTTGTACTCCTTTTGGTGTGTGGGTGTAGATGTCTTCTCAAGGTCCAGCACATGATGAGATTGATTTGGAATTCTTGGGCAATTTATCAGGCAACCCTTACACACTCCATACCAATGTGTTCACACAAGGCAAGGGGACCGTGAACAACAGTTCCACCTCTGGTTTGATCCCACTCGGTATTCCACACCTACTCAATTGTCTGGAATACCCACAGGATCATGTAATGCTCTTAAACTTTGAACATCATAAACATGTGACCTTTTTAAAATCCCATGATATTACTATTATACTAGTTGCCAGTGAGGATCTGAATAACTCATGCTTGCTCTTTACAGATTCTTGGTGGATAACAGTCCCATTAGAGTGTTCAACAACCTTGAATCAATCGGTGTACGTTTCCCAAAGAACCAACCAATGCGGGTTTACTCTAGCCTCTGGAATGCCGACCAATGGGCAACCATGGGAGGACGCGTCAAGACGGACTGGACAAAAGCTCCTTTTACAGCCTCTTTCAGGAATCTCAATACTAATGCTTGTGTAGTGTCATCTGCTGGCTCATCTTGCAGTTCCATCTCACCAACTCAGTTAAAGAACAGTGCCTGGCAGGAACAATCTCTTAATGCCTCAGATCGAAATTGGATTCGATGGGTTCAACAGAAGTATATGATTTATAATTACTGCAGTGACAGTCAAAGATTCCCTCAAGGTCTTCCACCAGAATGCAAGAGATCACAATTCTAATTCTAAACGCCGAGCATGCAAATTTTGGAACATTTTATGTTAGATTTTTTTCAATTCTATATCAGTTTCGTATATCAGATGTTTAATATTCTTTTTCCAAGTAATTTCTTTAAAATCGATATGTGAGGATTGTTTTCATGTCCAGTTGTATGGATCAATTCCTTGAGACAGATCATAGGTTTAGGTGGCAATCATTGACATGTTAGATTTTGAAATGCATCAATACACCTCTATTTTTTAATATATGGAATGGATTCAGAGAATTTTCCTTCTCCGCAATTAAATACTGTTGATTAATAAATATAATAAGTAAGGTATTAAATTTTAATAATATAATTACAATTAAATATGAATCTGAATTATTAAAAAATCTATCTTATGGATATTCTAGGTGAGCAAATAATTTTCCAATTTTAAAATTAGGTGCAGTCACGTGTACTTTTGCTTGCCCCGGAGTAGGTGGCGGCCATCCCTCTTGTGGTCAGCGGACTTCTGGGGGCGAGGGTTTTTATTTTCTCTTACCTATTTTATTTTTTTCTTCAATTTTGTGATATTAATAATTTTCTCATTAAAAATAATTTTTTTACTTGTTAACCTCGCAGAAAATTTTGATGATAACAAAATATATCTTATAATAGCTTAGCTTTTTATATGAAATCTCTATATAATAAATATAATATGTTCGCATAACTGCTACGTGCTTTAATAAACAAAAATGTAATTCCTTCAATTAGTTTTGTAAAACAAATTCGACATGTTTTTGCTTAGTGAAATAAATTTGATATGCTTTGTTGATACATTTAATAAACAAATATAATGTCGTTTGTTACTTTATGAAATAAATATATGATGTGTAATTAAAGAATATGAATATTTTTGCCTCTTGCTTTTATAATATAAATTTTAGTTCGTGTAATTACTTACTTTAATATATTACTTGATTGGTTGGTGAATTTAATACACATATACATATACATATCGTGCTTTATAAACCAATGAAGGAGATGAAGTGTTGATTATTTATTTTATATGAGTGTTTGATAATAGCTAATTGTTAAGCCCAAGTTAGAGGCCCGGTCCAAACACACAATAGAAATCCTCATATGAAAAATGTCTCTAACTCTCTCTCTCTCGCTCTTTCTACCGAAACCCTAGTTGTTCTCTCGTGTTTGTAAAAACTCACAGATTATTTCGTGTGTTTGTTGCAGATATCAAAGGATAAGAAGAAGATAATGGGAGGATGGTAGATGGCCTGTTCTAGAAGGCAACTCTCCTTGAAATCTCTTTCGAGAATTCTGTTTTTTTACATTAAGGGTTTGATACCCATTCTTTTCTCTTTATTCCCTATTTATAGAAATACATTGATTTGTTTTCCTATTCTGTTACATGTGTAACTACCTGTCCTACTGTAAAACTACTTTTGTTGAGCTGTTGATTTGCTGAGCTGTTGTGGGTTGTTTGCTGAGCTGTTTGTGGTTGTCCTTGGTTCGTAACACTAATTCATATTCATTTGATATCTATATGAAGAACTAGGTTTGCTGAAATATATTTATAGAAATGTTTAGCAACACATATATAATATTGTTGCGAAAAATATGATATTTATATGAAGAGTTAACTTTACTGGACAGATATGTGTGTGTTCTTAGCGATCTATGTGGTTTTTATTAAACCTTTTCATATACGGTTGATGTTTTGTACATATAGGAAACAAACAATGGTATTGACAAAATATGATCAATTATGTATGGTTTGGAATATTTGTTACGCGTATATATATGTTCCTGTCTAGAGCTATTTTTAATATTGATGTGCTTTATGTGGTATAAATAACAGTTATTTCAAAGTCTTTTTTATGGATTTTGAATTAACTTTAAAGTAAATATCATTTTTATAATAATTGCTCTTATTTTTCACTAACCGACAATACTATAAATAGCAATATTTAAAATTTTAAATAAGTCAAACCATATTTAATATTCATAAAATCTCAAGACAAACAATGTTTGTATTGAATAAGGATTTTAAATCATTTTCATCAATGCAATTAATATAAATTGAATTTTTTTTTTATAGTTGTAAATTCCTGCTACATATATATATATATATATATATTTATGTATAACCTCTTAAGGAAAGTGCCCATCAGGGATGTAAATGAGTCAAGTCTAGATGATGGAATGTCAAGTTCAAACTCGACTCAAATAAAAATCTTGAAGGTTGAGCTCAAACTCGAACTTGATTGAGCTTTATATTTTATGCTTGAACTTGACTAGAATTGATACTCGGTAAGCTCAAGCTCGACTTAATTAGACTCGATTTCTCCTAGAAAAATCAATTAGACTAAAAAATAAGTTGAAATTTGAGAATTGAATAGATTTTTTAGACAAAAAGAGGGGAAAAATACACAAAAAAATAGGCTTTAAAAATAGAAAAATACAAAGTTTATAAATTTTCAATAAATAAAAAAACTCGAACAGGCTCACAAGTTACTCGAATCAAATATTTTAAAATCCAAACTCAATAGTTACTCAAGTAGCTCGAATTTGAACGCAAACTTGACTCGATTATGGTTGAGTCGAATTCAAGTTATTACTAAATCAAACTTGAGTAGCTTATGATTGTCTTGGCTTGCTTACAGCCCTAGTGCTCACAAGCATGGCTCAAGGTTTAATCATAGGATATTCTTTCACATCCTCAAGAAATTCTTCTTCCTCTTTCTTAACAATATTAAGAAGTTATGGATCTATAATTCTTCTAACAACACCGTGACTAACAGTATTCTAAATATTATACCTAACAACATAAATCTTTCTATTCACATAGTTGCCCCAATTGCAAAATCCTTTTTTGATTTATCAAAAATTAAAATCTTTGATGGTAAGAAAATTTTCAATTCTTTATATTCATGCCACTGCTTGGGATCTCAAGAAATCCAAAACTAAAGCTAACCCTAGACTCATGGTGACAAAGCGTGTAAATACACAATCACTAAACGTTATTTAATGACTTGTTTAGGTTTTACTACTCTTATGAAGCAAAAGAAATATAGAGTTCAAAATTACAAGATATACTACAAAAGATGTTAGTAACAAAATTTTTTGATTGGAAACTTTTACAAATGGAAGATAGACGGATGAAAAGGATGTTAAGGTGCAATTAATGAATATCACAAGTCGATTGATGACCTAAAAGTAAAAAATATATTTCTTAAATTTGCTTATTGAAAAATTACTAGAGTTTTGTCGTTAAAGCATAAACATAAGAAGCTTTCATTTCAAGATTTGATTACTGAAATCATAATTGAGAACATATTAGCTGCAACTAATAAGCCGAGGAATAAAAGCCCAGCCTACTACCCTTCCATGACTTCGGATAACACTCAAATTAGAATCATTCTTACACTGCTTCTCTCAACACAAAAGCTAAGTTCTCTCTCTCTCACTTTCTTTACTTTTCTTATCTCTCGGTTAAGGTTTCAACTCACTAATGTATTTGATGTCTTCTTACAAGATGAGATGTGTAACTTGTAGATCTAAGAACATTTTGAGCTGTTCAAACTCCTATAGTTCTCATAGAGACTAGTATTGGTAAATTTCGGGATATCCCTGGTTCCATTCAACATTTCGTATTTATAGTAGTAGATCTACTATGTTTATTACAATAGTTTAACTACTTTGGCTGTTTCTTTACTGTTACAACAATCTATGTAACAACTGATATTTCTGTTACTAGTATCTATGTAACTAATAATGTTTCTATCACTGATATCTATCTATGTAACTGATGATGTTTTCTCTTACAATCATATATTTATTAGTTATTAAGGTTTACACTTGGTAATCCTTAAACCACCTAGGTTTTCTTTAAACTTGTGTTGTAACAAATGGCTCATCCTGTTGAAAATCGACCTTGTCCTTAAAGTCGTAAGCTAGATAAATCTATTTAAAAATGTCCCAATTTTCTAAATTAGTGTCTTCCTGAGGTAGACCATCCCACTGTATAAGAACTTGATGTTATAGAACACCTAGATTGGAAATAATCCGACCTCTTAAAATCTATTTTGGTCGTACAAGAAGTTTATCTTGTGAAAAATCTGTAAGTAAATCGAGGGCTTCTGGAATAGAACCTTAAGATTTCTTAAGCTGTGATATGTGAAACACAATGTATATTCACGCATAAGAAATTAGATCCATCCAATAAGCACAAGAGCCAATATGCTGCAATACCCCATAGAGTTTATAAAATTTTCTTGAGAGCTTATAAAATCTCTGGCCTAAAACAAAAATCTATATATAAGGCTAGAGTTTGATAAAAGCTAAATCTCTAAGTAGAAACTCCATATCTCGCCTGTGCTGATCAGCATCGTGTTTCATTCGTAATTGAGCTTTTAAAAAGTTCTCACGCAATTCTTTCAAAAGCATATCCCTATATTAAATATCATAATCAACTGCTTCAATAGTAGAATGACCTTGATAAGATGGAATAGTAGGTGGAGGTCTTCCATAGACCAACTCAAAGGGGGTACAATGAGCACCTTCATGGCAGGAGGTATTATAGGCAAATTTAGCCCATGATAAATACCTATACCAATTGGAGGGATAGTCCATAACATAAGCTCTCAAATACTGTTGAATAGTACGGTTTAATATTTCTGTTTGACCATCCAACTATGGATGATAAGCACTACTCATCTTCCAGGTGGTACCACTCATAAAAATTGAGTCATTGTTAGACACTATGGATCGAGGAAACACATAAAGTTTGACCACCATGTTCACAAACAACTGAGCTACTTTGGTGGCTGTGAAATGAGTATCAAGTAGACCCAAATGACAATATTTTGTGAGTCTATCAACAATCACTAATATGATTGTAAATCCATTGGATTTTAGTAGATATGTTATAAAGTCCATACTGACAAGAGACAAGAGACATGCTAGAGGATATAATATGTTTATTAGTGGTAATCTTGTCTCATAAAGAGAAAAAAAAATTGTACAAATTAAGGTAGCTAGATCAAGTAGAGTATTTGAGTATAGAGCAATATCATCTACAACCTCTTTGGTTTAAGCATTAGAGTAACTTGGGTTTCTACGGTCAAAACTACAAAATCGATGAGTAATAACTATAACTACTCTAAATGTAGCATCAAATCTCACATTTTGTAAAGGGTAAATTATACTAAAAGGTAATAATGTTTAGAGGTACATTTATTTTAAGTCACAACATTTCGAGTGGTTAAAAAAAGGTCACAACATTTGCATTAGTGCTTTCATTAAGGTTACTGTAATGGCCAGTTATTGATGCAATTAAACACCATTAATTATGGTTGTAAACAAGTTGAGCATAGCTTTTAAAAGCTCATGTTTGGCTCATTTAAAATTTATCAAGTTCGAGTTCAAGCTGAGATTTTATCGAGCCTAAGCTTAACTCTTGAGCTCGAACTCAGGTCATTTATGAAATGAGCTCGAATTGAGCTAAGTTTTTTTATCAAGCCGACTGAGTTTTTATTAAGCTCGAATTTAAGCGAGAGATCAATTCATTTAGATAGCCCCTTTTTCATTTTTTTTCAAACATAAAATATAATATATATTTATAAATATATAATAGAATTGCTATAAATATATATACATAAATATTAAATAGAATTTAACTTTTGTTGTTTTAATTATGTAGTTATATATAGTATATCATGCATAAAAAATTAATAAATCTACTAACGAGCTTATTAATGAGTCTACTCTCGAGCTTATTAACAGCTATATATAGAATTTAATTTTATGGATTTTGACTTCTATCCAAATTTGTTCTAGAATGGGAAGTGGATTAAATAAGCCAGCTAGTGAATTAGTCTCATACTTTATCTGTTAACATGTTGCACAATTACGAATATAAGATATAATTTGTGCCTGCATTCCTTCCCAAAAAAATTTCAGCTACAATCCTCTCAAATATTTTGAAAAATCCAAAATGGTCAGCCTTTAGAGAATCATGAAATTCCTTCAAAATAATAGGAATTATGGATGATTGAGGCACAAAAAATAATTTGTCCTAATTAAATAGCACTCCATCTCTCCACCTCAAAGGCCATTTTGTTGGAGTACCTTGTTGGACTTGATCAATCATCTACTTAAATTCAGCAAGCATAGTGTATTCTTGTTTAAGTGTATCAATAAAATGAAAATAAGGGATTGAATATCTCAAATAATGCAATTCAACTGCCTCCCTCCTTGATAAAGCATCTACAACTTGATTATCATGTCCAACTTTATAAACCACTGAATAATCATATCCGAGCAACTTAACCAAGTATTGTTGTTATTCTAGAGTCTAAATTAATTGAGACAAAATCTCTTTAAGACTTCTATGATTAGTCTTAATAGTAAAATGGGCTCTCATTAGATACTGTCTCCATTTCTTCACCGCCTCCACAAAAGCAAATGATTCTTGTACATAAACTGAAGCCTTTTGTAAGTGTGGAGGTAATTTCTTACTAAAATAAGAAATTAAGTAATCATTCTGTAATAGCAATACTCCAATCCCAATTCTAGAAGCGTTTGTTTCAATTACAAATGGCAATATAAAATCTACTAAAGCTAAAATTGAGGCTTAAATCAATACCTTTTTTAGTCTCTCAAATGCTACTAAAGCATTATCATTCCATTAAAACTTATTTGTCTTTAACATGGTTGTTAAAGGACTGGCTATCGAACCATAGCCCTTGACAAAACATCTGTAATATCCTGCTGACCCTAGAAAAGGTCTAAGGTGTTTCACATTTTTAGGTAAAGGCCATGCCTTTACTACTTCAAGCTTTGACTGATCAAGAGCTACTCCTCCTTATGAAACAATCTGGCCTAAATACTCAATAGTACTTTTGCCAAAAGAGCACTTAGATTTCTTCAAATAGAAACTATTCTCTACTAAAATGCATAAAACTTTGTCCAAATGAAACAAATGATCATTCGTAGAAGCACTATAAACCAATATATCATCAAAAAATACTATAACAAATTTACATAAGAAAGGTTGAAACATACGGTTCATAATGCTCTAAAATGTTGCCGATGCATTGCACAATCCAAACGGCATGACTGTGAACTCATAATGGCCTTGATGTGTTCGAAAAGCAGTCTTCTCTATGTCATCAGGATACATTCGTATTTAATGATACCCAACTCATAGATCCAACTTTGAAAACACTCTGGCTCCTTTCAGTTCGTCCAACAACTCATCAATGGTTGGTATTGGAAACTCATCCTTAATTGTAGCTTCGTTTAATGCAAAACCTTCGAGTGCCATCTTTCTTCTTTAATAATAATACAAGTGAAGAAAATGGGCTTGAACTGTGTTGTATTAGACCTGTTTTAGCATGTCTTCCACTTGTTTTACTATCTCGCTCTTTTGAAAATGAGGATAGTGGCAGGTTCAAACATTAATAGGCTCCTGTTGCTTAAGATAAATCAGGTGTTGTACTTGTCTTAATGGTGGCAATGATGAAGGAGCCTCAAATATATCAACAAATTTTCCTAATAATTCATCCAAAGAATTATTGTTGGTAAATGCATGATCATCAAAAACATGTAATGCTTGAGCCACCAAATGATAGCAAGATGCAACATCATCTGTTTCCATCAATCTTTTAAACTGATGGTAAGAAATCTATGTCCTATTCTCTAAATTCGATCCCAACAAAGGCACTTTCTGACCATCTTGCAAAAACTCCATAGTAAGCTTGCCATAATCAATTGTAATTGGTCCCAAGCTCTGTAACCATTGTACACCTAACACTATTTCAGCCCCTTGGATTTGTAAAACATAAAATGTTTCACAAAACTTCTTGTCTTGAATTCTCAAAGGAACTCCAGTACATTGACCCTCACAATTCAATTTTTCACCATTTCCAATCATAACATTGAATTGTGGACTAGGAAAGACTGTTAAATTTAATTTTTTAACAGCTTTATTCTATATAAAATTATGTGTACTTCCACTATTAACTAGTACACTAACACTTTTGCGATTAATAAAACCTTAAAATTTCAAAGTTTTAGGAGTCACCATTCTAGCTACAGCATGATAACTGATACTCAAAGGATCAGTACTATTATCCTTGCCTACTTCATCAAAATCGGCATACTCAACATCAGAACATTCATCTTCATATGACAGTAGCTAAAATTTATGTTTACATATATGGTTTTTTGAAAATTTTTTGTCACAATTATAATAAAGACCTTGCTCTTTACGTCGTTGTAATTCTTGCAGTGACATTTTTCTTATGGGCAAAAATGGTTTATCTTGGTTTACAAAAATAAAGGTAGTGTTTGGGTTAGTGTTTAGGTTTGTGTTTAGGTTCGTGTTTGGGTTTGTGTTTGAATTTGTGTTTAAAGTTGTGTTTGGATGAGTAAAAGGTTTCGAAAAAAGAAAAGGTTTTAAAATTTTTTGTTTGGTCTAAATGTTTTCCTTCATATAATTTGGCCAAGGAAATAGCTTGAACAAGAGATTGTGGTCGGTTAATCCAAACATCGCGTTTCAAATACGGCCGGAAATGAAACAACTGATAAGAAAACTCTCATTAAGGCTAACTACTCTATTTGAAATATTTTCAAAAGAAGATTGATACTCTGCTATTGAACTAATCTAACTAAGTTTTTCCAATTTACCTTGGAGATCATCAAATTCTGATGGCCCAAATCGTAGCTTTAAATCTGCTAAAAACTTTAGCTAATTTGTCAACAGGTTATTCGATTCAATCCATTGCATCCATTCTGAGGCTTCCTCCTCCAAAGCAAATGAGGCTATTGTTAAGTTCTGCTTCATAGGTACTTGATGAAATTGAATTTTTTTTTTTTTTTGTTTTATATATTGACTGCATTAGATCTCCACCTTGAAATTTTGGAATTTCGAGTTTGCCATTCTTCAATAAAGAATCTGAAAGATTAAAATGTGATGAACTGCCATTACTAATATGAATAGCATCTTGATTATTTTCTTGGGAGTTCTGATTCTGCACATTTGATCTTTCAATCTTGTCATTCAATACTTAAACTGAATCTTGCAAAGAAGAATTTAAAGATTGAATTGAATCTTGCATCGGTCCTTGCATTCCTTCCACTATTTTGGCTAATGTAGCCAGCACTGAACATAATCTGTCAAATTCTAATTGTTGCATAATTGTTTTCTTTGTTCTTGGCATGAATATGTGATGAGAGCACCAAATTATTAGCTATAACTAATAAGGCCTAGAAATAAGCCCAGCCTACTACCCTTCGTCAACTTTGGATAACCCTAAAATCAAAATCACTCTTACACTGCCTCTCACAACAAAAAAGCTAAGTTCTTTCTCTCTCGCTTTCTTTACTTTTCTTTATCTCTCAGCTAGGGTTTCAACTCACTGATGTATTTGATGTTTTTTTGCATGATGAGATGTGTAACTTGTAGATCTAAGAATGTTTCGAGCTGTTCAGACTCCTATAGTTCTCATAGAGACCAGTATTGGTAAATTTCGAGATATCTCCAGTTCCATTCAACATTTCGTGTTTATGGCAGTAGATTTGCTATATTTGTTACAACAATTTAACTACTTTGGCTATTTCTTTACTATTATAACCATCTGTGTAACAACTGATGTTTCTATTACTGAGACCTATCTATGTAACTGATGATGTTTTCTGTTACAATCACATATTTATTACTTACTAAGGTTTACACTTGGTAATCCTTAAACCAGCTAGGTTCTTCGAACTCGTGTTGTAATAGAACACCAATCATAAGAAATTGCAAGCTACAAATATAAAGGAGATAAAAACAAAAGCTAATATGTCCAAGCTAAGGCTTACAATAAAAGGTATGATGGTAAAATTTAATCTCATAATCCTAATTATAAACCCAATGCTACTAGCTCTAACACCTTTAGGGGGGAAAAAAAGGGAGTTGTTTTGTTTGTGTAAGCCAGGTCACCATGCATCTTAATGTAGAAAGAGAGTAAGACATAACAATCCTTTTAAGGAAAAAGATAATTTGGTTGAGGGAAAGGACATTATTGCTGTTGTGCTCTCATATTAATTTTGTGGCCAATGTGAAAGAATTGGTGGTAGACTCCGATGCTACCAGACATATTTGTTCAACAAAGATGCCTTTACCTCTTACACACTAGAAGGGATAGCAACACCTTGGCTATTACTAGAATAAACTTAATTCCTAAGGTTCTATTAGGGAATATTGGAGTTGAAAGTGTCATTTGAATATGATGAGATTGTAATAACAAAACGTAATATATTTGTGGGCAAGGATTATTTGTACTTGATCTATTTATTTATGATATGATAGATTAAGACATGTAAATGCAAATTATATGAATAAAATGCAATCACTCATCCTAATTGCTAACAATAGTGATATAAATCTTGACAAATTCAAATATGTGTTCAAACTTTGTCATTCTATTCAAAGAGAAACTAAATTTTTAAATTTAATTCATACACATTTAAGTGATCTTAAGCAAACTATGATTAGAAGGCAAGAAAGTTTATGCCACTCTTACTAATGGTTTCCCTTTTCATTGATTTTTGTGAAAAAAAAAAGAATAATTCATGAAATTATTCCTCCATATTTACATAAATCAACTGGTGTAATAGAAAAAGAAAATAGAACCTTAAAAAGTATAATAAGTGGTTATCATATTTTAAATATTAACATTTGAAGAACTATTTCAAAAAATAAGTAAGTTAGAGATTATACTTTATTCTAAATTTTGGAAATGAGAATATCATTATCATAAGTTAATTTATCCATGTTTTATAAGGGAAATCTTCAATGTGGGATTCTTAGTACAAGAATCTAAATTATGAACCACTTTAGGAAGGTTCATAATGAATAAAAAAAAAGGTACATAAATGGCTTTTAAAATGAATAATCGATATTTAAAATACTCTTTTAAAAAATGTTACTAATAAAATAAAATGGTTCCTAAAGGCAACAGTTCCTTAGGTTGCTTAAATGACATTCTATGGATGCAACAAAGATCCTTAGTAATAAAGATCAATTAAAGAATTTCTTTAATATAATTTAAGATAAGAAAGAGTTATCTTTAATGTTATATATAAGGCCACACCTTACAAGTGTCTACTATTCAAGTTACCGACATGTTTTTTGTATAGAAAAATCAAGAATGCCTATATTATTAAAATATGCATATATTATTAAAAATTGCTTTCACTCATCATAACCACTAACAAGTGGTGTCTAAAGCATGTACACATAATAATATCTAATTCTTATACCTAGGTTTACATACTAGTAATATTAGTACATTTTATCAAACCACAAAACAACCACAAATCACCCATCAAACTATTCACATATAAAACAATCAACCATCAATACCTTACTAAATCCTTCTCTAATAACCATAATAAGTGGTTACACAGGGTATTCCTAATTTCCAATTAAGTAGTCTACATCATTCACCGCAACTCAACGTAATATTATAGATGAAAGATGATGTACTTATTAGAGAATTAATTATAATAGATTTTCTTTAAGAGGATTAGTTACAATAGATTTTCGTTTTATATTTAAATTCCTATAATTAATTGTAATCTCCTAATTCTAGGATAGTTTCCTATTTCCGTAACCCACGATAATGCCCAATTTTGTGTATATATATCCATTCTTAATCAATGAAAAAGTCAAGGCATCGTTTCTCAATATTTTTTTCTCTATTTCAAAATGGTATCAGAGCCTAATCTTCTTAAGCATATTTTCTCCACCATGATCAGCATCATTTCTCCTCAATGGCTTTCGATGCTACCTTCTCTTCCACTAATGATTCTACCGCCATCCAAAATTCCCAAGATTCTTAACATCCCCTCCTTACAATCAATCTCTCCAATATCACCAAATTGTCATCCACTAATTATCTCACATGGAACCTTCAAATCAAATCTCTTCTTGAAGGATATGATCTTCATCACTTTATTGATAGCACTCATACTCCACCACCACTTACCATCACGATCAATGGTGTTGCATCTCCAAATCTGGCATACACAACCTAGAAGGACCAGGATTGTCTCATCTTTAGTGCTCTCCTTAGTGCTATCTCCATTTCACTGCAATCTCTTATTGCTTGCACCATCACTTCCTTGATGCATGGAAAACCTTAGCTAATACCTATGACAAACCATCTCGTGGTCATATTAAACAATTGAAGGAACAATTAAAGCTGTGTAACAAGGGCTCAAAATCGATTAGTGAATATATGCAGGCGATCAAGACGCATGCTAATGAACTTGTTCTTCTAGGGAAGCGAGTTGATGATGACGATCTTATTGACCGACTTCTTGAAGGACTCGGTGATGAGTAGAAACCCATCATTGATGCAATTAAGGCCCGTTATACGTCAATTTCTTTTACTGAGCTCCATGAGAAACTTCTCAATAGAGAAGCATCTCTTCATAGCCTATATCAAGGATCCCATGATGTCATGATCGGCGATGGATCGACCGTTCATATCACCCATACTGGTTCTACCACCATACCTACTTCCTTTCGCTCCTTTACTTTACACAATATTCTTTGTGTCCCTTCCATGAAAAAATCAATTTTTCACTAATAACCATGTTTCTATTGAATTCTTGCCCTCTGATTTTCAGGTAAATGATCTAAACATGAGAACAATCCTTTTGATGGGTGAACACAAGGATGGCATATATGAGCGGCTAACTACATCCCCTTCAATTGTCTCTTCCCCATTGTTTGCTTTTTCTAGTGTCAAGACCACTTCATCTGAGTGGCATTTTAGTCTATATCATTCGTCATTTACTATTGTAAAAAATATTATTTCCAAGTTTTCTTTACCATTGTCTAGTCTGTTATCCTTCGCCACACATTGTAATGCATGTTCATGTAATAAAAGTCATAAAATTCCATTTTCTTCTTCTACCTTAACCTCATCATGTCCGTTTGAACTTCTCTTTTCTAATGTATGGACTTCTCCTATTTATTTTGTTGATGGTTTTCAGTACTATGTTATTTTTTGTTGATCATTATACACAGTATACTTAGTATTATCCACTTAAACGAAAATCACATGTGTATGATATCTTTGTGCGCTTCAAGGCATTAGTCGAAAACCAATTTAAACACCAAATTGTCATTCTTTACTCAGATAATGGTGGCGAATATCAAGCCCTTGATAGTTTTCTCTCCACCAATGATATATCCCATTTTACTACATTACCCCCATATACCAAAACATAATGGTCTTTCCAAACGACATCATCGCCATATTTTTGAAATTGGTCTATCTCTTCTCACTCATGCTTCGATGCCTCTAACTTATTGGACTTATGCATTTGCCAAAACTGTATATCTCATTAACCAAATGCCTACACCCACACTACATCTTTCATCTCCTTCTAAAAAACTCTTTCAATCTCAACCAACTACATTAAACTTTAGGTGTTTGGTTGCTTATGTTATTAGTGGCTTTGTCCTTATTCCCAACATAAACTTGACTTTCATTCCACTCCTTGTGTTTTTCTGGGTTATTCTTCAACACAAAGTGCTTATATCTGTCTTGATCTATTTACATCTAAAATATATATATCGTCATGTCAAATTTCTTAAAAACTCCTTTCCTTTTAATAATCACCACGGCCATCTAGCTTGTCCTACCTTAGAGATCATTTCTAAATGGCTTCCTTCGGTCCAAATTCTACCCACTTCAAGTGGTGCACTCAATACATCTCCATAAAGGGATTCCTCATGTCAACATCCATCATAACAACATGGATCGTTCCTTCTTACCAACTGATCATTTACTACTAGAACCGCACAATTATGAAACCTCTTCTACTTCAACCACAGTTCGTACCACCCATCAAAATACCCATCCCATGACCACTAGAGCAAAAAAACAAAAAAAAAAAAAAATCGTCAAACCCCTAACCAAGATGAATCTCACTACTGTTCTTTCTTAACTAACAGACATTGAGCCATAAAAGATCCTAAATGGATACAAGCTACGAATGATGAATTTGATGCTCTTGTTTGAAATGGAACCTAGGAACTTGTTCTATCTACTTCTCTACAAAATCTTGTTGGATGTAACTAGGTTTTTCTTATTAGACAGCTTCCTGATGGTTCTATTGACAGGTACAAAGCCAGATTACTTGCCAAAGGTTTTCATCAGTGATCTGGAGTGGATTATCATATTCTCAGCTTGGCAGTCGATCGAGGTTGGCCGTTATGATAGTTGGATGTTAATAATACTTTCCTTCAAAGCCATTGTTTTGAAGATGTCTACATGGCCTAGCCTCCGGGCTTTGCTGATAAAGATCATCCAACACATGTATGTAAATTAAGGAAGGCAATATATGAACTCAAGCAAGCCTCATGGGCTTAGTACCTTAAACTTCACCAGTTCCTCATTGAGTATAGGCTCACAAACTCACATGAAGACACTTCTCTATTCACTTTCTACTCAGAAGACATTACTGTATATCTCATTGTTTATGTGGATGACATTATTATCACAGGTACCAATACTCATATTATTTAGCGTTACATTGATCCCCTAGCACAAAGATTTTTAATCAAGGATCTTAGTGCCCTATCTTATTTTCTCAGCATTGAGGTTCTAACCACTCCCTTTGGTCTGTTGCTTACTCAAAGATGATACATCATTGATTTTCTCATCTGAACAAAAATGTCTGGTATAAAGCTTGTTGCTACACCCCTTGCGATAGATGGAAAGCTCACACTTCATGCAAGAACAACTCTAAATGACTATACAAAATATAAAGCAACCGTTGGCAGTCTATAGTATCTTTGCCTCACTCGCCCAAACATAGCATATGCTGTTAACAAGCTGTCCCAGTTCATGCATCGCCTGACATCTGAACATTAAAACACTATAAAATGATTGCTTCGACATTTGTATAGCACATTCACTTATGGATTGTTTCTTCATAAGGAAAATCCACTTTCTCTTCATGCCTTCTCTAATGCAAATTGAGTTGGCAACAAAGATTACTATACATGTATGAGTGCCTATATTGTCTATCTTGGTCATCATCCTATTTCTTGGTCCTCTAAGAAACAATGTACAGTTGCTCAATCATCCACAAAAGCTGAGTGTCAATCAATTGCTACTACTACTTTAGAAATCAATTGGATTTGTTCCCTTCTCACAAAGCTTGGTGTCCATCTTCCTACACTGCCTATTATCTATTGTGACAATGTTGGTGCCACTTATCTATGTTATAATCCAGTTTTTCATTCGTGCATAAAACATGTGGCTATTGACTATCACTTTATTTGAGATCAAGTCCAATCAGGTGCTCTTTGTCTTACTTATGTGTCCTCAGCAGATCAACTTATCCATGCTCTTACCAAACCGTTTCCACGAAACCGCTTCAAGAATTAAGGATCAAGATTAGCGTCTCTTCTGGAGCTCCATCTTGAGGGGGCATATTAGAGAATTAATTACAATAGATTTTCTTTCTATATTTAAAATCCTATAATTAATTGTAATCCCTTAATTGTAGGATAGTTTCTATTTTTGTAACCCACGATAATGCCTAATTTTGCGTTTATATATTCATTCTTAATCAATGGAAAAGTCAAGCTATTGTTTCTCAATATTCTTTTCTCTATTGCAACAGTACTCACTTGTAATGATAAATCTCAAATCTCAAATACAAAATCCCATGCACTAACATAATTCAATCACATGTATGTGTATTATATTTAAATTTATCACAAAAATTAACATAACATAGAAGTCAGTATATCAAAGATTTACATCATACTATTAACTTCTAATCACTATATTTTTCTCGTTTCTTAACAAATTTTATATTTTTATTTACTTTTCGGTAGAACCAATTTAACGTTCAATAAACCATTATAGTGTTGCTTCAAAAACTACATAATTAACCAATCATAATAACTTTGTCAATAATCTATCCAACAAGTTTATTAAACTTGCAATTCTACATTGAATCATACAAGGGTTTGTAGAATTAAAATGTAGAAACATAAGTTTACACAACATATGTAAAATAGCTTTGATAATTATAGATATGCTAACAATATTTATAAAAAACCTAAAATAAAATAATGGATATAAAAATGAAGAAATTAAGTTCCCTTTTCAATAAAACTCTTAATCCATAATATAATATGCATAGAAGAATGATGTGTAGAGTAAAAAATAGTTCTTTTATATTATTTTGTTTGAAAGGAGTTTTGGATTCAAAGACAATAAAATCTTTCAACATATTTTGAATTCTTCATTACATACTTATTAGGTTTACAACTAAAACTTGAACCTATACTTGAATGAAGGTTATAAATATTGAACATGGAAGAGAAAGAGTGTGCCTGAGAGCAAAATTGAAATCTGATACGAAGTTTGTATATAGACTTAATTAAAAAATAATTAGGTAAATTATACTAAAATGTATCATTATTTGGGGTATGTTCATTTAAAGGTATTAACATTTCAAATGGTTTAAAATAGAAATTAATATTTCACAAAGTGAATCAAATGAGGTATTAACATCTTGTGAAGTTTATTTAAAGTATCAACGTTTTAATTAGCTTTCAATTAAATTCCTTAATTTTTGTTAATAGTCAATTATCAATATCTTATTTGACTCACTTTGTGAAACTTTGATTATTCTTTTTAACCACTTGAAACACTGATATCTTAAATGAATATAACCCCAAACGTCAATACCTAAATGAACTTTGTAAAACATTAATATCTCAAATGAAATTATCTTTAAATGTTGATACATTTCGATGTAATTTACCTAATTAAATTCATAAAATTCTATAAAATAAAAGTAATAGAATAATTTTATAAATGAGTTAACGCGAAAAAAAAACCTCTTAAAATAATAAACTCATACGATCATATATATAAATAAAATTGTGATTTTAACGAATACATTATCGAGCATATGAAATCTACACATGAAGTTCACAAAAGTCTTAAGCACTTATGTAAAGGAAGATGTGATTACATTAGACATTTGATATTGGTTTACTAAAGAGCTTAATTAGGCATATTGAAGATGCTATAAGCAGTAGTATTATAGCGTCTAGTTCCTTATTTCATAAGGATAATATATATATATATATATATATATCGATATAAACAAAATTTTACTCATCGGAAAAGAATTACATCAATTGTGTAATTTGATTAAAAAAATTTGTCAAATGAAAAATTGAAAATACAAAAATTCAACAATATAAACGAAGACATTTTCTTCTACAGTTATACTATCTATAGAAACGCATAGTATCCTTTATTCTAATCCCTAACAATAGCCTATATTTAAGTCCCATTTTATGGCTTCATAAGTATTTAGATCTTAATCAATTAGTGGCCATCATTCCGGGTCTACTAATCATATATAGATCTAAGCATATGTATATTTTTATAGCAGATGCATACCGGCTTACTTTCACCAATTTTTAGATTTGCTTCTCAATTCAACCACGTTAATTTTCAAGATCATCCATCAACACTTAAAAATAAATTAAAATAGGAAGGGAGGCATCATATAGGCGAAAATTAAAAAATAAAAAAACCAATTAGCATAGAGAATTTATTTAACAGTACGGTGAGTACTTAAATTATTGCATTGTGGAAGTAGGGGCTCGTGATAATTTTATTACTTCTTTTTAATCCATATTTCAACATCAAAAACATTATTGAAGTATACACTTATATCTGGACATGTAGATTCTTTTAAGATTTGTTGACATTTGAATTTACCGTTTGACGATTTTTTATGTGGACGGGGTAACAGATGTTTATTTGAACAAAATGGAGGCGTCCAAAAAGGAATAAAAAAAGATGAAGACAGCTTGTTGAAAGTAGTCGAAGGCCACCGGTATTACAACATAAGCCGCCTGCATTTCTAGAAAGGCTGCAGGCGTAGAATGAAGATTAGTATTAGTTGTCCAGGTTGTTCCACGGGTCTAGGCATGACCGCAGTGTTTACATACGCTGCCACATATATTTTAAAACGTAGCGTTTAGCCGGCATACAGTTTGTTTCGTTTTTTTTTTTTATTTAGGCCGTCGGATGATGACGTTCAAAGGCCCTAATCTTCTATCAGTTTTTATTTTAACGAATTATTTTTTTATTTTATCTTTTAGGGTTTTTATGTATTGGCATATACAGTCTCAAAAACCATTGTTAGAGGATTAGACATTATTATTACACTTTGAAACTCTAATTATGAGGTTTTTCTTATAAATTTATATCTTTATATTATCTACGCTTTATGTTGTATTAATTTTAACCTGAGTTTTCGCTATTAGTAGACGTTATAATATGGTTTCTGTCCCATGGTCGATGCACGCGACTACTCGGGCACGCCAAAGCATCATGACCAGTAAGGTTTTTGTCTCTCTAAATCCAGGTTTTGTCTTAATAATTTAGTACAGTTCTTATTTTCCTAAAATTTAAAGGGACATAGATAGTTCAGTTTATAAGATCAAAATCGAATTATTTCATATGCAATTTTGTTAAATTTGATCATGAAGGGTATGTTTGGTTCATTTTATTCTAGTTATTTTAATATATTATTTTTATTATTTTCAAATGGATTATTTATTAAAAAATAAATATAGATGAAAAATACTTATTTTCACTCATAAATAAATCAAATAGATAGATATAAATGTAAGTAACATAACTCAAACGGTCAAACCCACCAGCATCTATCCTTTGGATTATCCTAATGGCAATGCCGATCAAATATGATTGCCTTATCATGAGACAATTTTCTTAAAAAAAATTAAATTATTTTTAAATTGTTAACATTAAGTTTTTTTTTTTTTAACTTCTTCTTCTTCCTTTTTTTATACTTGTTGGTTCAGGTGATCAATACGTGCCAATTCCTTCAAAAGGCACATCAATAAAAATTTTCAATTTAATATTTAATTTATATAAGTGTTTTTTTATATATTTTACCATAAATAAAGTTAAATTGGTGATTATAGAAAGACGGTTGATAGTAGAGATTAGCATAATTTGAAGGGAAAAAGTTTAGAAAATATCTCATTTCACTGGAAAACAAAAATTTTATTTAATTTTTCTGCAAATCTAAATAATATAGATGATAAATATATCTAATGTTATAAGTATTTTATAGACATTTAATTTTATAAAAAAATACATACTCTCGTCTTTTTAATATGTTATATCTATAAATACACATTTTTTGAAATCGGAATGAGAAAATATTAATATAATTATAGAATGAGAAAAGGAGGTGCGCGTAGGCGAACAAAGGCTGGGGACTTTGTTCAGATCTTCTTTTATTTTCCACTACGACTTTGTTCAACTTTTATTTCATCTTATCGACGGTTCTTATCCAGTAGAGGTCAGATAATAAATCATCAAACGGGATTTGTAAGTGAATCGGACCCATGAAACAGATTACGGTTAGCGGGGATATCGAGGGTAGATACAGCATGACCATTCTAATACTTAAATCAGCATGCATGTTAATATATAGGTAATTAATGAATATGAAACAAAACTCACATGAAATTACCATTCTTATTGAGTGGAATGAGATGTTTATTGTGATGAAATACCTGAAGAATGAGTACATCGTGAGATCATAAATGAGTAAGTAATTAGCGATAATTTCAGTGGACATAAGCCCGCCCACTAATCTACATTCATTCGTGCCTAGCTCAAATGAAGAGTGATATTCTATGATGATAAGGAGGTACGGTTTGAATGCCATTATGGTCAGTTAGTACTTCAACCCAAGGTGACAAACTACCTTAGCAAGACTTTGGGCTGTGTTAACAGGAGATAGGCCTGACCTTAATAGATCAGCCCATACTATCAATGGACAGTCAACAGTGACTTTTGCCACAAAGAAACTTCGTGGTTCCACATTCCCATTTGACAAGACACCCATAAAATTGAGAGATATAATCTGAAATCGTCTAAATACAAATACACTTTAAGTCTAAACTCTAAACTTTTAAGATTATTGAAAAAGAAATTAATTTTTTAAGAAATTGATAAAATAGATAAAAAAGTTTATCAGTTAAAATTCATTACGGTTAATATTTAGATAGAACTAAAGTGTGTGTGTGTGTGTGTGTATATATATATATAAATAAGTTTGATACATGTTTCATATTAAGATCAAGATTAAAGGGTTATTTGTAATCTTCGTAGTTATTGTGCCGATTTTAAATTTTGGGAATTATAATTACTGTTTAAAAATTTAAAAAAATATATATATAACAAGATAAAAGTCGGATCAATTATTTCCAATTATCTTAAATCTATCTTAAAGATATTAAATAAACTCAAGCATCTCATCACGTGCAAAGAGCATAGACTGCATAGTCCCAGGGGGTCTAACCATGGTGCGTCGTACGTGGGGCCACACCTTCCGAGCTTACGAATAAAGATTTAAATAACCTTTTTTTTTTTTTTTTTTTTTGGCTCTTTTCAATACCAGCAGTCTTTTGTCCAGCTCAACGCGCATACATCACTTTGTTTGGACCATTTACTTAACCCATCGATATTGTTAGTTCTTTCCAGCTTGAAAAGGATAAAAGGTAGCTGGATAATCCTTGCCAGCTTTCCATTACCTGGATCGACGCTATTTTGTTATTCGTGCTGATTACACCAAAGGACTCTGGGAGAAACTTACCGCTACTTACTTGCCATGAATGGGTTATGGATGTACCAAGCTCAAAGGACTTTAGGATCTTACGTGAAATTACATTACCTTTTGATCTTCCGAGATGGTGATTTTTAAAATGTTGATTCTAAGAATCTGGTGAAGGCCGTTCGGAATGTGGATGTACTAAGCTCAAATTATCAATAAATTACTTAATATTATACGTCAATATTTCAAACAACTCTTTTAAAAAGGAATTCTTCATTTTATACATAGGTTTCTTTAATAAGGTATTTTAATAATTTTTTTTAAATTTCTACGAGTTCCATATTATATAAGATTATACAAAATTACACAAAAAAAATTAATTTTTATGTTATCCGTAAAGCAACCTACCATAATTAAACAAATTCCTTAATTAATTAAACAACTCATATAAAGGATTGCATGTAGATTTTCATGCCAAACAACTCCGTTAAAGTTGCTCCAGGGACTCACAAGTTTGGTAGACGAGAAGCTTTATCCAATGGATGGCTGTAGACTTACCAAAAATTTTATGTGCTTCGTAGTTGCTACTAGCCTTCGTATTATGTAACCTTCCTTTAAAAGAAGATTCAAAATTTGCCAGCTTTCGCTTACGCTTTGAAACCACGTTGCCAGCTTTTATGTCTCGACTTTACAGCCCATAGTGCACCCTATATAAACCCTTCAAAGTCCTATCCCTTAGCACCAGACAAAGTCAGTTTACTCAACTCATCACATAAAACTTAGAACAACTTCCTCAATCATATGTTCATTTCTTTTGCTATGTTTTCATCAAATATGTTTCCTGTCATGGTTATGGTCCTGCTAGGCCTGTCTATCACGGCCTCAGCAGGAAACTTCTTCCAAGATGTCGATGTTACATTCGGCGACCATCGTGCCAAGGTACTCAATGGTGGTCAGCTTCTAACTCTTACTCTTGACAAGGCCTCCGGCTCCGGTTTCAAGTCTAAGAATGAGTACTTGCTCGGGAGAATTGACATGCAAATTAAGCTTGTGCCCGGGAACTCAGCAGGCACTGTCACTACGTTCTATGTAAGTTAAACCTTCTTGAAGACTATGTGGTAATTAGAAATTTGTACTAGAATGTTTCTGCTGACTAACCTGCCTCCTTTTTGGTATCTGTGCAGTTGTCTTCGCAAGGTCCAACACATGACGAGATCGATTTCGAATTCTTGGGAAATTTGTCTGGCAATCCGTACACACTCCACACCAATGTGTTTTCACAAGGGAAAGGCAACCGAGAGCAACAATTTCACCTTTGGTTCGATCCTACATTGACCTTCCACACCTACTCCATAGTTTGGAATGCCAAAAGGATCATGTAAGGCTCTTAAATTTTGACTTATATTCACAAAAACACCATAATTTATCAGTTGCTCATAAATGCTCTGCTTGCTCTTTTCAGATTCTTGGTAGATAACATTCCCATGCGAGTGTTCAAAAACCTCGAATCGATCGGTGTACCTTTTCCCAAGAGCCAACCAATGCGGGTTTACTCTAGCCTCTGGAATGCAGATGACTGGGCGACCATGGGAGGGCGTGTGAAGACGGATTGGACAAAAGCTCCTTTCGGTGCCTCTTTCAGGAACTTCAATGCCAATGCTTGTGTAGTCTCTTCTGCCGGCTCCTCTTGCAACTCTAAGTCATCCACTGCATTGCAGAACGGTGCTTGGCAAGATCAATCCCTTGATGCCTCAGGCCGCAATCGGCTTCGTTGGGTTCAACGGAAGTACATGATCTACAATTACTGCAATGATCCGCAGAGGTTCCCTCAAGGTCTTCCACCGGAGTGCAAGCGATCTCGATTCCTTTAAAGATGATCAAACATTAAACATCACTCACAAGTCCTCCTATTAGTCCTGAAATTCTTTTATTACTTAATGTTTCAATATATACATTCATTATTCTTTTTGTAAGTATTATATATTTATGACAATTATTAAGGATTCTTTAAATTTATTTGTGTCATTTTCCTTACAAGCGTCCTATTCAACTGGAAGATTCACATTTCATACCATATTGAATGTAGCAAAGCATAATTTTACCGTAAGTTACTCCGGACAGACAAGTGAATGAAAAACAGTTACTGTTAAGGTTAACCACTCATCCATTTGATCCAAAAGCTAAAATTTGTAGACATGTTACAGAATATTTTATTTATCATGTAACATTTTTTTTTATTTGTAGGTCAGCATTTTAACTAATGTCAGCCTATTAAGTAGTCAACTTAATTATATGGGTTGTAACGAATGCATAATGATATACAAATTCACGATCTATAGTTCTAGTATCATGTTAAGTAGAGCCACATCCATCTCGATATAAAAGTTTTGAATTGTAGTGTGGGCTATTATATTTTGATAAATTACATCAAAAGGTATCAACGTTCGAAGGTAAGTTTATTTGAGGTATTAACGTTTCACAAAATTCATTTAAGATATTAACATTTAGGTCTAGGTTCAATTTAGATTCATTTAAGGTATCAATATTTAAAATAGTTAAAAAGAGAAATCAATTTTTTACAAAGTAAATTAAATAAGGTATTAATAATTGACCATTAAAAAAATTAAAGAAACCTATTTAAAAATCAATCTACATATTGATACCTTAAATAAATTTTGCAAAGCGTTAATATCGTTTTTTAATTACTTGAAATATTGATACTTTAAATGAATTTACTCCAAATATTAATACTTTTTTATATAATTTACTTGAAATTGAATTTACTTCAAACATTAATAATTTTGCAAACGTTACTGTCGTATCAATTTTAACTTGAAATTGAATTTTTATCACGGACACATCAGTTGTACCTATTTACTTTAACTAGATGAAGAGATATTAGGATATTTAACTTTGAATGCATTCAGGAAGGGATGAAGAGTTGTAATTATAATCTGTAA
This sequence comes from Combretum micranthum, assembly GCA_024138025.1. Taxonomy (NCBI): domain Eukaryota; kingdom Viridiplantae; phylum Streptophyta; class Magnoliopsida; order Myrtales; family Combretaceae; genus Combretum; species Combretum micranthum. The sequence continues at coordinate 31,718 of JAMXBD010002464.1, read as the reverse complement.
TGTGCAAATTTAGAAAGTTGGCAGCCGAAACAAATTTGTGCAGCTACTTTAAGTTGTTTAATTTTCATCTATATTTTATTTGTATCTAATTTTCATATGTACATTATTGATATATGATCTATTTGATATGTTTACGAATAAAAATATTTATTTTTTATTTATTTTTATTTCTTAATAAATATCAATTTAAAATAATAAAAATAAAATATCAAAATAACCATCCCATTTAAAGTTTCTTTTATCTCCTCAAAATTTTAAATTCGATCATTGTATCGGACAACCGTCAGATGATCCTTCCTTTGTCGTTGTATTATTGTCTGGCTGACTAAATTACTCTGTCGAACTTTGACGCGTCCAGATGTTATGTTGCTTACTTTCTTGTCCAACAGCCCTAAGCAATCTGTGCCCCATAGTAATCTGATTATCTTCAAGTTGCAATGCATGTATTCAAATTTTACAGATGGAGGATCTAGTCGTTAAAAAGCGCTCCTTGGTTATTGTTCAAGTTTTTGGAATTTTAAAAGACTTAAAGGCCCCTGTTGGCATCTTCAGATGAGGCTGTTTATCGAAGTAATGCAACCACAGTTAAAATTTTACTTTTGGGAATTGCAGTTCCATTTCGTTTGAAGTTGATGAGTGACACAGCAAATGTACCCAACCAATTTACCTTCATGGCAATATTAATTGTATCATTTTAGAGGTGTTATTCTTAATAAAATTCCTTCTTTTTTGTTTTTTACTATTTTGTCAATTCATCTATAGATGCCATAGTTTATAAAACATCCTAATTAAAGAACATTGTCTATGGTTGTAACTTATTGGTATGAAAATTGATCTTTTAATAAAATGGATCAGGTTTGAATATCTTATCTCTTAAAGTTGTGATATATATCAGCCAAAAACAAATTTAAAAGATAAATTAATAAAAAGAAAAGAGTATAATTAATGTAAATTACTTTCGGTTTAAATTACAAGCCAAATTGAGTGCGATTCAATTCAATTCCAATAAGCTCTATATGGAAAAATGGACTCGTCGAATAATATAAACAACCAATAAATGACAAATGTAGGTCTACAAAGGAAATTTCTTCCATATACATGTCATTGATGCCATATATGTTTTAAATTCTTAATGGAAAGGTGTTACATTACACATATTCAATTGCCTAGACCATGTGATCCATGGTAGAATCTGTTTAGAATCAAGAATGGTTCCCTGGCGTATTCTTTGACCAACCGAAAGCCAAAATGATGGTCAACCACTATTATTTAATTATTGGGAATTTATATATTTAATTCGATCAAATTCTAAATCAATTTTAAAGGTATTGGATTTGCTTTTATTTGTTTAGGACCTTTAATAAAATTAATTATTTAAATAAAATTGCATGAATATTAATTCCCATAATCCTATTTTAAATTGCAAGTCTGTAACAAAAATTTTCTTTATAAATATTATTGCCCAGTTGTAGACTTGTAGTTATTAAATTTGACTTTTCCTACTATTTTGGCTGCCAATTTTATGGTATTAAGTTTGGGAATTCGCATTGTGGAAATATATTTATTTTATTTTAGTCTTTTGTAATTACTTCTTCTTATTCAGTTCATAATTAGTTTTGCCAGCTGTATTTTTTTGTTCATTTATTAGTTCTCTTCTTTCTTCTTGTAAACAACAACTTTTCCATTCTTGGAAATATTGAGAGAGTTTTCATTCTTACAGGATTTACTTCTTAATGGCAGATATTTCTTTCTCAATTCTTCTTACACTACTAAAGTTCACATGGTGTCAGAGCCTTCTGGTAAGATCTAACCTGTACTCTGTTCTGCATTTTCTTTCATCCAGTAGAACTATCTGCTCGTAGCCATGGAAGTAGCTTTTGAGGTTAATCGGAATTTACAAATTGATCCAAATACTTCGGATCCTTTGTATATATCTGGTTCAGATAGTCTAGTATGGTCATTGGAAACATTCTTTTTAATGGATTGAACTATCTAGCATGGAGTAGATCAATTAAAATGGATTAGGTGCGAAGTTGAAATTGGATTTATCGATGGAAGTATTGTTAGACCTAATTCAAATTCTCCTGATCTTGTTCGTTGGATGCGTTGTGATTATATGGTGAGATGCTGGATCTTAAATTCCATGCTGAGTGAATTTTTGCAAAATTACTTGTATACACATTCTGCCTTTGATCTTTGGAAAGAAGTTTCAGAGCAATATGGTCAAAGTAATGGACCATTAATATTTCAATTACAGAATGAATTAAGCAACATAAAGCAGATGAATCAGTCAATTGGTACATATTTTAATAAACTCAAGCATGTGTAGGATGAATTGCAGGTTTTACATTCATATCCTTCTTGTGATTATGGTAGGATTGAGTATTGTACATGTCGGTTGAAAGAGAGGATACATGTTTTTGAGATGGAAACCAAACTTATTCAATTTCTGATGGGTTTAAACGAAGGTTTTGAGTCAGTTCGCAATCAGATTCTTTCTATGGATCCATTGCCCACTGTTAATAAAGCATATTATCTTGTACAACAAGTTGAAAAACAAAAACAATTGACTATAAATGTTGTATAAGAAACTGATGGTTTTGCTTTCTTATCCAATTGAGCTGGGGATTTTAAAGGCAGTCATGATAAAAAGGATTCAAAGTATCAAAATAGAATTGTTTGTAAACTATAGAGGAAAGGGTCATTCGGTAGAAAATTGCTTTCAATTGGTTGGATATCCTGATTGGTATAAGGGAAAGAGAGTGGGTAAAAATCCATTGTGGTCCATTGCAAATTATTGTTCGGAGAAATCCAATGTTAACAATCCTGCTACACCTTTTGATGTTGTACTTGCTACAGATGGTGATAGGAGAATAGAAGCACATTCACAAGTTGTGGATTCTATATATCAAGAGGTGCTTAAGCGTCTTAAACAGAAATCAACACCAGATGGTGAACAATTTCAAGTAGCGGTCCATTTTGCGGGTAGCTCCTATCCTTCTAGTTGTTTTAATGCTGTGAATAACAAAATTTGTTTTTGGATTGTAGATACTGGTGCTACAGACCATATGACTCCATTCAAAAATCTTCTTGCAAACACTTACATTTTACCTCATCCAATTAGTATTCAATTACCCGATGGAAAAATCAAAATTGTTCAAATGGCTGGTTCCATTCACTTAAATTCTTCATTGCAGCTTCACCATGTTCTTCATGTGCCAGACTTTCAACATAACCTCTTATCAGTTCATAAAGTTCTTTTAGATAAGCATTTGTATGCTTATATTGATTCCAATTCCTTTATTTTCCAGGACCAAGTCACTAAACACATTGTTGTAAAGGCTAGAACTTACAATGGTTTGTATGTACTCAAATCAGAGGCTATTGGGAATTTTAGTTCTCTAAAGGAACCTTCTTTTGATATAACTACCGCTGTATATACTACTTTAGATAGTTCCTCTTTCCCTCATTTGTTACATGCTAGACTTGGACATACTTCTTTGTCTAAGTTGAAACATTTAGATGCTTATAAAACTTCAGATACTAACACTTTTCTATGTGAGATTTGTCTTGAATCTAAATTTCATAGATTGTCTTTTAAACGAAGTGCTAGTTATGCTAATGTTCCTTTCCATTTGTTGCATGTTGATGTTTGGGGTCCTTTTTCCATTCCTTCCATTTCTGGTGCTCGTTTTTTTCTTACCATCTTGATGATCATACATGTTGTGTTTGGACTTATTTGCTCCATAATAAGTCACAAGTTCCAAAATGTTTAAACACTTTTCTTAAAATGATCATGAACCAATTCTCGGCTAAACCAAAGATCATAAGGTCAGACGATGGTGGTGAATTTATGTCATGTGCTTGCAAGAATATGTTTCATGAGTTAGGCAGTATACATCAGTGTTCCATGGTCTATACTCCCCAACAAAATGGAAGGGTTGAACGCAAGCATAGGCATTTACTTGACACTGCAAGAGCTTTAAAAATTCATGCTCAATTGCCCGAAGAGTTTTGAGGAGAATGTATTTTGACAGCAACATACCTTATCAATTTAATGCCAATGCAAAAATTAAGATGGAAAACCCCACATGAAATGTTATACAAGACCAAACCTTCTTATGAACATCTAAGAGTTATGGGTAGCTTATGTTTTGTTGCTGCTGTTAATTCCAATTGAGATAAGTTTCAACCAAGGGGTCTTAAGTGTATTTTCCTTGGCTATGTGCAAGGGCAAAAAGGATACAAGGTATATGATTTGCTTACTCATAAAATTTTGGTTAGCCGAGACATTGTGTTTTATGAACATTCTTTTCCTTTTAAACACACTCCTGACTTCACTTCTACTTCATCTAAGTCTTGTTCTGATAATTTTCTTTCTTTCGAAACTTTACCATGCCTATCATCAGATTTCTCGTCCTCTGTTTCTCATACTGTCTCAGAGAATAGTTGTCTTATAAACACAAGTTCTTTTTCTCCTATTCATACTGATTCTTCTTCTTTGGATAATGTTTCCTCCTCTATTCCGCGTTGTTCCATTAGAGAACGAAAAGTTCCCACATGGTTATATGATTATGTGCATAACATCTCCAACTGTTCTAGTCAAAATTTCTCATTTGATACTTTCACACATACTCTTTACCCTTTGTTTACTTCTTCTTCTTTTAACCAATGTCCATCACATTTTATTAGTTCTTTAGCTAATGTTTTTACAACTCAAGATCCTTTTTGTTATTCACAAGCATCTAAAAATCAAGTTTGGATTAACGCTATGAATATGGAAATTGATGCTTTGGAATTGAATGATACATGGGAATTGACTGATTTGCCACAAGGAAAGAAACCTATAAGATCAAAATGGGTTTACAAAATCAAATATAAACCTGATGGAAGTGTTGAAAGGTATAAAGCTAGGTTAGTGGCCAAAGGATATATACAAATGGAAGGCATTGATTATCATGATACTTTCTCACCAGTGGCAAAATTAACTACTGTTTGTATTCTTCTTGCTGTTGTTGCAGCTTACAATTAGCCTCTTCATCAAATCGATATCAATAATGCCTTTTTACATGGATTCTTGGATGAAGAGATATATATGTTGCCTCCACCTGGTTATTCTAAGGCATTACCAGGTCAAGTTTGTCGTCTCAAGCGGTCACTTTACGGTCTAAAACAAGCATCTCGACAGTGGAATATTGAAATCTCTCGTTTTCTGATTAATAGAGGTTTCATTCAATCCAGTAATGATTTTCTTTGTACACTTTTTCCAAGTCTGATGTTTTTCTCGTGATTCTTCTTTACGTCGACGACATGCTCATCACTGGGAATAATGTCGATGCTATTATTTCTCTTAAACGTGATATTGATGATGCTTTTACCATCAAAGATTTAGGGGACACACGTTCTTCCTAGGTCTGGAAATTTGTTGTTCGAACGCTGGTATCATGCTCAATGAAAGGAAATTTATTTTTGATATTCTCTCTGATACTGGTCTAACTGCTTGCAAACCAGTTGCTTTGCCTTTGCCAGTAGGTGTTGTTTTATTCAAAGATTCTGGTACTACCTTATCAGATCCCTCTTTGTATCAACGGATCATTGGTCAGTTATTATACTTGACTCTTATTAGACCCGACATTGCCTTTGCTGTCAACAAGTTGAGTCAATTTCTGGCAAGTCCTAGTGATACTCATTCACATGCTGCTCTTCATCTCTTGCGGTATCTTAAAGGATCTATTGATCTTGGCCTCTTCTATTCTGCTGAGAATTCTTTAACGCTTAGTGCCTTTTCCGATGCTGATTGGGCTTCTTCTTCCTTTGATCGGAAATCTCTCAGTGGATACTGTCTTATGCTTGGCCAAAGTTTAGTTTCTTGGAAATCCAAGAAACAAGCCACTATCAATACTTCAACTACTGCAGCGGAATATCGCAGCATGGCTTCCACTGCCAAGGAACTTCTGTGGACTACATATATTCTTCCTGATCTTCGGTTGTCCATTGATTATCCCATCCCTCTATATTGTGACAATAAATCGGCTTTGTTAATAGCTCATAATCCTTATTTACATGGCCATACCAAACACATTGATATTGATGCTCATTTTATTCGTCATCATGTCTCTTCTGGCTTCTTGCAACCTGTTCATATTTCTTCTACAGATCAACTTGCTGGTCTTTTCACCAAATTACCTTCAACAGCTCAGTTTCAATCTTTCAAATTCAAGTTGGGTCTTCTATCAGCTTCAACTTGAGAGGGGGATGTGGAAATATATTTATTTTATTTTAGTCTTTTGTAATTACTTGTTTTTTATCCAGCTCATAGTTAGTTTTGCCAGCTGTATTTTTTTGTTCGTTTATTAGTTCTCTTCTTTCTTCTTGTAAACAACAACTTTTCCATTCAAGGAAATATTGAGAGATTTTTCATTCTTACAGGATTTACTTCCTAAATTCTTCCTCACACTACTAAAGTTCACACGCATTTCGTAAATGCAAGCTTTTAATATATTTGAAAATAACATTTTTCTTTTACAATTTTGAAATAGATTTTTTAGTAACTTTTTTATATAATATATTTTGAAAAACTTTTTTTTTTCCCTTAAGACGATATATACATGCTTAACCCAAAACTATTGATATAGGTTTTGTCTTTCTTTTACATGTACAGATTTACTTCTTTTTTGTGAGGTATCATCTCTTTGAAATAGCAGGATCAGTAATTTAAAAGAAAAATAATGATAATAATTAAACATAAGTTTAACACCTAATTAATTGTTTAGAAGATTAAGGATTCAATATAAAAATATATGAACATTTGATACTTTCAATTCACCCATTAGTTTGTTTGTTTCTTCTTCTTTTTCTATTATTATTATTATTATTATTATTATTAATTATTTCCTTTTATTCATTGTTGAGGTATTTTGAACTATCTTATTTTCTTAATACTTATACTTGGTATTGTTGAATTTCGATTGATTCACCCTGTTTAACCAAGTTGAATTTGACCTTTCCTTTAAACAAATCGGTTCCATCGTAGTTTAACCTCAGGTTCAATTTGATTTTATGAAATGATCTTTGACCAGCCAATTTGTTAGGATCAAATTTTGTATGATGACATTGCTTATACCTTATATGCATTTCGTATGTTATTTGTAGCTTGTTGGTGCTTCATATGTATCTTAAAATCTTGTAGTTGGTTTCTTTAAACATTTCAAAAGGATTCAAATTGCATATGATTAATAATCGTCATTATAAAAATAATGTCCCAGCGGCTCCGGTCTCAGCAAAATGGAAACTTCGTGGTTCCATATATCTACTCAGAGGACATCCTTAAAAGTCCTAAAGATATTCAAATGAGGAAAATAGGTAGTACACACTACCTGTAATGTCCCAAGAATTTTCCTTAAATGAGACTCACGCGTCAAGGGTGCAAGTGCAGCCAGTGTAGTTGTAGGCCCTAAAAGTTGTTAATCACTTGTTGACTCAACGCCACCCAACTCAACGCGCATACATCACCTGGGACCGTTGCCATTTACTCGAGCCATCAATATCTTATTAGTTACTTCCAGCTTTAAAAAGTTAAAAAAAAATAAAATAAAATAAAAGTAGCTACCTAGCCCTTGCCAGCTTTGCATGAATTGGATTCGCCAGGTATTTTTGTCTTCTAGAGATTATTGTGTGCTGATTGCACCAAGGAGGGGGGGAAAATTTACCACTTGACTTGCTATAAATTTAGAGAGTTATGAGTGTTAATAATTTTATATCTAACAGTTATATTTGGCAATAAAACAGATAACTATTTATCTTTCACAAAAAACAGTTAAAAAGTCGAGATTGAATTAGTATTTAATAGATCAGTTGTATTAGTCAATAGTCTAATCATTAAAAAAAAATTGATAAATGATATATTAAATATTTTAGTATTGCATTATAACCCTATTAAAAAAACATTACGAGACTATAGAATTTTTTATAACACATTTATCCGTACTCGACTATTTTGTCGGACTTGAACTTTTATCCAATGCATGTCTAGTGCTAGAGTTACTAAATTTATGAGCTTCCTAGCTACTACGTACCTTCCATTAAATGATTCCAAAATTTGCCAGCTTTAGCTTGCTCTTTGAACGCACATTGCCAGCTCTTACGGTTCCACTTTCCAGCTCCATACTACACCCTTTATAAACCCTTCGAGTTCTTAACCCCTAGCATCAACCAAATTCATTTTACTCAAATCATCACATAGAACGCAGAACAACTTCATTTCATTTGTTCACTTCATTTTCTAAGTTTTTCATAAAATATGTTTCATATTATGGTCATAGTCCTGCTGGGGCTTTCGTTTAGGGCCTCAGCCGGGAACTTCTTCCAAGATGTAGATATTACATTTGGCGAACAACGTGCCAAGGTAGCCAATGGTGGGCAGCTTCTCACTCTCACTCTTGACCAGGCCTCTGGCTCCGGTTTCAAGTCCAAGAATGAGTACTTGCTCGGACGAATTGATTTACAAATTAAGCTTGTAGCTGGGAACTCAGCAGGAACTGTCACTACATTCTATGTAAGTCCCACGTTCTTGGAGAGATGTGGTAATTAGATACTGGTCCTAAAACATTTCTGCCGACTTACTTGCATTCCTTTATGGTACCTATGCAGTTGTCTTCACTAGGTCCAACACATGATGAGATCGATTTTGAATTCCTGGGAAATTTATCTGGCAATCCATACACACTCCATACTAATGTGTTTGCACAAGGGAAAGGCAACCGTGAGCAACAGTTTCACCTTTGGTTCGACCCAACATTGACTTTCCACACCTACTCCATTGTCTGGAATGCTAAAAGGATCATGTAAGCCTCTTAAACTTCAAAATGCATCTCTTTGTTTACCTTTTCTCAACTTTCCTAAAAATCCCATTTCAACATGAAAAAAAAAAGAAACGAAGGGTATTTCAACAGTCTAGGCAATCAATCTTTGACCATTAATTTCTCCAATGATGAAAATTGAATTCAATCTTAGCTTATGGAATGCCATAACATATTGGTTGCTCATAATTGCTCTTTTTGCTCTTTCACAGATTCTTGGTGGATAACATTCCCATTAGAGTGTTCAGCAACCTTGAATCGATCGGTGTACCTTTTCCCAAGGGTCAACCTATGCGGGTTTACTCTAGCCTCTGGAATGCAGATGACTGGGCAACAATGGGAGGGCGTGTGAAAACAGATTGGACAAAAGCTCCTTTCAGTGCTTCTTTCAGGAACTTCAATGCCAATGCTTGCGTAGTGTCATCTACTGGCTCCACTTGCAACTCTAAGTCATCCACTGCATTGCAGAACAGTGCCTGGCAAGATCAATCTCTTGACGCCTCAGGCCGCAATCGGCTTCGTTGGGTTCAGAAAAAATACATGATTTACAATTATTGCAATGATCGGCAGAGGTACCCTCAAGGTCTTCCACTGGAATGCAAGCAATCCCGATTCCTCTAAAGATGATCAACCATTACCCACAAGTCCTCTATATTAATTCCTAGATTCTTGCGTTATTCACTAGTCCAATTTACATAATTCATTATTCTTTTTGTAAGTAAGAATGTATTCATATCAGTTATTGAAAATTTATTTCAACTTTTATGTGTCATTTTCTTTGGAAACATCATAATCAACTGGAAGATTCACGTCATACTATATTTGAATGTGACAAAGCAGAACTTTACAATATTTTATTTTGGATGAACAAGAATAAGCTTATAATATGGACTACTATACTTATTATATAACACTTCTTTCATTTGTGGACTGAGACCTAGACTGAAGCTGATCAACTAAACTTAATTACTTGAGGTTTAAATGAGTCTAAAACTTTCTGCTCTAATACCATGTTCATGTTACTAACATGACTTTTAAATCTAAAAAGTTAAGCATATAAATATGGTATGTATTATTATATTTATCATATAATAACAATCTCATGTGGTGCTTAAAAAACGAGAAACAGATTATCCAAGGCAATCCATGGTGATCCAGCTAAAAGCCTAAAACCGCAGAATCAAAAAGACAATGACCAGTAAAATGGCATACAAAAAAAACAAAAAAATAATAAAGAGGATGAGAGGAGATACAATTTGACATTTTCACATCCTGTAAACTCATTAGACTATTAGGAGCAGAAAACCTTGTTGGAAGAATTGTCAGAGGCATCTGTTAAAATGCTCGACGGACCGATGGCTTCATTCCCTCGTACTTGAATATATTACAAGGAGTTACATGTTTCACGGGCAACCGCAATCAGGGACTTTGCACCGAACTTGTAGCCGGGTAGCTTAAACATTGCTGGTGGGTGAAATTAACTGTGTGTCTAAACCTGGAGTGAAGAAAAACTGAATTAATAGCAAGTAGCAAAAAACAGCAGAAGCAAATTAAATGGCATCCTCATGACACACTACGCGGTAGAATGTCAAACAGGTGCATTGCCATCAACAACATCAGTACTACTAATTTAAATGGGGAAAAGAGTTCTCAATGAAATTTCAGAGGAAGAATGAAGTGAAGTACACATGGTTAAACATTCAAAAACCAACGGCAAAGTGAAAGAACATGGGAAAGAGAGAAAGAAACAAGACAAAAAATTTTCAAAATTTGATAAGGGTAGAGCCTCAAATTTTTCAAAATAACCCTTAAGTGTGCCGATAAGTTTATTGAAGTTCTTCTTATACCTTTTTTAAGAAAAAGTCTATTTGGAAAGGATAATACACGTGATTTTAGAAGATTGCTTGGATTATTAGTAACATAATTGAAATTGGAACATACTTTGCCAAGTTTCATTAAACCCCACACACAGCTATCTCGTCTAAAAATTAAACTAACTGCTCCGCAAGTGTTTTCATCCATTAATATACACTAAGACCGTGGAAAATTATTGATTTCATATGGGTATTATCTGCTGAAATCTTTCTTGATAGATACAATGACTAGACCTCCATTTTCGAGATTATTAGATTTCGAATTAAATGACTACTGACCATTTGAGTGCACCATAAGAAAATAATCTACTCTGACTTTTTAATCTGGCTCAGCTATAGACTATACCTATGTTTGGAATAAAGGGGCCAAAATCGAAAATAGAAAAGAAAAGGGAAGTTTGAAAGAATTTATTTTTCCATGATATCTCTTTCTTTTTAAAAAATAAGAAACCTTGAAGAGGCCGGTCCACCTTTTTGGTTCGCTTGTTTTTAACCCCTCCGTAAAGACTATCATCTAGACTGTACCATAGAAAATGTTGTTTTTAAAGTCTTTAACAAATGGTTTCTAGACAATATAACTCTTAGAAAAACTAAAAATAAAATGTGGACAAGATGTAACCACTGTCTGATTTTAGTCCACTACAAGAAATTGCCAAATGTTACAACATTCATGTAAGATCCAACCAGAGGTGACCACGGACCCGTGAATGCATTACCTGGTTCATAAAAACCTAGAACGAACACCTACACCCACAAACTACGCCTCCACCTATAATTATCCTGATTTCATAACCAGCCGAAAATCAGTAACATATCAAATCAACCTTTTTACGCAAAACACAATATCCAAGAAAGCTTTCATTAAAATATACACAAAGAAAAACTGCTCTATATGCTGCCAAAAGAAAATATAATAACATAGCGTTGGCTGCGTTGCTCGTGCGTTAAGTCCCATCTTGGACAAAAAAAAAAATTGATGTGACATATACTTAACATATTTTTCATTTAAAACAAATATACTAGCGCGAGACAAATACATAGAATTAATATTTTTTAATTAAAATAAAAATATACTAAATCTAAAACAAAATATATTATCTGCATGCTTCGAATTTTATACAAATCGCCATAAAGAAAACGCAACTTGACCTAAGAATTTCCCAATAACATGACAAGGAAATACCTAAAAAGGAAAAAAATCATGTCCAGATGTTAGAAATGAATAAATAAATAAGGTTTCACCTATTAATCCATAACATCCATTAACGCAACCAAGAAAAATAAACCTGCCTTTTAGGTGATGTTTACCGCCCATTTCATTCACGATACATGCACGTTTTTTCTTCATAGATACTTAAGAAGCCAAAACAAGCCCATAGAAAGACATTGGAGAATATTTACCCAGAAGAAGAACCACCATTGTAACTTGTTGAAATTTTATCTTCTAGGATGAGTCTTTTTTGCGCGGAGAAGAAAGGGTATACATGCAATTAAGGTTTATATACTAGAAAGACAAGAAATTAATTATAGGATTTTACCTAGCCTAGGTTATATCACGCTTGGACCAATCTTTTACTTTCTTTCTCACCCTCTTCATGTTTTTTGGATCAGGCAGGAGGGGTTAATGATGTGTAGTGGCTTTTGACCAGGTAGGTTCATAGCTTAAAAGAGGATTTGGGAGTTGGGAGCACGAAGAAACGTAACAGTAGCCACACAGATATGCCTTTGCAATTTTTTCTATTTGTCCTTTTAAACTTCAACCTTACAGTGCTCTGCTCTGGTCTCTTACCTGACTGAGTCCAGAGTCTGATGATCCCTGACGAGAGGGGTACAAAGAAAAAAGGTTGCTGCATGGCCCGACTTACGAGATTCATATGGACGACTGTTTCAATTTGATCAACTTTCTAAGTTTCAAGCCCAATTCATCAATAAAAATAATAATATTTCTTTTCATTTTCCCTGTAGGGTTCAAATTTGACTGGCTTACAAACATACCTGTGCATTATCTGGTTTTGTCGGATTAGTTGTTTTTATTTAGATCTATAATATGATAATTCAGATTTAAACACGATCTATTGAAGATAGGCTTACCCATTAGATCAAATCCAATTATAAATTGCGAACTTGTTTAGTATTTTATATTTTAAGTAGATACTAACCGTACCTAGAAGAAAAGAGTGAGATAATTTCAAATCCATCAAAAAAAAAAAAAAAAACACATATATCAATTGGAGAAATCTAATTACCAAAATATCATCACATTATTGCACATAATAAATACAATATAGCAACATAGTATTTTCAAAATATGTGACATTTATTGAATGTAATATAGCAAAGTAGTATAATTCCTATATCGCTTTTAATAAATACAATATACGTTTCAAATGTAGTATGGCAAGTAATAAATGCAACACTTTGATAGTATTGATATGATTTTTTGCATTAATATTGTAGTGTTTTTTTTAAATAATTGTAGACATGAGATCCAAAAACAAAAAGTTATTAAAAATAGACGATTGGAAAAATATCTTTGGAAGTAAGAACCTACAACAATTAGACTAATCTCAACTTCAATTTGAAAAATGCAGAATAAAAACAATACAAATGACTCTAATTTTAAATGTGAGGTCATCTTTATTACTAGGTTATTAAGGAATTGTTTAAAATGTCTCGTTAGTATATGAAGTAAATTTCCCTATTAAGTAACTCTTTATTTTATGCATGGTTACTTTAAGGGAGTAGCTTATTTACTTTTTTTTTTACTTTTTTTTATCATTTATTTTATTACCTTAATGAAATATTTATATTTTTTTATAAAAGTTAAATAAGTGTGCAAGAATCAATAAGACGAGAAGTGAGATGGTTGTTTTTGTAAAATTTAAATGAGTGTGAAATGACCAATGGGTGGAGAAGTCAGAGACTTGCTTAACGAAGCAACTTTAGTTGCTAAGCAACCCATTTTATTGCATAAGTAAGTACCATATTACCCATATCTATTGAAATTTCTACCAATTATCCAAGATAAAGATGTTCTAAGTAATTTATTATTCAAAACTTTTACTTTTTACAATTAAATACTTATACTTTGAAACAAAGTTTATCTTAATGTCTTAAGAATACTTAATGGAATTTTATTTTAAAGTAGGACCATTAAATTATAAAGTATAGATACATTAAATTGAATATTGTTTAAAAATAAGAGTATGAAATTGTAAAAAGGAAAAAAGAAATTCAGTCACTAAATTACTAAAATTTAAAAAATAAATGCACATCTTACCTTTTATTTATGAAAATTTCCATTCATTTCTTTTTCCTTTTGCTTTATCTTAAATTAATGCAAAAGAAAAAGTTTTGAATTAAATTAATAGGATAAATTACATTAGAAGGTCTTAACATTTGGGAGTAAGTTGATTTGAGGTTTCAATATTTCGATTAGTTCAAAGAGCTCTCAACGTTTGAAGAAGTGGTTCAATTAAGGTCTCGATTGATACATGTTATAATATGATGGATTTTTTAAATTTTAATTAAATATTTCTTTTGTTGACACATGTTAATATAGTCCTCAATTGAGCCACTTCTCTAAACGTTACGACTTCTTTTGAATTACTCAAAACATTAAGACCTCAAATGAATTTAATCTCAAATATTAAAACATTCCAATATATAATTTATCCTAAATTAATATATATATATATATATATATATATAAAAACCCGCATTATATTCATGGTATCTTCATGTCACTTGTGCCACATGTGCACATGCAGCAATTATATGCTCCTATAAAGAAAATGATCCAGCAATCCGTTTGCAAAAAAGTGACGAGAAAGATTTAATAACGAATTAAAGGTCCATCAAACTAATAACAAATTTGAGAATAAACAACAAGGAAGGAAAGAATCTATTTCCTTAGGATATTTTAGTTATTATGTCTACTTTTTTGTGATAACAATATTCTTATTCTTTATGTAAGAATTACCTCTGGTATTTAGTTTTATTTTTAATTGTTAATAATAATTTTATAATCATATTATAAAAATTTTGTTTTTAAAACTCAATTTTCTTATAATGGTAAATTTCTTAATAACAATATTTATATTATAATTTTAGTCCATTTTACAAAGGGAATGGATAATTATTGTATTTTTCTTTTAATTGGACTATAATGAACCTAATAATGTTAGGTGAATTCTTTTCTTCTTTAAAGGAGGGAAAAGAAGGATGGTGGAAATGAAGAAAAAACATCCAATGATTCAATGGAATTGATATACTACGTGTTCAGATTAGTAGTGAGTAGGTACCGAGATATAAGCAATAATAAAAACCATAACTATTACCTATCACAATTTTATAAATATTTATGCACTACTAAATAAATTCACATGACATATTGGTAGAAGGCAACTTTTACGGTTAATATCAGTTTTCACTTAACAGTTAACATTGAAAAACTCCATTAAGAAATTGGAAGAAAATAAAGTCAGCTCACTAGTTCTGTTGTTGACAACAGAACAAACAAATGAATTAAGACTTGGCTGGAAGTTATTGAGTTTTGGCCGTTGGTACGTATATACATACATATATCAGAAAACAACAATAGAAAAACAAATTCGAATTCAATATTGCATGATACATTGAGCTAATGTCCTTGATTTCATTTTCCTCCGCTTCTGACCTTTACCACCTTATCTCAATGCACACCCACCGTCTAGTTATTTTCTGTCAAAATCAGTGCCAGAAATGGTAAAAGCATGTCGTATTAATTAAGTTGAAAAATCAGCTTTTGCATGTTAACCACATTTCCTTATCAGACTAGAGAGTTTTTTGGGCATCCATTGACACCATTCACGAAAAGGCAAACGATTTTCCTATTTCAAACCCGGCAAAAAGAGATTATCAGAGGAATTAGCTGGATTTCTGACACTACTGTTCTTGAATTTCTCGCTCAAGTGGTATTATCGTGGTCTTGAAATATTATGCATGAAACCCTACTGCCTGCAATTTTACAGTGAAATAATGATATTTGACTGTAGATTTTAGGAAAATGTTATACATGTAATTAATATATATACACGTTTTTGGAGCATCCAAATATCATTTTTTCAGTTTAGAGACATGAATAAGAACATGCGGAACCTGTATTAACCGAATAACGAAACCTCAAGGCAACAATGAGTCGCCAAGAAGATTACGGCTTGGACAAACTCTATGTGGTGGGTTGTTATTCGTAAAAGTTTGCAAGATAGAAGTATTTAATACTATTCCTTAAACTAAGAAATGAGAATTCAAATTTTCAAAGGTTTTTTTATCATTATGGATAGAGTCTTACAAAATTTTTAGTGTTCATGGAGGATTCACAAAAGGTTTATATTGTTTTTTGTTTTTTTTTTTTCCTTTTTGACAAGTAATTTAATAAATTATAGAAAAAATAGAGAACAAGTTGGTCCTTAAATGAAGAGCATTATATGTTAAAGGGGTTCATAAATGATACACTACAACAAATACGTTTTATGGCGAAAATATAGATGGGGTTCTTATTTTCGTCTCTATAAAAATAATAGTTTTTTTTGTTAGTATATAGAGGTGTTTTATATATTCACCTCCACATAGAGGCTATTGATAAAGGCAAAACTTAAAACCAACTCTATATTGGCATATTTGAATAGTAAAATAAAAAAAATGGAGGGGAAAGTAAAACTAAAAATTTTGGAAAAATGAAAAAAAAAAGAAAGAAAGAAAGAAAGAAAGAAAGAAAGAAGAGAACATAACTTAAAGGCAAAACCCTACTTTTATCTTTAACTTGCCAATCTTTCATCACTACCTCTCTCATTCTTCATCCTCCCACTTTCCATTTCTCTTATGCTAAACATATTATTAAAAGAAAGGAAGTTGAAATCCGTCAAAATGTGATGTCCAATAAGTTCATTTGATTATAAGTTCTTTAATGGACATCTTATTATGTTATTAAGAAATTGCAATCCATATTTTTTACTAATCACAGGGATTTTGGAACTTTTGTTGTACTATTGTGAAGCTCAAAGGAAATCTATGCTTTTAAATGTGAGAAGAAGTTGAAAATCAACTTAGAGGAGAAGTCACAATTTATAGATCCTTTTACTTGTTTTGCAAGCAAATATTGTTGCTTGATAATTGTTTTGTTATCTTTTCAAAGCATTCTATCATGCTCTATTGAACAGATGTGAAAGTTTGTGTACTCACAGTTCCTAATTTTAAAAACAAGGAAAAAAACTTTATCTTGAAATTCCTCAATTTGTGTTCTTTAAGGTTAAAGATTATTGGGTTTGATTATTTTGTTGTTTTCTTCAATTGTAACATTGAGAATTTTTCTTTTCGATGTTATAATGGTGAAAATTGTACTTAGATATGTACTGTTTACATTTCTTTGCTATAATTGTTGTGTTATGAAAGAAGTAACTATTTCTACTGTAAAAGGTAAAAGATTTATCAAAAATGCTTGATTTTTGTAGTTTTCGATTTCGATTTCGATTGTGATGCTTGTTTTTCTTAACTAGTTCATCATATTTTACTACTATTAGATTAGGTTAGCGGCAATTTATTTATTTATTTTCCAATTGCATTCCATATAGATTTAACTTTGCTCCCTTCTAATTGCATTCCATATAAGAGACGGAAATTGTTTCTATTGTTATGTTGTGTGCCTTTTTTTTTTTTTATAATCTGAATGAAACAAATAATGGTAAAAACAAGAAAGCACACACATAGAACTACGTGAAAAACCCAAATAAAAAAAACCACGCCCAGAGGAGAGAGAATTCACTATATATCAAAAAAGAAGTACAATAGTGATGTATGGATGAACTGAGTAAAAGAGGATTTCTTGATAGGCAAGGCATTAGTAAATTGAAGTTTTGTAAACATTATGTGTTTGCGAAGCAGAAAAGAGTCAGATTCACCATGTGTACTCACAATACTAAGGGTATTATAGATTATATCCATTCTGATCTATAGGGATTGTCTAAAGTGTCTTCAAGTGGAGATGCCATTTACATGCTGACTATTATTGATGTTTTCTCCAAAAGAGTATGAGTATTTTTCTTGAAGCAGAAAAATGATGTTTTGCCCACATTTAAAGAGTGGAAGACAATGACTGAGAAACAAACTGATAATAGCCTTAAGTTTTGTTCTAATGATTTCAATATCATGTGTAAGTCTGAAGGAATTGTGAGACATCTTATAGTTCCTTGTAAACCTAAACAAAACAAGGTAGTAGAATAGATGAACAGAACCATTATGAAGAAAGTTAGGTGTATGTTGTCTAATACTCAGTTACCGAAGTCATTCTAGGCTGAAGCAGCTTCTACTGCATGTTTTTTTATCAACAGGTCTCCATCTACAGCTATTGAGAAGAAGACTCCATTAGAGGTATGGTTTAGTACTCCTATTGATTATTCAAAGTTGAAAATTTTTTGCTGTCTTGCATATCCTCATGTAAATAGTAGGAAGCTTGAGCCTTGATCTCTAAAATGCATATTCCTTAGGTTTAAACCTAGTGTCAAGGGATATAAATTATAGTATCTTCATTTGAAGAAAGTGGGATGTGATCGTTGATGAAATGCATAGATTATTTGACTTGTCTTCTACAACTTTATCTGATAAAGAACGGCAGAAATTAAGCATGCATGTGGAATTTTAGATTGATTCAGGTTATACATCGAAAACTACTTCTCATCCTATATTACAGATACAAGGTAATTCTTTCTCTACACCACCACAGCAGTAGTATTCTATTGCTAGAGACAAACTTAGGAGAGAAGTGAGGCTTCCTTAGAGATATGCAAAGGCAAATCTTGTGGCTTACGCACTAAATGTTGCAGAAAAGATTGATTCAAATCAAGAGCCATCTATTTACTCAGAAGCTGTAACTTGTGATGATTCTAGTAAGTGAATGATTGCAATGCAGAGGGAGATGGAATCACTTCATAAGAACCATACTTAGGATTTAGTGAAGCTTCCTAAAGGGAAGAAGACTGTTCATTGTAAATGGATATTCAAGAGAAGAGAAGGAACACCATGTGTTGACGAGCTCAGATACAAAGCAAGACTTGTTACAAAAAGCTATAGTCAAATACCAGGTATTGATTTCACTGATGTGTTTTCTCCTATTGTAAAACATAGCTCTATTAGAGCATTACTTGATATTGTAGCTTTGCACAATCTTGAGCTTGAACAGTTAGATGTGAAGAGTGTTTTCTTATATGGAGAGCTTGATGAAGATATTACATGCAACAGCCAGAAGGCTTTGTGGTCTTAGGAAAGAAGGATAATGTTTGCACGTTAAAGAAAATACTTTATGGCTTGAAGCAATCACCCAAGTAGTGTTACAAGAGGTTTGACTCGTTCATTACTTCTCATGATTTCAGGAGAAGTAATTTTAACAGCTGTGTGTATTTTAAGAAATGTGTAGATGGTCTTATATTTATCTACTCCTTTACGTTGATGATATAAAGATTGTAGCAAATAATAGAGGAGAAATAATTCACTATATGTCGAAAAAGAAGTACAAGAATGACGTTACATCAAACTAATTCACTCTAACAATTACAAACCCTAACAAAACACATACATGTGTGTGTGTGTGTGTGTGTGTGTGTGTGTGTGTGTGTAAAGATAGCCAACATTAAAGGTCGAAATTATGATCCTTAAATTTATAATGAATGAATAATAAATGTATAGTCAAATATTTATTCATTAACATTTGACTACGAAAATCGGCTACAAAAATCGGTCACAAATTTCAATAATATTCTAGAGTAAAAAACACAAACTCCAATCTTCGACATAAAAACAAAATATTCTCCACCTCTTCCACAAAACCCCTAAAGGGCATAAATTAGCAGCAAACACCAATCTTTGACATAAAACATTCATAATCTAGTGTTGTGATCCAACAGTAGAATATCAAATTTCACGATTGCCATTGTAGAGAAAACAAAACAAAACCTTTGGCTCGATACCACTTGTTTTAATCTAAATAAGACAAACAATGGCAAAAACA
Source organism: Combretum micranthum (assembly GCA_024138025.1). NCBI lineage: Eukaryota > Viridiplantae > Streptophyta > Magnoliopsida > Myrtales > Combretaceae > Combretum > Combretum micranthum. Next base: position 11,946 of record JAMXBD010002464.1, on the reverse strand, counting down.
AAAAAGCACAGACACATATTTGTGTGGAAAACCCAAATCAGGAAAAACCACGGGCAGAGGAGAGCAAATTCACTATATGTCAAAAAAGAAGTATAAGAGTGAAGTTACATTAAACTGATCCACCCTCACAATTATAAACCCTAACAAAACATATATATGTGTATAAAAATAGCCAACATTAAATGCCTATATTATGACCCTTAAATGTATAATGAATGAATAATAAATGTATATTAAAATATTCATTCATTGACATTTGACTACGGAAATCGACTACAGAAATTAGGTCACAAACTCCAATATTTTTCTTTTTTTTTTTTGTGAATTTTGGTTGATGCTTTTATCTATAAGAAAATATAAGGTTTGAAATTAATAAAATTTGATTCTTTTGAGAATTTAAGACATGGGTTTGTTTAAAATCTAGTTTGAATGATCACAGTGAAGGAAAGTTTTCATCTTTTAATGAACATTACCTGTTAGGTGTGTCCTTAAGCAATGGGAACTTGAATGGCTTGGGTTTTTATGTGTTTTGCGGTGCTAGAATTTGTTCCTGAATTGGTGTTAAGACTCGTATATCTTTGTCCAGTTTGATTATTCATTGAAGTGGTTTGTGCTCTTCAATTCGCAATTATGCAGGGAATTATCCATAATGGGATAGTTGTAGTTTGCGATGTTGATCTTTTAAATGATCAAGTTGGTTTGTGTAGCCTAAATTTGCTTTTTATTTGGGGTTATGGAAATAGTGATGTTTGTTATACATATGAGGGATTTTTAAATGAATATTAGATATGTAGTTCTACCTATTGGAGAGGGACATGGAAGGAAATGTAGTTAAGATTTCAGATAAAAATTGGAAATTCAGGGGATTTTTAATCCTAGAAATCAGGAAATTTAGTCCCATTTAAAGTTCTATTTCTAAAATATCCACTCATTCACTTAAATCCATTCGGCAAGCCCTTTAGTATTTAGTGAAGTATAAATTTATGATAGAGGTATTTAAGCTTATGCTAAAATGTATGGTGCTGTACTACTATAGGAGCCAATACAAACCATAGGTATAAATAAAAATATAAAAGGAAAAAAAAAGGAATAAGACATGTGGAATATGAGAACAACATCTATCCTACAAAAACACACGTAGAGCAAGACATGTGGAATATGGAAACCTCCTCTGGTAACTAATAAAACACTTAAAGATAATGAATTAGCCCTTACCATTACATACACTCTTTCTACCTTTTTAAAATAAATAAATGTGCATAATCCACCTAAGATGGTGAGAGGTGGCCCATTACCACCATAATTATATATATATATATATATATTTGTGTGTGTATTGATTTTTGATAGCCCATTTGTGAAGCAAACCACTAACCACCTATGGAGGTAGGTGGTAACTTATTTATAAATTCTAGCATTAAGCCTCTACAAGGCTGCGTTAGCTTTGAAAAAGGGCTTAAATTATGCTAACTAGTAGTGATAGGACACATGGAGTCAAGTTTTATATTATGAGATTCTTTAAGGGGATTTGACATGGTATTCTTAGAATAGAAACCATTAGGATTAGTTTTTTTGTTCTTTATCTCTCACTTAAGCCTAAGCACTTTGTAGAAGTTTTCATGAACTTTGACTTATTAAGATAAGCCCATGTAAGGATGCATATGGAAGAAGAGAGTTCATCTCGTCATTGTCCATCAACTGTTAAGATAGGCTAATGGATGGTGTCAAGCTCAAAACTTTATAAATATTTAGCTATTCATCTTTATCTAACAATAACTCACTTAGGAAAAGAAATAGTATAGTGATATATTATTTTAATCTTAAAGATTAAATAAGACTAGAACAAAAGAATAAGCTACTTCTACTTAAGAATTGTAATCCCCTATATTTTATGCTACGGTTATGTTCAAACCCTAAACTGAAAGTCAAATGGAAACCTTAAGGTCAATATATACACATCAAACCCTAATAGATTACATCCGACAATCCCGTGTTTCTAATTCTGAAACAATGAAGTTGAGATAGTAGTGGATAATCGTTCGTAATAATATAAAGATGCATAAAAATATCAAATTCTTGTGTCTTTTGGATCTAAACGGGATCAGATTTCGAAAATCATGCCCCGGTACCCCCACAAAAAAAATATTCCGATAATACCAATAAACTCGTCAAAATACAAGAATTTCAAAAATTTCAGTTTTATAATTTTTCGGTATCTAAAAATATCATATATTGCTTAATTACACATATTTTCTTTACTATCGGTATTAATTTGTCTTATCTACTATTCATAGTACTATTCTACACTATTCATTACTATTCACCTATCTCTACTTTTTTTACACCTATTTCTACACTCTACTATACATATTATCTACTTTTTATTTTTCCTATACATCTTCATTCACATCAAACTTTACATCTTATTACTTTTAATTAACAAAAATATAAAACAAATCAAAATCACTCCCTCTCTCCTCTTTCCATATTCATGCCGACCATGCCCTCCACACATATATTTTTATTTTTTTTCTTTTTCAATTTATTTCAGACAATTTTCACTCCAAATATTCTATAAATACCTCTTCTCTGTCCAATTCTTTCACACACTCATTCACCTTACTAAAACTCTCCCAAATTCTCTTCTTAAACACTCTCTATCAAAATCTCTCTTTTCTTTCTTTCACTACCCAAATTTTTCTACACAATTCCTACACTCATAAACACTATTCAAGCTTTTTTTCTACTACCACTTCCATATTATTTTCTTAGGTAAAAGTTTTTACTCATTTCTTTCTACCATGTCATGTAACTTAACATGACCATGGTGTATGTTTCTTAAACATTCCAATGTTATAGAAGCAACACTATATTCATGTTTTATTCTTGTTCATGAATAAATTTCATATTATGTTATTTTGCTATTATGTTGTTATTATGACCTTATTATTGTTATTATCATGATTCTAACCTAACTTTATATATGTTACTATCTATCTATCTATATATATATATATATATATATCTATATATATTTTAGAGCCTAAATGTTGACTAACTTACTAACAAGCTTATTACTATATTTACTCTTATTATTGCTTTTTCTTTTCTTTCTTTTTCTTTTTTTTGGGACATAGTCCCGGGTTATCTTGATGAAGCTAAGGCTCCCAATACTTGACCGGGTTGCCTTGATGAAGCTAAGACTCCCAATACATGACGGGATTATCTTGATAAAGTTAAGGTTCCCAATACTTGACTATAATATCTTGCTTATTATTGTTATATTGCTTCTTAATATTATCTTGCTTCTTATCTTATATTTTCATCATCTACATACTACATGCTTATAATACATATATCTACATAATGATATTGTGTCAATTAAATTTAAAGTAGAATTTTTCTTTAATAAAAGAACTTGAAACTAAATTTTCTATTATGTAACTTGTCGCTAAATAAAGGAGTTATCATCAACAACATAAAAATGGATTTTTACAAAATTTTCTCAAGTTTCTCAAAGTCTTCTCAACTAACAACAAAAATAGTTTTACCAAGGAAATAAAAGAAATAAACATCTTTTTTTCATAATATAGTAACATAAGTCTTAGTAAAAATAATTTGTTAGTATTCAAAATTTTCACAAAAAGCCTAAGATTTAAAGTCTTTTCAACTCCATAACAAAACCAAGAAAACAAACTAGTTTTTAAAGTAAGACAAAATCAACCTAATAACTTATAAACCAAGTTAGAGAAATAATGATTTTCAAGTTTCTAAAGAAGGAGTCTATTTTCAAAGAAATAACGAAAATATAAATATGATAAGATAAAAAACAAAGGATTTTATCAATAAAGATGATTTTTTTCAAATAAAATTTGTAGAGAAAATAAAATACCAAGTTTTAAAAACAAAAATTTATTTTTAAGGAGTTAGTAAACAAGAATATAAAAGGAAATGACTCATTTGCTATAACCATTCTAAAGGTAGATTTATAACTAAGTTATCAACAACTTAATAAACTTTTTGATAACTTTGTTCTTTTATCACTAGAAGTAAAAATTGTGAAAGACCAAAGTTAAGAGAAAAATTTATTTTTTTGAAAAACAAAATAAGAATATACTCAGGCATAATAACCTAAGAAAAATATAAAGTTTCTTCAAAAAACTTTGAAAAGAAATTTGTCAAGTTTAAGTTTCAACACTTTAAATGAATTGTTTTATGAAATAAATCGTTGAGACACTACCATTAGAATTTTTGCATATAAAGTGAGCTTATATATACTCAAAGGATTTTTGAATGAAGTTGAGTTTGAAAATTGCTTTGCAAAATCTGGAAATGTTCGTTTCGAATATGTACAGAGGTGTTTAGCATCTCAAATAACCTTGTATGTAGGAAATAACTTTAGAAATGGGTAGATCTTTTCGAGTGGGTAGAAATCGGTATATAATATGTGAAATTTCGAGTTAAAATGAGCAAAATATGACCATTTTAAGTTGGAATTTCCCTCTATGCGAATTTTGACGAACTTAGTAGAATAGAGTTACAAGTTTAAGTAGATATTCTAAGAAATACTCATTTCGGGTATTTCTTTAATATAGGTGATGTGGAGTCCGAGCTGCCTTACCCAGAGGACTATTTCGACTAAGGAACTTCTACTGATATGGCTGAGTGAGTTTAAATTCTCATAATTGTACTTATGTGTTTGGTTATAGCTCAGTGACACTAGATTTAGGGAAAGATAAAATATGAACGAGCATGTGTTTTACTTACACGGTTGAAGTTATGATAAGAAGATCGATGTGGGAATTGTTAACTAATCATTGTATGATTTAGTTTAGTATTGATTGTTTGCAAATTCTATAGTCACTTATAAAATGACTAATGTTATGCCATGATTATTAATTAAATGATTCATGCATGACACGTAGTGAGTCACATTGCATTCATTACTATACCCTTTGTGGGATAAGGGCATAGTAATGAGGTCGAGGACCTGAAATCATAATCTATGACTTTGATGTCTGTAATTAAATGGTGAGTGGGCACTTGATCAACTATATTTTAGTGATTTGTAAGAATCTGTCCAAAACTACAAAAATATCATTTGCGAACTATGGCTTCGTTGCCTAGAACACCTAACCACCGAATGGAGGGATAAATCCATTCAAACATATGATTCTCGAAAAAATCATATGTATTGATTGTTCATGTAATTGTTTGCATCTCATATGCTTGATTAAACAACTTGATTGATTATTGATTATTGAGTACTTTACTTGTGGATTTAATTCTCACTAAACAAGAAGCTTACCCCTTATAGATATCTCTTGTAGTTTCTCCATTTATGGTTGAAGCCTCGGGGGTATTTCTTGCAGGTATTACTTTTTGGCTTAAGGAGTTTTTGGAAGAAGTTAAAGATTAGATGTAGACTTAGACTTCTAAGTAAATCTCCTTGTAATTATTTTGTTTAGGCTTCGCTAGACTATGATGACCTATATTTTTTAGCAAGGGAATGCCCTTTTGATGATTGTAAGACCTTTATATAATTTCCTATTTATATTATGTTATGATTTCCATTCTTAAACTACTATATGAATGTCTTCTTAAACAAGTGTTTCAAAGATGGTCCTCTATGATCATGAACGTACGCCTTACACTCGGTATTGAAGCTTATGGGATGATTGAGGTCGTCATACTTAAACTTTAATATTAAGTGTGACGGACTGTCGTATTTAGGGTACCCTTTGGGGTGTGACAAGAATAGTGAAGTTAATGTTCTAAACTCCTTTTACCTATCTCTTATGGATTATGCATGCTAAGGCTGTCTATTTGTCCTCCCAACCACTCTTTACAAGTTGTCCCTCTACAAATCATTTCCATAACACTCCTCTAAAGTCACATAAAGAGCAATACCCACACTACAAGAAATCAAAGTTATAGAAACAAAAGTTATATCTTTAAATACTTGTCACAAAAATCATCATCGTTGATTCTATTTACAAAAATAGAACTTTTTTTTACCAATTTTCCATCGTAGAATTTATGTTATTAAAGGTTAATTTTCTTGTAGTAACCCATACCACATGCACATGATACCATCAATCAAATCCCTATAGTTACCTATCGATGACTTCACAAGGGAAACAAAGGGAGGAGACAACTTGGTAGCAACACCGATATAGAAGAGGTTGATTGACTTAACTAATAGCACCATTAAGGAAAAATAATCCCAAATGAAATGCTTGTAGAAGAGTAGTTCTTAATTAAGCAATCACATACACACACTTCGATATTTGCACAGCATCAAATTAGTTACAAAGTACTATATCTATAGATTTACAATATTCATAGTTTTCTCGACGAAAAAGGTGATTAGTACTCTTAAAGTCCATTTCCTGTCTAGTAGATTTTCTCACCTTCTCTTGTACCTGAGGAAAATAAAAGAAATTAATCCCTTAGCTCGTTTGGAGCAAAATGAGTACATTAGCAAATTAAGAGGATAAATACACAAGCTATAATTATTCTCAATTAGAAAAGGTTCCATAAATGTTTATAAATAAAAAAAAAAAAAAATTGAGTTTCAATTCAAGCAAATCAAATAAGACAATGAAACAGGTCTCTAAATTCATTTCTCACATTAGCTCTACAAGCTAGTAATGCTAAGGTGTTTCACAAACTCGATATGCATCGAACATTAAGAAATAACCAACGATAAATCATTTAGTTAACAACAAATTTCTAAGCACTCCAAAGTTAATCATAATGAGTGATAACTTTAGGTACCCTAATTACTCCGTGTTAGCGTAGTCCACTTAAACCGACTACTACAGCTCATGATTTGGTAAAAGAAGGGGATGTACTTTCGCGGAATAGGGAATTATTGGTGTTCCATGTCTTGCACTTGAATGAATTTATCACCTTTGATCATTTGATTTTTGAAGACATACAAAGGTTATGTTAAAGCAATTATTAAAGAGAATAAGTTGCAGTTATAAGAATATTTCTTGAATAAACCTAAACAAACTACTAATAAGTTTGCATAGATCAATTAGAAGTTTATACCTTTATTTGAATTTCCAAACTTGGAAATTCTTCTTAATCTTCTTGAAAAAGGCATGTAGAGTATGGGTAAATGCCAGAGTGTTAATTAGATGGAGTTTAATGGGGTTTCTTAAAGGAAGTTAAATAAGAAAATGATAGAAATGGTAGTAGGTGTCAATGGTGTGTTCTTATGAGGGAAGTGAATGTGATTTGATTTTTTTTCTCTACCTCCATGCTTGATTCAAGTTTATATGTATGTTTAAGCAATTTCTAGATGAAGTATGTTAGTATTTAACTTATATAATGATCTCCGCCAAATAGAATTATGCATTAGTTGGTGATTTTTTTTGTCTAATTTGCAATTTAAGTGTACCAATTACCTTTTTTTTTATTTGTTTTTTAGTACAAAATGTATAGATATCATACCCCACTATATGTATCTGTCATCTTATCATACATTAAAATTGTAATCTCATGTGCAAATATCAAGTTACTATTATAACTGCTTCTTGAGGTCTAATCCTAAACGCATAACACCAACTTAAGGCCTACTCAAGTAAATCAAACTTAGAATATCACAAAAATCCATTAAAAGATTTTCATTATGAATTTTAGGTGTTGAACATATAAATAGTTAGCAGGTTTTTGGAAAGTCGCTTGTATTGAAGACTTTCCAGTTAGAGAGCAGAGGATATGCAATGGGTTATGTGTAGTTGGTATGAGTAGTAGCACATATTTATAGTTTACTGGTAACACTTATTAAATGTGTAATTCTTACAGTATTAGTAAAGTGGCTTTCATTAAAATCATCTATTAGATTAAAGTATATAGATTATTAAACAATATTAAGGTAATCGTTTACGAAACCATATATGTATTATGAAACTACTTGAAGTCATCAATGAATAAGTGATTTCTAGAGTTAATTATGATATTTATGGTAGACAACAGTAGGTTTCAAGCCTTGCATCTTTATATTAATATGAACATGATGTGGGTTATATTTGATTTATTTCATACAACATGTATTACATGAAAAATAGGTACGTAAGTTGTGCTCTTTATTTTGTAACATTACTAATAATCACTCTAGAGAGTTCTGGACCTTTGCTTTAAAATCCAAAGATCAAGTTATGGATGTGTTTAAGCAATTTCATTTGAGAGTTAAGAGAGAAATAAAAGGATAGTTGAAATGTGTCCATGTAGATAATGGTGGTGAATGTATAGGTCCTTTTAAAGAATTTTGTAGATAATGAAACTTGAGAAGATAGGTCCAGAGATCTCATAGCAAAATGACATTGTAGAAAGAATTGATCGCATTCTTACAGAGAGAGTAAATTGTATGTTGTTTCATGCTAAGTTACCTAAATCATTTTGGGAGAAGCATTGGGATAACAATCAATTTAATCAACTTATTTCCCTCTTATGCTATTGATGGTGATATCCCAAAGAGAGTATGAACAGGTAATAAATATCTCTTATGCTAACTTCTAAGTGTCTTGTTATGGGGCATTCATGCATATTTTTTAGGATGGTGAAACAGCAAAACCTGAAGCAAATTCAAAGTATTGTATTTTTCTAGATTATGCAATTGATGAATATGAGTACATGTTATGGATCTGGTAAAGAAGAAAATTGTCATAATCAAAGATGTGGTATTTCTAGAAGACTAGACTATTAGAGATAAGGAAACTAAAGAACTCTAAATCCTCAGGCAAGATCCTAACTAATATAGATCCAACGCCTTATCTTGAAAATTTAAATAATAACAGAAGAGATATGCAAGAATCAAAATAAAGGCAAGCTAAGTGCCTATACTTTTAATTTTTTGCAATTTATGTCATCATCTTTAGATTTGGACAAACTAGTACTTATACTTTCAAGTATGTCTGATTCGGTATCTTTATAAATAATATCTAACAGACATGTATTTTAATGACAGAATAATATCATACACTTGGCCTAAAAATATCAAAATCTAAAAGTGTACTACTAAACTACCAAAAAATTGACAAAAATTAAAAGTACAGGCACTTGATTTTTTATTTTCCTATCAGCAAAATAAATGTCTATCAAGTATTATTTATCAAAAATACTAAAAATGCACTAACTTTGAAAGTATAAATATTAATTTGCTAAAATTTAAAGATGAGACACCGTATTACCAAAAATTGAATGCATAGGCACTTGGTCTGCTATTATTTTGCAAGATTCAGTTAGAGATTATGAGACTTCTCATGAACTTGATCAATAGATTTAGTTGAGAAGATCAATAAGAGAGTGGTAACCATCCTCTAGATTTGTCTAAACCATGGGGATGCAACTTATATGCTTCCTCTCCTTTTTTTGAGACTCATGTGCTAGGTTTGCACCTAGAAATACTAAGACAAACTGGATTAGTACTTACCAAGATAATATTACAAGAGGAATAGTATAAGTTCATTGCTGCTTGAAACATCAAGCTATGTGTGATCCTCAAGTATTTGTGTTAGAGATAGCACAAGATAATATGAGCCCATTAGCAACTACAATTGTCTACTTGGCAAAGTTTAAAAATGTTAATTTAGTATTTAAATTTTTTTCCTTTTTTTTTCAATTGACTATTTAAACTTATCAAATTTTACAATTAGTTACCTAGACTTTACACATTTAAATAATAAATTACTACATCTAGGTACCATAATTGACATTAAAAAGTTTATAAGTAGTAAAATGATGCTTTTATATTTTGAATAGTTAATTTCACAAATGAAAAAATTCAGTTACTAATTATAATGCATCAATATGTGTATGTATGTATATATAATATCTAGATAAAGTGGTTTAATAAAAACTTAATTGCTTTTAACGATAAGTTTTGGCCCATAATGAGTATATAGTAGCATTTATTAGCCCTAAATAAAAGTTGAGAGGCATTGTTTCAATTGATATAACTTCTACCTCAACTCACTTTATTTTGCCTATAGATTGGTCATCTTAGCCCTTTACTCTTTAACCTTAACCTCCTGTGCTGTATTCTATGATTGTTCATTAGAGTTGTACCAGCACTCCTTGAAGTAGCTACCATTTATATCGGTCCATGACTTAGGACATTATTTATAATCTCAACCATGGAAGTTCAATTGCTTGCCTATCGCACGTGATCACTCCTAGGCTTAAGCTTGCTATGTATTATCATCCCTTATATGATTGTTCATTAGACTCTTAGAGCTTGTTTGGATGTATTGGTTTGGTATTACTCTAGTATTATTTTCAAACCGAACCAATACTAAAGCGATATAAATATAATACTGATGAAAAATTGATAGTTTTACTTATAAATTGATCAAATCAAACCAATACTGAATTGATGCTGATAAATTATCGATACAGATTCGATATAAATAAAAATCCGACAATCCAAACAATCCTACATTCAAACAATTCATTTTCACTAAAATTTTATAAATTGCATAATTGTAGTGAGAATTTTATTTATAGAAGAATTTCAAATATGGTGAAATTGTAAACATCCTTTATAAACTTTAATCTAGTGCAAATATATCATTGAATTATTATATGTGCAAATAACTTCCTTAAAGTTTAATGGACAACATAAATAACCTTTGCTTTTCATTCAAAAGCTTACCAAGGTTGGAAAGAGATGATAAATTTGAGATATTAATTTGGCTTAATAAACTATTTATGTAATTTAATTTGTCCGTATCATAGTCAAATAAATATTGATTCAAAAACTTAAAAGTAAAGCTGCCTTAATAATTTTATATGTTTGGCCGTTCCTCTTAAGCTAGGGAGACTATAACTTTTCGAACCATTCCAGTTCTACTCCTTCACTTCCAAGTTCCAACATGAAACAGTTTTCCTTCTGACCGGCCTTGCCTGTTTTCCTTGATCCTTACGGCCTAAGATTCGTAAATGGAGATGACATCAGACATAGCTAACGTTAATTATTTCCCCACCTGGCCGACCAACAAATACCTGCATATTTGGATTCTTGTTTTGGTATCGTTTTTAAATTGAATAAATGTTAAACTGATACAAATATAATATCGATGAAAAATCGATAATTTTACATATAAACAAACTAAAACCCACTTAATATTGAATCGATATTAATTCGTTACTGGTCCATTGTGGATAAAATCCGGCAGTCCAATTTGTAAGAAAAGTAAAAACAAAATGCGGGTTTACACATGACGTCTACCATTCTAAATTCTTTGTATCTAGAACACGTTACACAGCCACTGGTCAAAACCTATATGCAAGTTCTCTTAACAGAACCCACGGAACAAGTTACCAATAATATCCAAGAAGAGTCTTTTCCATTGAGAAAAAATGATTTGGTGACCAAGCGGTTGTCAGGGGAAAAGGCTTAAAAAGTACTATTCACCTAGGCTGTTAAGGATCAATTTTTTAAAGGGTCTGTTTGTTTATTCTTTCAAATGTTTTTTAATAAATTATTTATAAAAAAATTAGATATAAATAAAAATAAATAAACAGTTTTATTAAAAGATTAAATAGATTAAATATAGATGTAAATTAGACATATTTATACATATCATTTTGAAAAAGATATAAATACAAATGAAAAACTAACTATCAAAATAGATCCAAAATAAACAATAGTATTGCATAATTTTTTTAAAACTATTTATATACTATAATTTTATTCCATTGATACTTGTATACCATTGTTAAATTATATGGTGTATAAGCAACACTAATGCATTTCTCATTATTAAGAAGTTTAAAAAAAAAAAAAGACCATTGTTATGTTTTAACTTATTTTAAGGGAAGTTGTAAAATTTTTTAAATTTACTTACCATGTGAATACGTTTTTTGAACTTTCAACTTTTACAAATAGTACCTGTAAACTTTAATATAAATGTGGATTTACCTTTGAGCATT